>JAJSOF020000027.1:102953498-103080998 GCA_025594305.2 Periplaneta americana
GCCATATGGGAACTGAAGCGGCTCGGACCGTGACTTCTTTGAGGCCTGACCGTGAAGGCATGAGAGAGCTTCTTTGTTTCCAGACCCTGCGCTCTCTCAAAGAGACCGATGCCGCAGATACTCCCGCAGAGAGATCTCTTTGAACGTGCGCCGGGTTTGACCCCCCATCTCAGCCTCACAATGACTATATTTATATACCTGCAGGTAGATCAAGAGTCGTAACAGACGTCATTAATAACCATCTAACGAAAGATCTGATGGAAGAGAAAAGTTTTGTATTGGACCAAACATAACCATAGCCATTTTTATACATATGTTTGGATTAATCTTTTTTTTTTCATTTTAATATTATTAATAGGGGGCAGATGTAGATGAAAAGTCATCTTCTTATTTTTCACATTAGGACGATGCCTATTGATATAGAAATCCTTTCTATGTTGATATCAACAAAACAAAATAAACGAAGACTTGAATTCGATTTCACTGTGGGAAAATTTGGATTAAGGTTAAATCCAGAGAAATCGCAAGCAATCGTAATGGGACATAATCGTCTACGAAGCACTCTTGATAGTAGTACTATACCACATATAATATTGAATGGGATTATTGTTAAATACAGTGAATCAGTTAAAAATCTTGGCATTTTTATGGGTAGCGATCTAAATTGGAACACTCAAGTAACACACATTTGCAAAAATATTTTTCTCAACTTCACTCCTTATTCCATATGAAAGAATTTCTACCACTTACTCTAAAAAGAATCTTATTCAGACGCTTGTAATGCCCCATTTTGGTTATTGCGATTCCTTGCTAACTAATGTAAGTTCACTTAGCTGAGAGACTACAACGTGTTCATAATGTGTGCATACGATTCATCTGCAATACTCGTAAATTTGACCATATAACACCTTCCCTCCAGTTACTTTCATGGGGTGCGTCTGAAAGAACGAAGAACAATATATTCATTGTCTCTTCTGTTTAGAATCATGCATACTTCTACTCCGAATTATCTGTTATCGCGCTTTCAATTTCTTACAACTCTTCGAAACCGACATCAAGCACTTCTTTCCATCCTCATCATAGAACGTCTTTATACTCATCTTCCTATACTGTAGAAATACCTCGCCTCTGGAATTCGTTACCTAATGATGTCAGGGACTGCCGGACTTTATCACAATTCAAAATTAAATTGGAAAATTTTGTCTTAGTTAATGATTTTAGGTATTGCTAGAAGTATTGATTTGTGTTTTCTTTTCTTTTTTAAACTACATTACAATTGCAAGTTTCTTGTTTATGTTAGTTAATTAGTTAGGATACAATTAATTATGATACTTAATCACTCACTTAAAGTTTGTGTGACTGCAACCTGTGTATATTTTTGTATGGCTTTACTTTGTTTATAGTGTTTTTTCTCTCTCTTTTATTTTTTGTGTAGTTTTATTTTGTATATAGTGTATTTTTATGTTTATTTCTATTATTGTATTTGTATTCCTGGTGTTGTGGAAGAGAAGATCTGGTGGCATTAACTACACCAGAATAAATAAATAAATAAATAAATAAATAAATAAATAAATAAATAAATAAATAAATAAATAAATAAATAAATAAATAAACGTAAAATTAATTTCTTATATTTCATTTTTTTGCTTCTTTTTTGGACGTTTTTGAACTAATAGATAATTCTTATATTTTTTCGCCATTTTTTGGTCATTTTCAATACTTTGAAAAGTTTAAGATTTTCAATACTTTGAAAAGCTTTAAAAGATCATTTGGAATGCATTTTACTTTCTTCTTTGCCGATAGGTCTGTTAAATATTTTTCTAAGCGAATAGATCAGTAGTAATTACCTACTGAATAAGTGAATAACAGTGAAGCTTGAGTTTTATAGTTTGGAACAGACTCTAAAGTCCATCCCTCATTTCACTGAAGGCTTCACCTCATACAACGTAAGTAATATAAAATGCTTGACAACAGCTTAGTTTAAGTGAGGGCTTTGACCGCTACTGTTCTTTTGTCGGTACGAGGGTGTCTTTAGAATTTATTTCAAAGGGAGGAAACTTTCACCATGTCCTGGAAGGTCATTGTGTTCCCAACATGGTTCGGAAGGGATATCTACTGTAGGAGACAGTATTTTTAACACAAAGATTGCAAGAATGCACTCTGCGCCCACAATTTGTTTTCTCATTCACACTCCCCCATCTGGAAGATCTGGTAACAAAAGTGAAGAGCTAAAGGAGGCGGAAACGGAGAATGAAGGCACTGACATGGACCATCCCTGATTGAAACAAAACCCTCATTAAAGTCTATAGTTTTCCTTAAAATCTTCATTTTTTGCATACCCTTTTCCTTTACCTTAGCCAAATTACAAGATTTGCAGGGCAGTCACTGAAAAAAGGTGACTAATTTTTAGGAAGTTGTGGTGCGAGTACTTTGGCTAATATTTAAATGTCATTTTCTTTTAATCCCATGTCACTTTTCCGTTAGTTTAAGGGCATTTTAATCATCATTTTAAGTATATTTTTACGTCATCAACATCCGCCCGCTAATTATTAAAGACAAAAACTACAACATAAGGAACGAATATCTGCACCAAATGTACACTTTTATTATTTATGAAACTAACAGTAAATTACAAACAAATAACAAAAAATTATTTGAATAATTTCAAGGGAAAAATTGTTCCGGGGCCGGGTATCAATCCCGGGAACTTTGGCTGAGCGCGCCAATGCTCTACCGACTGAGCTAGCCTGGAACTGCACCCGACACCGTCTCAGTTTTCCAGTTATATCCACACACCTCAAGTGAGCTGACAAGACGCCAGAATCCCAACCTTGAGTACACATAAACTCTGTGTGTCTTGTATTGTAGCTCAGTCCGTAGATCGTTAACGCGCTCAGCCAAAGGTCCTGGGATCGATACCCGTCCCCGGAATAATTTTTCCTTTGAAATTATTCAAGTCTGCTTCACAGGGAGCTATACCTGAAAGTCAGATTTGCATATACAGTAGAACCCCGATTATCCGTCACCCTATTAACCGATTGGCGGATTATCCGACTGTCTATATCTCGCGCTTTTTTTCTTCAGAAATAAATAATTTATATAAAGTACTGTTTTGTACATCATATTAGTAGCACAGTCTAGTATATACAGTCACGAAGCTCAATACGTAGGGAATATGCATCCATAGATAGTTGCTAACCACTAGGATCGCTAGTATCGCTACTACCGCCTCATTACAGACAATACGAAATAGTACCGACAGAGTATATTGTTCCTAGTACTCTTACAACTCGAGCTTCATGACTGTATATGCTAGACTACATTAGTAGGTTCTACATAGGCCTGTTATGTTTTTGCTATAGTATTTTATTACAAGCCTTTATCGCTATACAGCATTGTCTACTGTTCAAATTGCCGTTCTATAATATAACTTGTATATAAAATGTCTTCCACGATGTTAACAGAAAATGTGTTGTGCTAAGTATTGATAAAAAAATGGAGATAATTGAACGGTTCGAGAAAGAAAAACTGTGGCTCATCTCGCATCAGAATACGAGATTGGAGTTACAACTGCGATAACAAGGATAAAGAGTAAGAAAGTATGTAAATCTACAACATGAGACCTCCTTTATTCCTGTCCTTCCTGAGACAGTCATTACAAAGGGCTTCCTTGTCCTTTAAAACCCGTCGTTTATAACCAGATTTAAATTAATGAACTTCTGATCCACTACATAGCGAGTTAAATACAAGACCATGGAGGAAATTACAAAATCTTTCATGGCACGGATTATCCGATTTTTTCGATTAACCGTTCAGTCCATCCCCTTCGTTACCACGGATAATAGAGGTTCTACTGTAGATCAACAAATCTGTAGTGCTCGGGAAAAGTGGCACAAGTCAAAAATGTTAATTTTACAGGAGAAGGAAAAAAAACTGTCTTCACACTGGTTTATGTCGATTTGATTTTCTTCTGTATGAATTATTGTAACGGGAGAAATACTTATGTCTCTTTTCTCAAACGAGCAGATGTTCCGTAAGTTGTCAATAAATTATTAAAAGATGATTGTGAAAACTGACTTATGCCACTTTTCCCAAGCATTGCAGAAATGTTCTACAAATTTCTCTTAAATCCCATATGTTGCATTACATAAGCTTATAAAAAGAAGAAATGCAAGAAAAACAAATTGAAAATTATGAAAATAGAAACATAAAATGAGAACGAAGAAATAAAATGACAACAGAAACTCCAAGAAATAAGCTGACGTCACAGAGTGGTCAGTTCGAAATAACTGGTGTAAATAGTAAAAAATAGCGTATTCTAGTGTATTTAATGGAAATAATATAAATTGTGAATATTAATGTAATTGTTAAAGTGGTCCATGTTCTTCTCTGCCTCACTTTACGAAACAACAGTCGCTTGAGCCATCAGTCAAGTAGTTCGCTTGCCAGATGCACGCGGGTTGTCTACTTAAGAACTTCAGTAATACTTAATCTTGTAGCCTCCTGGGTCAAAGTATGGTCCCATGTTATCACTCGTCACACATATCTTCGTCATCATATTTCCCTTCTTTGTCACCTTCTCCTTCGTCATCACTTTCTTCTTCCTATTCTTACGATTTCTTACGGGCGCAGTCAAATTGAAGTTATAATCGTGATCGAGTTTAATAATTTAATTTAATTTAGGTATGATCATTATTATTATTATTATTATTATTATTATTATTATTATTATTATTATAATTATTTTATTGGTGTTGTGAAGATAAAAACAATTGTCGTTGTATTATATTAATTATATGTTATATTGTATTGTATTGTAGTATTGTATTCCTTTGTACTATATTGTATTGTATTATATTGTATTAATTATGTTATATTCATAGCAATGTAGTTTTTTTTTAGTTTACTAGAGCTTCCTCAAATTAGAGGCTGCCATTAGACAAAGCATACAAAACAATACAAGAACAAATATATGATGAAAGATAACAGAGTAATAAAAAAATAAACAAGTACACAAACAAACAAACAATGGCAGTATACAGAATAACAAAAAGTTACAAGTAAAGAAACGATGAAAGCTAATAAGGGAAAGAAAAAAAGATAATGTTACACTAGTTTTTTCAGTACACTGAATTAGAGTCCATATAGATGGTTCCGTAAAAGTTTGACTGACTCTCTAATTATGAGGAGGGCCAGTTCATTCAGAAACGATTTGTGCAGTCCTAGGGTCTTACAGAATTGAGAAGAGAAGTTAGGTATCGTTCCTCTTGCTCCAAACATCAATCCCGTAACACTGATATCGTGAAGTTGGTATTTATCTTTATAATACGGGATGGTTGGAACGTAGATTGCTCGTTTCTCCTCATGTACGTCTTCGGGCTGTCCTTTGTACGTTTCAAACCTGACGGTGGGGTCGATTATCATACCCTGAGACAGGGATTCGCTAATGGCGATTGTGTCAATTCGTCTGTTACTGCCATTGTCGGCAGTTCCGTGGACTTCTTCATACTGGTTGAGTGGAAGAGAAGGCCGAATGGCCTTAATTCTGCCAGTTAAAATAAACCATTATTATTATTATTATTATTATTATTATTATTATTATTATTATTATTATTATCATCATCATCATCACCATACTAATCTCTCTTTTTATTTATCTAGTGAAAATAAAATTAAGTACATCAAATAACTCAGTCTGTTGTAATATTAATGTTTTGAGACGAACTACTGCAGTCAACTGTCTTCGTCCCTGTAGCCATAGCGACGTATGTAGAATGTTGAAGACAAGAGAAGGCGAGTATTACACAAGCAGGCTATGGGTACGTAAACGGAATTGAACGATAATGCCAATCCCCTCTCCGCGTATGATTGTTAACAGCTAGGGAGATGCTGCAGTTAGGAGAACAAATAGCCTTCTCCACAGTTTTCAGACCCGTTGGCTTTGCGGTATTCGGACCCAGTCCGGTTATTACATGGGGATTGAAAGAGACATCATCGGGTCTCTCCCACAAGCTGCCGCTTATTGATTCCCCCTTCCACATGCACACACCCCTCCCTCCCGGTACTTTTATCTCCTATATTTAATCTAATGCTCTTGTCCGATGGACCGGAAGTCAGCGACAACACAGACAAACTAAAACCGTTTTCCAGCCCTCGCGATTGCCAGCAGAACCCCTCGGCCTGCTGAATCAGCAAAGTCTTCGCCCCTCCACTGCAGAAGCCTGTCCGGGTACATCTCCGGTCGCCTCTTGTATTTTGGCACCAATTAATACACTATTAAACAATCGCGCTTCCCCACCCTCCGCGTTTAAAACGACGGGGTGTGTAACTAATTAAAAAACTTTGTAGCACCCTGCACATAATTTATCACCCCGTGTTATTGCTCGTTTATATGCAGTCCGAACAGATTAAAACTCTGGGCTAGAATTATATCTTAATTTTAACGTGTAAAAGTTTCGGACCGCTGCTCTTGCATCTGTGTTGTAAGATTAAGTACGATTCTCTTTGCCCGATACCCAGAAAATTTAACACAAAGGCCGTTTAATTTCATTTTAAAAAGTAGGAAAACCCATAATGAAAACAAATCACGAAAACGTGACCATTATGCCTGAATACCTTACTTATTTACAAGTGACTTTTAAGGAACCCGGAGGTTCATTGCCGCCCTCACATAAGCCCGCCATCTGTCCCTATTGTATTGTATTGTATTTATTAACATTCCATGGTATTCATACATTGCTTTACAGCTAGACTATGGAACAAGTCAAAAACTTAATACTATTATAAAGTCTTAATTTATAGTCACAGTCTAGATGAAATATATATACAGACGAGAATTGCAATATAGTCCACTAGTACAACAAATTTTTGTACCAATTTCATGAAATGTTATTCAATGTCATGAATTCACATACAGAATAGAAGGCGTGAGAAATTAGGTACTTCTTTAATTTGGCCCTAAATAATTTTATGTTTTGAGTTCCATTTTTATATCGATAGGGAGGCTATTAAAAATTTTTACTGCCATATAACGCACTCCTTTTTGGTAGCACGATAGACTTGCCGATGGAGTATGGAAGTCATTTTTTGACGTGTATTTATGCTATGAACTGTTGAATTAGTTACAAAGTTTTCACGATTACATACGACGAAGATTATTAATGAAAATCTATACTGACAAGAAAGGGGATTATTTGTAGTTTTTTGAAAATAGTCCTACACGATTCCCTAGATTTGGCACCTACTAGTATTCTAATTACTCTTTTTGTAATAGAAATATATTGTTACTATGTGTGGAATTTCCCCAGAATATTATTCCAAAGCTCATTACCGAGTGGAAGTATGCAAAGTATATCCTGAGCAAGATCAATACAGTCTCTACCATCATATCCCACCTCCTTCTAATCCATTTTAATATTATCTTCCCATCTACATCTCGGTCTCACCGAAAGTTTTTTCTCCTCCAGCATATACTCTATATGCATTTCTGGATTCTCCCATACGTGCTACATGCCCTGCCCGTCTCAAATGTCTGGATTTAATGTTCCTAATTATGTCAAGTGAAGAATACAATGCGTGCAGTTCTGCGTTGTGTAACTTTCTCCAGTCTCCTGTAACTTCATGCCTCTTAGCCCGAAATAGAAACATAGATATTACGACGAAGTGAAGAGAAGCGACTAGAAATATTTGAAATGTGGATATGAAGAAGAATGGAACTTGTGAAGTGGACAGACAGAATAAGAAATGAAGTTGTATTGGAAAGAGTGGGTGAAGAAAGAATGATGCTGAAACTGATTAGAAAGAGAAAAAGGAATTGGTAAGGTCACTGGCTAAGACGAAACTGCCTACTAAAGGATGCACTGGAAGGAATGGTGAACGGGAGAAGAGTTCGTGGCAGAAAAAGTTATCAGATGATAAAGACATTAAGATATGAGGGCCTCACAACTAGAGTGGACCAAGTTTGTGGATTAATACAATCTCGGATGAAGAAAACTTAGCTTTATTCATTGCCGTAACAAACAAAGTCCATAACTCATTTGTTACTCCACAGAGGGCAGCATTTCCTATGGAAGGTGAAGGTTGCTAAGCGTGAGCCAGGAACTTTAAGACTCAATATCTCAGAACTATTCCAGATGGACTTGGTCCACTCTGGTTGTGAACCCCATATACGAGTATATGGATCATATGCGGAGACTAATAATAATAATAATAATAATAGTAATAATAATAATAAAAATAATAATGAGATAATTGAGATTTTTATCTGTGATATATATATATATATATATATATATATATATATATATATATATATATATATATAAGATAAAGGCTAAAAGTGTCGGATAAAAGAGACTTCTGTTGTGTTTCAAACGATCTAATATTTCAAGGGGTTTCAGAGCGGTACCTAATCGTAATGACAATACACTTAAACATTAAACATTGAGAAACCTGAAACAGCTATTATTGTTAACAAGAATTGTGAGAAAAATATTTCGTTAGCCTATTCTTAAATTGGTTTGATGTCTGACAGTCCCTGACATTACTCGGTAGGGAATTCCAAAGTCGAGGAACAGCCACAGTGAAAGAAGATGAATATGAGGATGTTCGGTGGGAGGGAATGGATAATATTGAGGAGTGTTGTGATCGTGTGTCTAGGTTATGATGGGTGGATAAATTTTGAAAACGAGACGCAAGATAACAGGAGTGGAGAAATGCAATATGTGAAAGAGAAGGGAAAGACAGTGGATTTTCCTACGATCTTCTAGACGGAGCCAGGACAACATTTCGAGGGATGGTGTTACGTGATCAGCCCGGCGAATATTGCAGACGAAACGGACCCACATATTATGAACACGTTGTAGTCTCTGCGCCGAAGTAACGCTTGGGTCAGTAGAAGGGGTACGAAATCGTACATATAACACATCTCAGTATGGATCCTGACTGGAAGCAAACATACACATTAAAGAGAGATATTTGTAAAAATTTACGATGTTTGGGGGGGGGGGGGGAAAAGGCTAAAAGTGTCGGATAAAAGAGACTTCTGTTGTGTTTCAAACGATCTAATATTTCAAGGGGTTTCAGAGCGGTACCTAATCGTAATGACAATACACTTTCAAACGAAGAAAACGCTCGAGCCTTCTGGAATGGGCAATAATTTTCGTGAGTGAAAACAACTTTCTGCAGTATAAGAGAAGGTTCTCTGCAGCGAGGAAGCCAGCTATTACAGCCATACGTCAACTCATTGTTGTCTGATGATGGAGATGACACTGTCTTGCGTGTCAAAGATACTGCTTGAAGGTGGCGTTGCGAGAGGACATAAACCGAGTTTACGACGCTGTTTTCCCATATTTCTTTGTACACTTTCCTTACAGGAATTTTCATTTTGATTTCTTTTATCTAACATTCTCTCTTTCTGCTATTTGTTAGCCCATCTCTTTTTTTTGGAGGAAGATTTCACTTTCCGAAGAAAAATCTGTTTCGAAAAGTGTATTTTTCACATAATACAAGGGTCGAACACCCTTCTTCACTTGGTGGGATGCCAAGGAAATTTATTTCCTCCTTTTATTTGCCTTTCTTCGCTGAGAGCGTTCTGTAATGTCAAGGGAGAAAAAACTTTCATTTTTGCAGTTTAACTTCGTACTTCTGGTCATCGACGAAAAACGTTGGGTGTGTTTGTGGAAATGGGAATAGAGGAGTGTGCTATAAGGCTGTACGCCACCGTGGGGTTTACCACCCTTCCACCCCACTACCCCTTATATGATCAGCTACATGCCATCTCATCCCGTGCGCGCGACAGTGGTTGAGAAATTGTGTTTCCGCCTCACACCCCTCTTTAAAAAAAAACTGAGGGATTTTATTCAAATGCCAAAGAGTGCAAAGTGCGGATGGGAGAGAAAAAAAAAAGGGGGAGAAAAAGGATTGTTTGTTTATTAAACGCATATTCTACCTTCATTTTAACGTTATCGCGGGGTAAGTTAGTTTCTTCTCTCGATTTATTTCCATATTCTCTTTCCACTTTGTAGCAGTGTTGCAGCGAAGGGATGAAAACTCTAACCTCTGTTCATATAAAAGCTCGCACAAAGTATTTTTACGCCATAAAAGCATTCGCCTTTATTTTTAAAAATATTTTATTCCTGTTTGAAACACAGAACTAACGGAATATCCTCGTGGTGGTGGGTTCATATCTTAACCCGAGGGTTCAAAGATAGAAACACAAGGTAATTTGTTTCCAGGAGTTTCATAACGGATAAGATTAATTCCCCTGGGCAAATATAATGTTCATTTTCAACAGCAGAATCTTTCCACAATGAAATGGTAACACAGGAGTTACGTAGAGAATAACAGCGATGACAATAGAGAGTCCTACAGTAAACTGTTAATACTAGATTCACATTACTGTGAATTGTTGTTACTGTTTATCCGTTAATCACAATAAACGTGGTACATACTTCTCCAATAAAATTGATGTTTTGTCAATTAATATTGCATGAGTAATTTTTGTCATCCCTATTATTGAATATGTTTGTTGTTGTTTAGTCAACTGTCAGAAGACAGAGCTGAACATCATAATTGATACCAATAAAGAGTCACTCATGAGGCAACTAGGCCAGGAGAACTTTCTCAAAAACTTCAACGTGTACATAATGTCTGCGTCCGATTTATTTTCAATATGACGATATGACGCTACTGGGGAATTAAATGACTAGGGCTAACAGTTTTAATGTTTTATCATCAATATCTCTAAGAAGTGTAGGTAACAGAACCGGTAGCAGCCATGGTCTTTAATTGCACGAGTAGGTGTTCAACGAGATCACGCCACTCTGATCTGATGAATGAGACCCCAGATCACGATACAGGCTCGTAATGAAGACGTGTGGGAAATGATGGGATGCCCTCGTAATGGAGCCCATTTCTACAGAGAGGATTGAAGCGGAGTACGTTATCGCTTGCCCGGTCAGAGCGTTGTAAAGGGGAACGTGTAATCAGGATTTCGATTTTGTTGTGGGTGGTGTATGTCAACTATCTTCTGTCACTAATTGAATCTTGAACTTGTAGCACAAAGGCCTACGTCTCAGATTTTCAAGTGTAGGTTTATACTTCCCCCCCCCCCGTCCTCAACTAAAGGATTGACCTTGTTTAGACCACACCCTCGTAAGAAAATCTGATCTCTTGGATTTCTGTTGTTCAATTTAGAGGATTTACTACTGCCTCCCCAACTGACTCACTGATTTAAATCCTTTCTTGAGATTGAGAATAGACGCAGTAACGATACACAAACTGACGACTATCGGGTTGGTCCCAGCCTAAGCGACAATGATTGTGTTGATTGCTTCTGCAGGGCTTTGGAAAATAATAGGGCCTAATAATAATAATAATAATAATAATAATAATAATAATAATAATAATAATAATATTATTATTACTGTTGTTATTATTATTACTCTTATATTATTATTATTATTATTATTATTATTATTATTATTAGTTGGTAGAGCAGCTGGCTACGGACTGAAAGGTCCGGGGTTCGATCCCAGGTGGTGACAGGATTTTTTCTCGTTGCCAAACTTTCAGAACGGCCCCGAAGTTCACTCAGCCTCCTATAAAATTGAGTACCTTGTCTTTCCCGGGGGTAAAAGGCGGTCAGAGCGTGGTGCCGACCACACCACCTCATTCTAGTGCCGATGTCATGGAAAGCATGGGGCTCTACCTCCATGCCCCCCCAAGTGCCTTCATGGCATGTTACTGGGATACCTTTTTTTACCTTTTACTATTATTATTATTTACTAAATACCGTATCTAAACGGAATTACCTAGAACAGCTCTGGACATAAGAAGGGAAATGAAAGGGACGGAGATACCCACGCCCATGTCCTTTTTCCTTACACCTCCTTATAAACAAATGCGAAGTAAGACTCTGTGCATCAGTCATGGATTTTAGGTGATCAGACAGAGCCAAAAATATGTAAAAGCTATTATGCCCGCTTGATACAACCCGTCACTGACCTTCCTACCTGCTGGTACCGTACCAAAACACTACTGTCTCAGCTGCCAAGAAAGCACCACTTTTGAGGCAACTAGGCCAGGAGATAATAGGGTTGGGTTGCCAGCTCCTTTCCCCCTCCTTTGCATACATCGCACACTAGCTACATATTACACTAGTCAGACTTCAGATGCATACAAACAATAATTGTTCTTCATCTGACACATATCGTCAAGTGAGATGTACTGCCTGATAATAGACGTACATATCAGCCAGAGTCGCCCTCGGTAGCGTAGTTGGTATAGCGCTGGCCTCCTATGCTCGAGGTTGCGGGTTCGATCCCGGCCGAGGTCGATGGCATTTAAGTGTGTTTAAATGCGACAGGCTCATGTCAGTAGATTTACTGGCATGTAAAAGAACTACTGCGGGACAAAAATCCGGCACACCGGCGACGCTGATATAACCTCTGCAGTTGCGAGCGTCGTTAAATAAACTATAATTTCAATTTCAATATCAGCCACAACCTCAACCAGAGGATGTGGTATTTATAAAAGAAAATTTGAGTAGTAGATATTATTATGAAGAAGGGGGAGATAATGAAGATGATGAGAAAGGTGAAGATAATGATGAGGATTATGAAGATGATGAGACTTATGAAGATGAAGAGGATTATGAAGATGATGAGGATTATGAAGATGAGATGAGAATTACAAAGATGAAGATGATGATTATGAAGAAGATGAAGATTATGATGAGGATTATGAAGAAGATGAAGTTTATGATGAGTATTATGAGGAAGATGATGAGAGTTATTAAGAAGATAAAGATTATGATGAGGACTATGAAGAAGATGATGATGAATTATGAAGAAAATGAAGATTATGAAGAAGGTGAAGATTATGATGAGGATTATGAAGAAGATGAAGATTATGATGAGGATTATGAAGACGAGATGAGAATTCTGAAGAAGATGAAGGTGATGATGAGGATTATGAAGAAGATGAAGGTGATGATGAGGATTATGAAGAGGATGAATATTATGATGAGGATTATGAAGAAGATGAAGGTGATGATGAGGATTATGAAGAGGATGAATATTATGATGAGGATTATGAAAAGATGAAGGTGATGATGAGGATTATGAAGAGGATGAATATTATGATGAGGATTATGAAGAAGATGAAGGTGATGATAAGGATTATGAAGAGGATGAAGATTATGATGAGGATTATGAAGACGAGTTGATGAGAATTATGAAGAAGATGAAGATTATGATGAGGATTATGAAGATGATGAAGGTGATGATGAGGATTATGAAGAGGATGAATATTATGATGAGGATTATGAAAAAGATGAACGTGATGATGAGGATTATGAAGAAGATGAAGATTATAAAGAAGATGATGAGAATTATGAAGAAGATGAAGATTATGATGAGGATTATGAAGATGATGATGAGAATTATGAAGGAGATGAAGATTATGAAGATGATGAGAATTATGAAGAAAATGAAGATGATGGTTACGAAGAAGATGAAGTTGATGGTGAGTGTTATGAAGAAGATCTAGAAGATGATGAGGATTGTGAAGAGAAGATGACGATGATGATGGTGATGAAGAGAATGAAGAGAAGGATAATAAAGATGAGGATGATGAGGATTATGGAGAAAATGGAGATGGTGAAGATGACGATGATAATGATGAGAAAGAAGATGGCGTTGGTGGTGATCATAATAGATAAATTTTGCATTGGTGACACTACCTTCATGAAACTGTTTCAAGCAATGTAAAATACAACCTCATTGGTCACAGATTCTCATCGACGTAAGGAGTAGCTGTCATTGTTGTCGGATGGAATTCAGGCACGTCTCTCCGTTTCTAATGGATCACGGACTGGAAACTCTAAAGTTCAAGGCAGCGGACTTTTAATGCGACCTTCTTACATTCAGCAAAAACTGGATAAGTGAAGCGTAGTAAAATATTTCTACGTTCTGTGTCAAAAAACATCGTCTTGACGTCACACAATTCCGAACTTCACGCCCGGGATCAATACTAGTGTCAGTGACATGGCTAACACACGCGTGGCCTTGCGATCAGCTCCCGACAGTTCTTAAATTTTGAGAGTCTTGGAGACGCCGTTAGCCAAGCGACCTTGTACTCCAGAGTCTCAGGTTTAATTCAAGGATCTATGGTGGAAACAGACGACGGTGAGTAGTTTTCGATGCGTTATCTTCTTTTATTTTGACGTCCGCGATATCTCCGTGACGAATGATTGGTAAAGCTCGGAAGTTGATGAAATATCATCTTTTTTCTGCGATATCACAGACAATACTGGGTGTTCATTTCAAAGTGTGTCATGACGTCACTGTTGATGAGTCAGCGATTTGAAGGGAGTTTCAGCTTTTGTGTCAGAGAAGTTGCCTATTAATCAAGGCGTTCAATCTGAACTTGAGAACGTGTACTGTATAACTTGAACTTCGTAGCAACAGATGGCAGTCTGTACGGTCTGTGTACTACCATAACCTCTTTCGAACTGTGTTTTCCGCGGCCAAGTCGTACGCAGGATATTTGTTATCATCGTTTGCGTACGCCAACATTCCACAATACAAATCAAATGCTCCGTGTCCATGTTGACCGTCCAAGTTAATGTCAACAAATACGTAAGTAATCGTCTTACCCATCTCCACATATCCCGATAGTAAGAAAAAACTCACCTCAGTACATATTTCGAAACAGTTCACATTCCTGCCACTACCGGCGTTACCGTACGTATCTGTAAGTACTCTTCTGAATGAACGCCGTACTTGTTAGGCAACTTCTCTGGCACATAAGTAATAAAACTCTGCGGAAGTGTAGGAAGGTTGAATTCTCTAGGCTCATCGACTAGCCACATGACGACATACAGCGAGCCATGACACACTTTGATCTGAACACGCAGTACAGGATGCAATACAAACTCGTTTCACTTCAACACGAACCAATATAGCCTACTTTATTTTCCATTTTCTTTTTTTGCAATTTTCGGTAATTTATTATCTTTCATTTTTAGGAAATGTTCTATTTTTGCCCTTTCTCGCTTAAGAACGGATTTTTTTTAAGGTGTAGTCATGGTCTATATTCGAGAACCTACTGCAGATTGCTTACACAATTCGATTGCGCCTTACAAGAATTTTCCTTATGGTTGCATCAGCCTATTCTTATTGAATTTGGTATTCCCAAGAAACTAGTTCAATTAATTAAAATGTGTCTCAGTGAAACATACAGCAGAGTCCGTATAGGTCAGTTTCTATCTGATGCGTTTCCAATTCACTGCGGGCTGAAGCAGGGAGATGCATTGTCACCTCTACATTTTAACTTTGCTCTAGAATATGCCATTAGGAAAGTTCAGGATAACACAGAGGGTTTGCAATTGAACGGGTTACATCAGCTTCTTGTCTATGCGGATGACGTGAATATGTTAGGAGAAAATCCACGAACGATTAGGGAAAACACGGAAATTCTACTTGAAGCAAGTAAAGCGATCGGTTTGGAAGTAAATCCCGAAAAGGCAAAGTATATGATTATGTCTCGTGACCAGATTATTGTACGAAATGGAAATATAAGAATTGGAGATTTATCCTTCGAAGAGGTGGAAAAATTCAAATATCTTGGAGCAACAGTAACAAATATAAATGATACTGGGAGGAAATTAAACGCAGAATAAATATGGGAAATGCGTGTTATTATTCGGTTGAGAAGCTTTTATCATCCAGTCTGCTGTCAAAAAAATCTGAAAGTTAGAATTTATAAAACAGTTATATTACCGGTTCTTCTGTATGGTTGTGAAACTTGGACTCTCACTCTGAGAGAGGAACATAGGTTAAGGGTGTTTGAGAATAAGGTGCTTAGGAAAATATTTGGGGCTAAGAGGGATGAAGTTACAGGAGAATGGAGAAAGTTACACAGCGCAGAACTGCACGCATTGTATTCTTCACCTGACGTAATTAGGAACATAAGATCCAGACGTTTGCGATGGGCAGGGCATGTAGCACGTATGGGCGAATCCAGGAATGCATATAGAGTGTTAGTTGGGAGACCGGAGGGAAAAAGACCTTTGGGGAGGCCGAGACGTAGATGGGAGGATAATATTAAAAGGGATTTGAGGGAGGTGGGATATGATGATAGGGACTGGATTAATCTTGCTCAGGATAGGGACCGATGACGGGCTTATGTGAGGGCGCCAATGAACCTTCGGGTTCCTTAAAAGCCATTCGTAAGCAAGTAAGTAAGTTGCATCAGCCTAGATTCCTGATCACGTGTGCTACGTGCTTTGTCCATTCACTGCATCAGAACAAATACTGAAGCCGCAGTGCCTACAGTCAGCATATTGCTGAAGTGAAGACTTAAAAATTCCGAAAGTAAAACAAAGCAGACAAAGTTTTTAGCGACAGTTAGTGACTGAGTTTGGTGGGAATGTATTTTCCACAGGTGGAAGTGTGCTATTTTGTTTGCATTTTAATACTAAAGTCATGGCCATTTTTTAAATGTTAATGTCATATTTTCAGAAATTTAAAGTCATTTTATGGATAATTTTTGTGTAA
Organism: Periplaneta americana; assembly: GCA_025594305.2. Lineage (NCBI taxonomy): Eukaryota > Metazoa > Arthropoda > Insecta > Blattodea > Blattidae > Periplaneta > Periplaneta americana. The sequence continues at coordinate 102,970,061 of JAJSOF020000027.1, forward strand.
TTTTTAGGTCATTACCTTCCGAGCTCTAGTAATGACTGGGTCTTGGTTAAGTTTCCATCTTGAAGAGCTGACGACGTTTTCCGTACACTCTATAATCTTATGTATATTCCGACGTAAGTTTCTCTCTGTACACGTGTAAATATAAAAAAATCTTCGCCATCGTTGGCGTCTTAAACTTTTTTTAAACAAAACCTTAAATCTCCACAGAAAAAAAAAAACATTCGAAAGAAAATAAGTCGAATACTTTTTCTTTTTTACTATTTTTGCAAGACTTTTCATTTCCCAATATTTCTAATTACTAGTGTTTACTTCCATTCATTCATTTAGTGTTCTGCCCACGGGCAGGTCTTTCACTGCAAACCCAGCATTCTCCAATCATTCCTATTGTCCTTCGCAAGTCTCTCCTTTAAAGAACGCAGAACTTTACACTCTTTGTCTTTACTCTTTCATTCTGCACACCTCAACACCAAATTACTTTCGTCTCGTTTCTCTTATCTATATTCTAACCACGACGTAAATACTCACTTATCTGTGGCACGCTAAATATACCTCTTCATAGAACATCTTGTTATTCCTCATCTTTTACAATATCCACCTCGCGTCATTGGAATTCCTTGGCACAAAGTATTAGGGGCTAAACACCTTTAAGAACAGCTTAAAAGATAACCTTATTAGCATTTCACTCCAATCATACTGATTTAAAATATTACTGACTACACTGTTGCTTTTTTCTTTAGACATCATCCTGATTGTGCTGCATTTTCAAAATTGTCTAATAATAATCTCTTTCTATTATCTAATATCATCTGAAATATATTAACATTCTATGTATTTTAGTTTAATTCTGCTACACAGTTTATTTCAGTGTTTAATTAATAGTTCCTAGTATTTTGTTGTTCAATTCGTAAATAAATCTTGTATACATGTAACTCTCATCTAAATCAAATTGTTGAATTCTTTGTAAGTTCATGCATATGTATATACACTTTCTGCTGGTTGAGTGGAAGAGAAGGCCTTACGGCCTTAACTCTGCCAGCTAAAATAAATCATTATTATTGTTATTATTATTATTATTATTATTATTATTATTATTATTATTATTATTATTATTATTTTCTGCTTTCCTCTTTATTTCTCATCTGATCCACATATCTTAATGTCGTCTATCATCTGATATCTTCTTCTACCCCGAACTCTTCTCTCGTTCACCATTTGTCCAGTGCATCCTTCAGTAGGCAGTTTCTTCTCAGCCAGTGACCCATTTTCCGGAACAACTGGATAATACCCACGGCAGAGCAATGTCGATAGCCGACGTTATTCGCTGGCCACTAGTCACCGGGCCGTTAAACAAAACACAATCGAAATGGTGTTAAAATTCGCGACTATATTCTTAAATAATTCACTGCATTAGTCAAGTGCAAGACTTCTGGCTTCTGTTGCATTCAAACAATTATAAAATACGATAATTTGGTCCAGGGAGCATCCGTTTTTGATGCAAAGATAATTTGTTTGGCTTGTTTCTTAAATAAAATTACGAAATGGCGTTCCTGTGCTTAACATTTAATAAAAAAAAATAGCAAAACTGTTTTGTCTCGAGACTCTCATCTAAGTCACGTAATCTACTTCAATATATTTGCGCAAATATATCTTGTAGCTAACAGTGGTGCTATCTCTCAGTAATGTTCAGAACGAAGGAGGTAGAGAGAGAAAAGAAACAAATTTCTCTCTCCAACGACGCCACACACGAACGTCGTGTTCTTTTGTTGGCAAGATTGTGTATTTACATAAATTTGGTGCTAAACGTAACGGCACGGTTCAAAGATACCGTGGGAATTCTCCAGTTTAGCGCCTTTTCCTCTTCCTGATCAGTTTCAGCATCATTCTTTCTTCACCCATTCTTTCCAAAACAGCTTCATTTCTTATTCTGTCTGTCTACTTCACACGTTGCATTCTTCTCAATAATAATAATAATAATAATAATAATAATAATAATAATAATAATAATAATAATAATAATAATAATAAAATTAATAGCGGGGAAGGTGGAAATATGGGCTACCATTTTGTTTTCCTTATAATAACGGAAAATGGTATGGCATATTCCTTGGAAATCTTTATTGACATTAAGCGTAATTATTCATATAGAATTTTTCCAGTCATAAATTTCAATAGTTGCAATAGATATTTGCATATAATTACGTTTTGAAAGAAAGATGAATGGTCCTCTATAGGTAGTAGGATCTAAATATGGGCTACCACAAAAATTTGAAAATAAAATTGGAAAAAAACAAAGAAACATAAGTAAGAAACCTGTGTCACATCAATGGCAATATTCTGTGACTAATAACGCAAATCACGATAGTGAAAATACGGGACGTGTTAGCGTGCTGGCAATATGGGCTACCTATCTCATATTTGACATATAGCGGTAATCCATATTAGCAGCATCTACTCATGAAGGTTTCTAAGATTATGTATGGCAATCGTTGTTCTAAATTAATATTACTCTTATGCCATGTGATAGAGCTATTCTTAATCAGCGCAACACATCAAGCGTGATTTCTAAATACGAAATATATTTATTTCAATAAAATTGAAACTACATACCTGCAAAAACTTTGAAATTGATGATCAACACCAAGAACACACCATATCCACACCACAAAGGCAACTGGTTTGTATCTTTGTGCACGCAGACTGATGGACACGAGATGTAATTTTAGAGGTTTTTTGCTAGGTAACAACACGATACATAGTAAAAAACGAGGTAACCCATATTACCACTTCTAGCCCATATTTCCACCTTCTCCTCTTACTTACTTACTGGCATTTAAGGAACCCGGAGATTCATTGCCGCCCTCGCATAAGCCCGCCATCGGTCCCTATCCTGAGCAAGATTAATCCAGTCTCTACCATCATATCCCACCTTCCTCAAATCCATTTTAATATTATCTTCCCATCTACGTCTCGGCCTCCCCAAAGATCTTTTTCCCGCCGGCCTCCCAACTAACACTCTATATGTATTTCTGGATTCGCCCATACGTGCTACATGCCCTGCCCATCTCAAGCGTCTGGACTTAATGTTCCTAATTATGTCAGGTGAAGAATACAATGCGTGCAGCTCTGCGTTGTGTAACTTTCTCCATTCTCCTGTAACTTCATCCCTCTTAGCCCCAAATATTTTCCTAAGCACCTTATTCTCAAACACCCTTAACCCCTATGTTCTCCTCTCAAAGTGAGAGTCCAAGCTTCACAACCATACAGAACAACCGCTAATATAATTGTTTTATAAATTCTAACTTTCAGATTTTTTGACAGCAGACTGGATCATAAGAGCTTCTCAACCGAATAATAACACGCATTTCCCATATTTATTGTGCGTTTAATTTCCTCCCGAGTGTCATTTATATTTGTTACTGTTGCTCCAAGATATTTGAATTTTTCCACCACGTCGAAGGATAAATCTCCAATTTTTATATTTCCATTTCGTACAATATTCTGGTCACGAGACATAATCATATACTTTGTCTTTTCGGGATTTACTTCCAACCCTATCGCTTTACTTGCTTCAAGTAGAATTTCCGTGTTTTCCCCTAATCGTTTGTGGATTTTCTCCTAACATATTCACGTCATCCGCATAGACAAGCAGCTGATGTAACCCGTTCAATTGCAAACCCTCTGTGTTATCCTGAACTTTCCTAATGGCATATTCTAGAGCAAAATTAAAAAGTAGAGGTGACAATGCATCTCCCTGCTTCAGACCGCAGTGAATTGGAAAAGCATCAGATAGAAACTGGCCTATTCGGACTCTGCTGTAAGTTTCACTAAGACACATTTTAATTAATCGCATTAGTTTCTTGGGAATACCAAATTCAATAAGAATATCATATAATACTTCTCTCTTAACCGAGTCATATGCCTTTTTGAAATCTATGAATAACTGATGTACTATACCCTTAATACTCCCATTTTTTTCTCTAATATCTGTCGAATACAAAAATCTGATCAATAGTCGATCTATTACGCCTAAAACCACACTGATGATCCCCAATAATTTCATCTACATATGGAGTTAATCTTCTCAAAAGGATATTCGACAAAATTTTATACGATGTCAATAAAAGTGATATTCCTCGAAAGTTACTACAGTTAGTCTTGTCACCCTTCTTAAAAATAGGTACGATTATGGATTCCTTCCATTGTTTTGGTACAATTTCCTTTTCCCAAATTGCAAGTACAAGTTTATAACTTTCGCTAGATAATGCGCTTCCAACCTCTTGTATTAATTCTGCTGGAATTTGATCAATACCTTCTCCTCTAATAATAATAATAATAATAATAATAATAATAATAATAATAATAATAATAATAATAGGGTAGGTTTCACGAAGTTCAATGTCCTTACAAATGGAGTAATGGACGAAAGTTGTGAAGAATTCTAGCATTCTAATTTTTTCTGGACCCTTGCAATGCAGCGAAAGTGTTAACCTATTTATTTACTTCCTATGCTGCAAGTCAACAAAATGGGAACACTGACTTTCCTTCCTTAAGCTTGCTCAGGATTTATGTCGTCCTCAGCCCGTGAACGCTCCAACCACCAACGACGACAATAAATTTATGTTGGTCCATCTGGTAATCCATTTTTAGTCCGGGCAAGCCATTCTGGTATTCTTTTCCATCAAATGTTTCACACAATCAAGTTGGTATTCGAAACTAGATAGGCTACAGTCATCTGTTTCGCATTTATTCGTTTCTCGCCTGCAGTCGTGCTCCTTTTGTAGACGGTACAAATAAATACCACATGTTTATAAGATATGTGGACGCGGACACCCTTTTAATAGCTTGAGATTCCCGGGGAGCGTGTGTCCCACATGTTCGTTACCTCCAATTTACAGCGACTCCGTAATGAAGTGTTGTCACTGAACATTGAGATGTCGTCACCCCTCTACCCCCCTCGCGCCTTTGTTTTTATCCTGTGTATCGTATATCCTTCCCTCTGTTTTTCTTGTCATTAGACTAGCATCTTGCTTTTTACAGCACGCAGCTATGCCACAATAATTGTGTGTCCCTTTCTTCTTTTATTTGTACCTCCTACGTTATTTAAATCTAAATGTCTCACTTTTGGTTGGACAGGAAGTCATTAAGGTAGAAAAGGACAGTTTACGATACGAATTCTAAAACTGTGCTGTACTTGCGAACAAAGAACGAGTTACAGAATATTATAAAATGTTGGGATTGACTGGTGATAGATACTGGTGTAATAATACTTACTTACAAATGGCTTTTAAGCAACCTCCACGTTCATTGCCGCCCTCACATAAGCCCGCCATCGTTCCCTATCCTGTGCAAGATTAATCCAGTCTCTATCATCATATCCCACCTCCCTCAAATCCATTTTAATATTATCCTCCCATCTACGTCTCGGCCTCCCTAAAGGTCTTTTTCCCTCCGGTCTCCCAATTAACACTCTATATGCATTTCTGGATTCGCCCATACGTGCTACATGCCCTGCCCATCTCAAACGTCTGGATTTTAAGTTCCTAATTATGTTAGGTGAAGAATACAATGCGTGCAGTTCTGTGTTGTGTAACTTTCTCCATTCTCCTGTAACTTCATCCTTCTTAGCCCCAAATATTTTCCTAAGCACCTTATTCCCAAACACCCTTAACCTATGTTCCTCTCTCAGAGTGAGAGTCCAAGTTTCACAACCATACAGAAGAACCGGTAATATAACTTTTTATAAATTCAACGTTCAGATTTTTGGACAGCAGAGTGGATGATAAGAGGTTCTCAACCGAATAATAACACGCACTTCCCATATTTATTCTGCGTTTAATTTCCTCCCGAGTGTCATTTATATTTGTGTAATAATAATAATAATAATAATAATAATAATAATAATAATAATAATAATGATTTATTTAACCTGGCAGAGTTAAGGCCATACGGCCTTCTCTAACACTCAACCAGGAGGCACAGGAATTAAATACTTTCTGAAAGAATTAGCACAATCGGTTGGAATTTATAAATTTTATTAATGTTTATACAAATCGCAATTTTCGACTCCTGAAACGAAAGATATTTCCAATTGCATGTCATACACCAGCCGTGGCGAGAACGTGACTCGAGACATTGTGGCTCGCAGTGATAGCTGTGCATTTCGCTTGCTTCTAACCTCCGCCAACCCACACCCTCTCACTCACTGGAGTCAAGCTCCGTTCCATTTATATTTGTCTCTGACCTGCGAGTGGCATATGTCTCCCTCGAAACCATGTACGAAAGTTCCAAGTAGGATGGGAGGACGCATTTTTTGCTGTCAATATGATGAGAATATTAAATGTATGATTTGTTCACAAGTATTACGAGGAAAACGGTTGTATAACATAAAACGGCATTATACTACATGTTACTGATGAAACATTAAAAGGTTAAGTGTTATTGTTGTCATCATCATCATCATCATCATCATCATCATCATCATCATCATCATCATCTCTGTACGTCGACCCTTTTTCAGCAGATGTACGAATAATCCGGTTAGCTCTTCAGTTTTAACTCACTGATTTACAATGTGATGTCAAATGAAAGCTAGATGTAAGGACTTGACAAATGTTGAACTTTCAAATCTTTGTCAAAAATAATTATCCGAAGCTTCGTTCTTTCGCTTGCTCTGCTGAAGCCATGTTCGCTACAACTTACGTTTGTGAAAATTATTTTCAACAATTAAAATAGTAAAAACCAAATTTAGATCACGACTCACAGACAAATACCTTCGTGATCAACTACGACTGGCAGTAAGTGGCATAATTCCTGATTTTGAATCTCTGTCCCAGAGACATTCTGAAGACAGTTAATTTTAGGTTGTGATAATGTGTCCTATGTTTCTTTGTTCATTTCTTTCTTCGTTACACGTACTAAACATTAGTTTGTAGCCTTGTACTGTATAAAATTAAATTTAAGTGCTTGACGTAAGGAAAATGAAAATCCGTTAATAAGTCAGTTGCTTCACTTCCCCTTCGGGTGTCCGCCTCCCTCCATAGGTGCTATGCACGTTGCAGGTTACACAGTGGCTCGGCGCAAGATTACATTTTCGACACCGATGTCATACACTAACAAACTTATGTTTCTCTGGTTGGGACCATGCAAGTTTTGATAGATTTTTGTGCAGACAGATGAATTTAACAATTTTTAAGGAATTAGAAGAATCTGGTGGGATTTGTAATTTTTATTCATGTTTTCATACCTCAAAATCTCGCAAAAACTAAGTTTTTACAAACATTTTCTTTGCGTCGAAAATCGAAACTGGTGAAAAATACTGGTGTAGGCACACGAATTAAAACACTTTCTCAAAGGATTAGCACAATCGGCTGGAATTACAGGTTATATTAACGTTTATACAAATCGCAATTTTAACTCCTGAAACGAACGATTTTCCCATTTGGAAGTCATACACTAACAAACTTACGTTTCTTTAGATGCGACTATGAAACTTTTGTTAGATATGTGTGCAGACACGTGAATTTAATATTTTTTTTAAGGAATTAGAAGAATCTGGTGGGATTTGTAATTTTTATTCATATTTTCATACCTAAAAATCCCGCAAAAACTAAATTTTTACAAACATTTTCTTTGCGTCGAAAATCGAAACTGGTGATAGATACTGGTGCAGACACACGGATCAAACACTTCCTGAAAGAATTAGCACAACTGGTTGAAATTTATAGATTTTATTAATGTTTATACAAATAACAAATTTCGGCTCGTGAAACGAACGATTTTTCCAATTGGAAGCCATACACTGACAAACTTACGTTTAATTACACGGGACTATGAAAATTTTGTTAGATATGTGTGCAGACACGTGAATTTAACATTTTTAAAGGAATTAGAAGAATCTGATGGGATTTGTAACTTTTATTTATGTTTTCATATCTAAAAATCTCGCAAAAACTAAATTTGTACAAACTTTTTCTTTGCGTCGAAAATCGAAACCAATGATAGATACTGGTGTAGACAGACAAATTAAACACTGTGTCAAAGAATTAGCACAATCGGTTTGAATTTATGGATTATATTAACGTTTATACAAATCGCAATTTTAACTCCTGAAACGAACGATTTTCCCATTTGGAAGTCATACACTAATAAACTTACGTTTCTTTACATGGGACTATGAAACTTTTGTTAGATATGTGTGCAGACACGTGAATTTAGCATTTTTAAGGAATTAGAAGAATCTGGTGGGATTTGTAATTTTTATTCGTGTTTTCATACCTAAAAATCTCGCAAAAACTAAATTTTTACAAACTTTTTCTTTGCGTCGAAAATTGAAACCAATGATAGATACTGGTGTAGACAGACAAATTAAACACTGTCTCAAAGAATTAGCACAATCGGTTTGAATTTATGGATTATATTAACGTTTATACAAATCGCAATTTTAACTCCTGAAACGAACGATTTTCCCATTTGGAAGTCATACACTAATAAACTTACGTTTCTTTACATGGGACTATGAAACTTTTGTTAGATATGTGTGCAGACACGTGAATTTAGCATTTTTTAAGGAATTAGAAGAATCTGGTGGGATTTGTAATTTTTATTCATGTTTTCATACCTAAAAATCTCGCAAAAACTAAATTTTACAAACTTTTTCTTTGCGTCGAAAATCGAAACCAATGATAGATACTGGTGTAGACAGACAAATTAAACACTGTCTCAAAGAATTAGCACAATCGGTTTGAATTTATGGATTATATTAACGTTTATACAAATCGCAATTTTAACTCCTGAAACGAACGATTTTCCCATTTGGAAGTCATACACTAATAAACTTACGTTTCTTTTTACATGGGACTATGAAACTTTTGTTAGATATGTGTGCAGACACGTGAATTTAGCATTTTTTAAGGAATTAGAAGAATCTGGTGGGATTTGTAATTTTTATTCATGTTTTCATACCTAAAAATCTCGCAAAAACTAAATTTTTACAAACTTTTTCTTTGCGTCGAAAATCGAAACCAATGATAATACTGGTATAGACACACGAATTGAAACCTTCTTAAAGAATCAGCACAATTGATCTAACAGCGCGTTGATCATTTCACCAGGGATGGAAATAACCTCGGCAGTTGCGAGCGTCGTTAAATAAAACATAATTTTAAATGTAATTCTCTTCATGAAGTATGTGTTTTTTTATTGGGTTATTTTACGACGCTGTATCAACATCTAGGTTATTTAGCGTCTGAATGGTTGAAGGTGATAATGCCGGTGAAATGATCCGGGGTCCAGCACCGAAAGTTTAGCATTTGCTCGCATTGGATTGATAAAACCCCGGAAAAACCTCAACCAGATAACTTGCCCCGACCGGGATTCGAACCCGGGCCACCTGGTTTCGCAACCAGATGCGCTGACCGTTACGGTGTGGACTGAAGGACGTGTTGCAATACCTACTATACATTTATTATTCCGAATGTAAGTTTAACCGCTTTGAAAGGATCGATTGCTCTACCAAAGTATCGTCTGTATTCGAAATGAAACTGTCTCAGCTCTTTCATATTTTATATATATTTTTTCGTAATATTTATGTCACTTCACGCTTGAATGTTTCTACTGACCTAAAAAGTATTTGCTGCTCTGTATTTGTAGGAGTTTCACTTTTTAAAAGAAAATTAATGGTTCAGTGAACTTTTAATTATATTTCTGTGCTAAAAGCACTCGTTGGCCTTTGTTGCAGGTCGCAAATGGTGAGAAGATTTCTAAAATAAAATATAACTCCTTACTCTTCCTACTCCACTAAATTTATTACAGAGATGAATAATTAAAACATGTCCAAAAAAGCTATTGATTATCCTACTGAAACATTGTTTCAAGAATTTTAAGTATTGCAGATGCAACAAAACTATATCGAAGTATGACTAAATTTTATATGTAAAAATGACACATATTTCCGATCATATACTCACAAACACAAAACCAAAGGCATGAATATAATACTTTTGTTTAAACCCAACTGTTTAACGAGCACTGCTTTCAACCGTAGTACTAATATCGGGTCTAGAATTTAAATTTAGTAAAGAAATACCCTCACCTACTTAACACGAATAATGTTAAATTAAAAAAATGTATGCATATTGATTACACAACTTTTAACACTATATAACTTCGAAATATGTATTATATATCTTTAAATTTTACCGTTCCTAGTTAACATGTTTCGGCCTGCTATTGGCCTTCTTCAGAACTGGTTGTTGCTGGTCTTGGCGCCTTTTGTTTGGTTTCCTGTGAGGTTTTTGTGTAGTGTAATGTGGAGTCTAAGAGTGTGTGTGTTCTGAAATTGAGTTGTGTTGAGAATTTCATTTGGATGTGTTTTTGTGTGTCTGTATATTTCGTATTGTTCTAATGTGTTTAATTTCTAGCTTTTTGGTTGGATGTGTAGAATTTCCATGTCTGTGTTGATGTCTCTGTAGTTGTGGTTAGCATTTGTGTTGTGTTCTGCATATGTGGAAGTGTTTTGTAATTTTGTTATGGCTGTGTTGTGTTCTTTGTAACGTGTTTGAAATGATCTGCCTGTCTGTCCTATCTAGAAGTTGTACAGGGACATCACTTTATTTTTACCAACATTTTTAACATTAACCTGGCTATACTCGGAAACACTGTTGCCCCCTTCCATTACAGGAGTTTGATGTTACTAGTGCAATATGTAAACAAATCATTTTACTAGGTACAGGAGGAGACTTAAAAATAGTGTATCCATTTATGTTGTAGGGAAATACGATATTACGATTTTCAATTTGATCATCACTTTTACGGAATTTATCAAAATACAGTAGAGTAGTAACATTTTTTTACAAAACTCAACTTTTCAGGCGGCTATGTTCGTTATGTAATGTCTACTTTATTTAGCAATTAATTATTGATGTTAACATACAATATAGTGCATTTAAATTGAGGGGCTCATAAGTAAAGAGCTGTAAGTGCACTTAAGTTACTTTTGAGAAAATGGGGTTTAAATGTTTAAGCTTTCGTAAAACCGTGAAATTTTTATTTAAATTTTAATGTGTGATGAGATTAAAATATCCCTTTGCCACTAACATTTTAGATACTTTAGCTTACACTGGATGCACTTAACTCATGTTATTACAAATGTCACTAGCATTCCTTTGCTTCTAGCCACCTCAATTCAAAAAAGCTAATCTGAATTTTTAAACAAGTTGCTGAAAATGGTTGCTCTTCATTACAATGCAGGCTTCAATTCTTTACGCATATTATTAAAAACAATTTGAAGCATATTCTATGAAATTTAATTTATTGTTTCTTCAATATAATTATTTTTAAACTGGGGATTAATATAGGTTCTTTCTTCTAAAAAAAACGCAACCATATTTCTGAAACACACTAAAATTTTACTTCATTGCTTAAGACTAATGCAACAGTTGTTTGTTTGACGATTAGTGAAGGGGTGAAACATTCAGAAAACATAAATAAAAATGCAAAAAAAAAAAATGTCCCTGTAGTTTCATTTTCCTAAACGAGTGATGTATTATATTTGTCGTTGTATTCCTGATAAAATGCAGAATTTTTTGCATTCTCCTAAATAGTCGGAATGTCACAGTGTTTCTCAATTTTCGAGGGATGTGGCTTCAACGTAAAGACGATTCGAGGCTCTGAAGGACATCTGGCTCGACTTACCTGTATTAAGTTGATGTATGAGTCCCTCCTCCTGTCTGTTACCCACTTTCACATACGCGTGTATTCCGCTGTAGTACACGGAATGTAGACACTTACCTGGAACAGAGAACAAATCACGTGATATTAATTTGATGCAATTATGCATTTTATCCCTTATCAACTCTTCCCCATTTTTCTACGACATGCGTACAGCGGCAACCCATTACTTATGCTGTCGTTAGAGCCGATGAAATATTACAACTACAAGAGAAGCGGAGTTTTGCGGCGTTTCCATTTTATCTAGAGAGATGGAGATCGTGTCTAGCTGCCATCAATTCCCGTAGCTACTCCATTTGTTTCTATTACTAGTTATTTTTTAGGTCCCTTGTGACGAGCTGGTGATAGATGCTGGCTCGAATTTGACCTGCAAGTCAAAACAACTTCACCGACACACATTAATCGTCCGGGAGACTAAAGCTCCCTTCACAATCACAACACGAGAGCAGATCCCGTTGTCTAGTTGCTATGGCAATTGAAAGTTAACACGTTAAAAACCTACAACACATTTTAAGAAAGCAATGCAAATTCTTAATGTGGCTTCTTTAGAAGAGAAGAAAATAATGTCCAAGATTCCTTAGCGGAGATTTCGCCTGTCTCTGTTTCGAAACAAAATTTATTGCTTTGCAAATAGATGTCTCTGCAGACTAAATGTACGTTTGCGACAAAGTTGGGTGCTCCTGATATGGCCACCCCCCTATTGTGAGTTAGTTAACCAAAAAATCCGCTAAATTGCAGCAGCATCCAGTGAAAGGGCATCCTGGTATGTCACTTGATCGTTTTCCATCCAGTCAGGTTGAGCAATATGACGTCAGTTGTCTGTTTTTCGGTTTTCATGTGGCCTCTTCTTATTTTTCTCTGGTAAGTCTCCTTTGTTTTATGCATGTTTTTCAAAGACTTGTTTCATGAAAACCATCGTACTCCATTCAGTTTTTAATGTTCTGTTGATTGGTGTTGTAGTTGATGGCGTACCTTTACGAGTTGTTCATAATAATCAAACGATTTTCGTGAAAGCTTACCTGCTCCTGATATGGCCATGTCAAATGCACCATGGCCATATAAAGTTCATTTCACTTTTATTTTTTCACCTGAGAAACTTACATGCCTTACAGCTGGGATTACGCAAAAATTTTGTATTTTAAGAAAAACAATTTAACTTTCTTATGGACTGTTTTGACTACACTTTTGAATTATAAAAAGTTTATTAAGTGTCATTTTTATTCATTTTACACCAAAATTATTTAATTTTAGCACAACTGCGCTATCAAACTGAAAACAATCACGATTTGTAGAACATGGAACAAGGGTGGCCATATCACGTGCACATGTTCCTGATATGGCCACTAGGTAGACTTTTGGAATTTGGGACTTTTTGGACAACTAAAGCTACTTTTATGGGGAAAGGAAATTGTTTTAAGAAAGTCTATTAGACTGAGAACGAGTAAGAAAAAAGTGGTTTACATTTTTTTTTCAAAATGGCGGCTAGAAAAATTCTCAAACTTTAGCATGGCCACATCAGGGACACCTAGCTTATATAAATTTGTATAGAAAGAGATGTTGCAAGTGAATCTTATATTTTTCAGTCTCCGTCACGTCTGTCGTCAGGCACATCCGAACAAAATCACAGGCTCTCAAATTATTCCTCTAATAGAAAAATAATATAAGATATTATTAAATAATGATGCATACAGCTATATTACTTGAACAGCACAGTTTATGAACGAAGTTGAATGTATGTTATCAGTTTTGCACAAATTCACATCAAATAGCTATTCCTGTATTATAAACATTTATAACAGTATGTTAAAAGTGTAAGAAAATTATTTTTCTGGAAATATATTCTACTCTCCCTCACTTTTTTCTTCCAATGTGTCACACATTAGTAATCATAAAGTACTGTAAATTATACTTAATCCAAGTCATGATAACGTGTGTTTCCACTTCCAATTCATTTTTGCTATTTTATGTTTTAATTTTTGTGCGGGTTTATTTCACAGTATGAACTGAACTATTACACTTACTTACTTACTTACTTACTTAGGTACGAATTTAAGGAACCCGCAGGTTCATTGCCGGCCTCTCATAAGCCCGCCATCGGTTTCCTATCCTGAGCAAAATCAATCTAGTCTCTACCATCACATCCCACCTACCTCAAACCCATTTTTATATTATCTTTCCATCTACGTCTCGGCCTTCCCAAAGATTTTTTCTCTCCAGTCTCCCAACTAACACTCTATATGCATTTCTAGATTCACCCATACGTGCTACATGCCCTGCCCATCTCAAACGTCTGGATTTAATGTTCCTAATTATGTCAGGTGAAGAATACAATCCGTGCAGTTCTGCGTTGTGTAACTTTCTCCATTCTCCTGTAACTTCATCCCTCTTAGCCCCAAATATTTTCCTAAGCGCCTTATGCTCAAAAACCTTAGCCCCTGTTCCTCTCTCAAAGTGAGAATCCAAGTTTCACAACCATACAAAACAACCGGTAATATAACTGTTTTATAAATTCCAACTTTTAGGTTTTTTGAGAGCAAACTGGATGACAAAAGCTTCTCAACCGAAATATTCTGGTCACGAGTCACAACCATAAACTTTGTCTTTTCGGGATTTACTTTCAAACCTATCTCTTTACTTGCTTCCAGTAAAATTCCCGTATTTTCCCTAATCGTTTGTGGATTTTCTCCTAACATATTCACGTCATCTGCATAGTCAAGAACTGATGTAACCCGTTCAATTCCAACCCATGTCTGTTATCCTGAACTTTCCTAATGGCATACTCTAGAGCAAAATTAAAAAGTAAGATGATGGTGCATCTCCTTGCTTTAGCCCGAAGTTAATTGGAAAAGCATCCGACAGAATTTGACCTATACGAACTCTTGCTTTGCTGTTGTCGTGCCAGAGAATCAGTAAACGGGGATAACGCTCGGGGCAGAAGAGGATATCAGATGATAGACCATATTAAGGTATATCGTCATTGTTCCTGCAATAACTCCTATGTGTAAAATATAAAAGTGTTCAGTAGGAAGAAAAAACACATTTATTTATCCCATGGCAGCCGTATATAGGAGACTGTGAATTCTTACATTTTTTAAGCAAATAAATATAATTACATATAGGAGATTTTATTATTGTGGTAACTTTCGAGGAATATCACTTTTGTTGACGTCGTACAAAATTTTGTCCAATATTCTTTTGAGAAGATTAGCTCCTACGTATATGAAATTATTGGAGTATAAGGGTACAGTACATCAGTTATTCATAGATTTCAAAAAGGCATATCACTCGGTTAAGAGGGAAGTATTATATGATATTCTTATTGTATTTGGTATTCCCAAGAAACTAGTTCGATTAATTAAAATGTGTCTCAGTGAAACATACAGCAGAGTCCGTATAGGTCAGTTTCTCTCTGATGCTTTTCCAATTCACTGCGGGCTAAAGCAGGGAGATGCACTATCACCTTTACTTTTTAACTTCACTTTAGAATATGCCATTAGGAAAGTTCAGGATAACAGGCAGGGTTTGGAATTGAACGGGTTACATCAGCTCCTTATCTATGCGGACGACTTGAATATGTTAGGAGAAAATCCACAAACGATTAGGGAAAACACGGAAATTTTACAGGAAGCAAGTAAAGCGATCGGTTTGGAAGTAAATCCCGAAAAGACAAAGTATATGATTATGTCTCGTGACCAGAATATTGTACGAAATGGAAATATAAAAATTGGAGATTTATCCTTCGAAGGGGTGGAAAAATTCAAATATCTTGGAGCAACAGTAACAAATATAAATGACACTCGGGAGGAAATTAAACGCAGAATAAATATGGGAAATGCGTGTTATTATTCGGTTGAGAAGCTTTTATCATCTAGTCTGCTATCAAAAAATCTGAAAGTTAGAATTTATAAAACAGTTATATTACCGGTTGTTCTGTATGGTTGTGAAACTTGGACTCTCACTCTGAGAGAGGAACATAGGTTAAGGGTGTTTCAGAATAAGGTTCTTAGGAAACTATTTGGGGCTAAGAGGGATGAAGTTACAGGAGAATGGAGAAAGTTACACAACGCAGAACTGCACGCATTGTATTCTTCACCTGACATAATTAGGGACATTAAATCCCGACGTTTGAGATGGGCAGGGCATGTAGCACGTATGGGCGAATCAAGAAATGCATATAGAGTGTTATTTGGGAGACCGGAGGGAAAAAGACCTTTGGGGAGGCCGAGACGTAGATGGGAAAATAATATTAAAATGGATTTTAGGGAGGTGGGATATGATGATAGAGACTGGATTAATCTTGAGCAGGATAGGGACCGATGGCGGGCTTATGTGAGGGCGGCAATGAACCTTCGGGTTCCTTAAAAGGCATTTGTAAGTAAGTAAGTAAGTAAGTAAGATTTTATTATTTTCTGTATTGCTATTTAAGTTATTGAATAGAGGAAAAATCTGAAAATCGATAAATATGTCACATATGAGTTATTGCAGGAACAACGACGGAAGAAGGTAAGACTGAAAAATATTGGGTTTGCAGTAAAGGACATGCCATTGGACAGAAAACCATGAATTAATGGTATCCAATCACACAGATGCGGTAAGTATACTGTAAGCAGGAACACTCGAACACTGCCATTTGTTTCGTGCTTGACTTCCGAAACGTCGCTTCGGCGTAAACCCGACGTTTGATCCATTTGCAATTGCTGTACTTTCCAACTTTATGATAGAGAAATTAACTACTTGAATCGTCGCTTTGAGAGCCTTATTACCTTTTGTCACGTATGCATGCACATGTGAACTGCGCGCATATTGATTTAGGCGGTAATGGGCGATGCGAAACCTGGCTAATCACATTGTGTTTCCATTCAAAGAGACGTCGACTGTGGCGCGTGTTGGCTGTTCGGGCGTGTTCCCTGTTTCAGACGACATTTTGCATTCTTAACGCATCTCTTTCCTGTCTCTCCAGCTATGAACCTCTTCCATTTTTCCTTATATTTTCTCGCTCACTTTTCTCTAATATTATATTTTTTTCTTCCCGTTTTACTTTCTCGTTACAGAATGTATTGTAATGTAAAAATATCTGCGCTGTATGAGGGGTGTACCAGCACATAAAATACGTAACCTACTTCGGGAATGAAACTATGGCTGTGTTGGCTTTAATATTCTTCTTCTTCTTCTTCTTCTTCTTCTTCTTCTCTTCAAGGTTTAGGTGATATCACCTGTTCCGGTCTCTATCGTCCAGCCACCTCTTGCGAGGTCTAACCAGATCCCTTTTCCCGATCGGGCGATAATTCATTATCTTCTTTGGTAGCCTATTCTCTGCCATTCTGTCAACATGATCTTTCCATTTTGTTTTATTTTCTTCTACCATGTCGTGTACTGAGAAAATATTTAAATCTGATCTTATTGTTTCATTTTTTATTTTATCGGCTTTAGTGCATCTTCTTACGTATCTCATAAATTTCATCTCTGCTGATTGTATACGTGATTCTTCTTTTTTTGTTATTGTCCATGATTCAGAGCCATATATAAGAGTAGGTACAGCCATAACTTTATAAAATTTCATTTGAGTTTCTTTTCTCGCTTTTCTTCCTAAAGTTCTTCCAATTGTTCCACATATCATCTGAAATCTATTAACTTTCTTCTCAATATCTTTCTCATAATTAAAACTAATATCACATCCTAGATAATTGAAGTGGGATACTCGGCTTTAATATTATACGATGAAAGAGTAATGGAACAGAGAAAAATTCTCTCCGGCGCCGGGATTTGAACCGGGTTTTCAGTTCTACGTGCTGATGCTTTATCCACTAAGCCACACCGGATACCCCCCCCGGCGCCGGACAGAATCGTCTCAGTTTAAGTTCCAACTCTTGGGTTCCCCTCCAGTGGCCGCCCTTTGCACTACGTCATAGATGTCTATGAACGTAGGACTGAAGTCCACACATGTGCTGAGGTGCACACGTTATGAGTGACTAAACGCCATTTCATACAAGTTGAGAGGATTTGAAAGCATTTCTTTCCCCTTCTACTTTCTCTGAGTTCGTCAGCGACAGCGTAAAGTGAAATAAATGCTTTTGCATCCTCTCAACTTGTATGAAATGTCATTTACACTATCGCTGACGAACTCAGAGAAAGTAGAAGGGGAAAGAAATGCTTTCAAATCCTCTCAACTTGTATGAAATGTCATTTACACTGTCGCTGACGAACTCAGAGAAAGTAGAAGGGGAAAGAAATGCTTTCAAATCCTCTCAACTTGTATGAAATGTCGTTTACGCTGTCGCTGACGAACTCATCGAGAAAGTAGAAGGGGAAATAAATGCTTTCGCATCCTAAAATCAACTATGACATGAAATGTCGTTTTAAGACGCTGTCGCGGATCCCGAACTAGTCACTCAAAGTGTCCAAAAGGGACTGTCCAAAGACCCTAATTTACCCTATTATGTAATTATTTGACTTATTTGAACTTGTATGAAATGGCAGTGAAGTTGGTTTTACAGTGCAGTGAACAGTTCCGATCAGTGATAATTTAAGCGTCAATGTGTGTTCTATAAAAATGTGTTACAGAGTGTCAGTGAAATGTGTGCTAAAGTGTCAGTGAAATGATGACTACAGAATGAGATGAGATGGAAATATTGAAACTTATGTAGGACCTTACATAATTATGTAGGTTCATTAAAATTATATTTTATTTTATGTTTTATTATTAGTGTTAAATTGTATTGTGATTTTAAGACAAATTGCGTGTTAAAAAATTCCGTTGTGTATTGTAAATTTTATTGTGTATTGGTTATCATTTTATTGTGTAAATATGCCCACTGACTGCTCCAACTTGACCCTAATTTACATATTATATCCAGACGTTTGAGATGGGCAGGGCATGTAGCACATATGAGCGAATCCAGAAATGCATATAGAGTGTTAGTTGGGAGGCCAGAGGGGAAAATACCTTTGGGGATCCCGAGATGTAGATGGGAGGATAATATTAAAATGGTTTTGAGGGAGGTGGGATATGATGGTAGAGACTGGATTAATCTTGCTCAGGATAGGGACCAATGGCGGGCTTATGTGAGGGCGGCAGTGAACCTGGGGGTTCCTTAAAAGCCAGTAAGTAAGTAAGTAAGTAAGTAAGTAACTATATGAGCCAACTCGCTCGATATTGCACTGTTAGTAATGCGTAAAACAAAGGAACTTAAATCGTTAATTATTCTCGAGCAACATTGAAGCAAATGAGAGAAGCCTGTCTGCGTTGTACACAAAGAACACTGCAGCCGTCATTTAAATGTCCTCGCAGCCATGTTTACAAATTCTCGCTAATTGCAATTCGGCTGGTCCAAGGTATGCCTGGCGCGTAGGCACCCCGCTCGTCTTGTAAAACTCGCCGCTAAGAATGTTTACCAGCCCGCCCGCATAACGAACCAGGGAGCTCTGGTTAATTAAGTTAGTTGACATCGGGGATCGGGACGGTTTGTTGTATTAGTTAACCTCTGTCAAATGGGGGTGGGGGCGAGGGCACAAAAAACGCGCGGTTCCCGGACTACCTAATTGGACGAATGCGTCGTATCGCTTTCTAAATAAATACCTCGCACCCGAGGTGTGGGGCGGCTTCCAGGGGCGTAAGGACGGAATTTCTTTTTCACCCTTCTAGAAAAACAAAATAGGGATTGTGAATAGAACCTAATACTGACTGAGCTGGGAGTTACTATCACTGGAACTTGCTTTCTTTGTACACCAATTCTAGGAAGTTTTAGCATGCTAAATTCTCATTCACAGCAAACGATTGAAAGCTGATTTTACTGAATTCAAAGTGCCAACCTAGATAAGTATGTTGAAATAATACAAATAACTGCTCTAGTGTTGTAATGAAAACCACGGCCTTCTATGTGTGCTACGCTCCTATAATAATGCATGTAAAATTCATACACAAAATGCAGTGTTAAACATTATACGAAAGAAATCATTGCATTTTAAATGTGCTGAGCTTTATTTAAACAATTCAAACTTTACTTACTTACTTACTGGCTTTTAAGCAACCCCCATGTTCATTGCCGCCCTCACATAAGCCCGCCATCGGTCCCTATCCTGAGCAAGATAAATCCAGTCTATATCATCATACCCCACCGCCCTCAAATCCATTTTAATATTATCCTCCCAATTACGTTTCGACCTCCCACAAAGTCCTTTTCCCTTCGGTCCCCCAACTAACACGCTATATGCATTTCTGGATTAGCCTATACGTGCTACATGCCCTGCCCATCTCAAACGTCTGGATTTAATGTTCCTAATTATGTCAGGTGAAGAGTACAATGCGTGCAGTTCTGCGTTGTGTATCTTTCTCCATTCTTCTGTAACTTCATCCCTCTTAACCCCAAATATTTTGTAAGCACCTTATTCTCAAAGATCCTTAATCTCTGTTCCTCTCTCAAAGTGAGAGTCCAAGTTTCACAACCATACAGAACAACCGTTAATATAACTGTTTTATAAATTCTAACATTCAGATTTTTTGACAGCAAACTAGAAGCTTCTCAACCGAATAATACTGTAACAGGCATTTCCCATATTTATTTTCTGTTTAATTTCCTCCCGAGTATCATTTATATTTGTTACTGTTGCTCCAAGATATTTGAATTTTTCCATCTCTTCAAAGCATAAATTTCCAATTTTTATATTTCCATTTCGTACAATATTCTCGTCACGAGACATAATCATATACTTTGTCTTTTCGGGATTTACTTCTAAACCTATCTCTTTACTTGCTTCCAGTAAAATTCCCGTGTTTTCCCTAATCGTTTGTGGATTTTCTCCTAAAATATTTACGTCATCCGCATAGACAAGCAGCTGATGTAACCCGTTCAATTCCAAACCCTCTCTGTTATCCTGGACTTTCCTAATGGCATATGCTAGAGCAATGTTAAAAAGTAAAGATGATAGTGCATCTCCTTGCTTTAGCCCACAGTGAATTGGAAACGCATCTGACAGAAACTGGCCTATACTAATTCTACTGTACGTTTCACTGAGACACATTTCAATTAATCGAACTTGTTTCTTGGGAATACCAAATTCAATAACAATATCATATAAAACTTCACTCTTAACCGAGTCATACGCCTTTTTTAAATCTATGAATAACTGATGCACTGTATCCTTTATACTCCCATTTTTCTCCATTATCTGTCGAATAAAAATATCTGATAATAATAATAATAATACCATAGCATAATAGATGAGATTCATGAGGAGGACTGTGGGACACACTAAATTCGACCACAAGCGGAATGAAGATATCATGGAGGAACTCTAGACTGAACCGGTGATGGAATACATTTGGCGATATCATGAAAACTGAAAAAATCACGTTGACAGAATGAGCAATAACAGATTTCCAAAGGCAATTTTAAATTATCGAGGGGAAAAAGATCCATTGGCAGACCTGAAAGGAGATGGACAGAAAACGAGACCAGAAAGGCGGAATATAGGAAATATTGGAGAATGCAGGGTGTACATACATACATACATACATACATACATACATACATACATACATACATACATACATACATGACTGAAACAAGTAATGGTCTCTTTTCAAAAAACTATAATTTTCAAAAAAACTACAAATAATGCCCATGGCTTGTCAGTATGTCTTTTCATTAATAATCTTCCTCTTATGTAATCGTGAAAACTTTGTAACTAATTCAACAGTTCATGGCATAAATACACGTCAAAAATGACTTTCATACTCCATCGGCAAGTCTATCGTGCTATCAAAAAGGAGTGCGTTATATGGAAGTAAAAATTTTTAATAGCCTCCCTATCGATATAAAAAATGAAACTCAAAACATAAGATTATTTAGGGCCAAATTAAAGAAGTACCTACTTTCTCACGCCTTCTATTCTGTAGGTGAATTCATGACATTCAGTAACACTTCATGAAATTGATATTAAAACTATGTGTTGCACTAGTAGACTATATTGTAAATCTCTTCTGTATATATTTCATCTAGACTGTGACTATAAATTAAGACTTTATTATTAAGTTTTTTGACTTGTTCCATATTCTACCTGTGAAGCAATGTTTGAATACCCTGGAATGTTAAAAAATACAATACAATACAATACAAAACCAAATTATAGCAACTTAGCAATTACTTCTGATGAGAAAATTTAGTTAAATAATAATGCGTATTTACGTACATACGTACGTACATACATATATACATACATACATACATGCGTACCTGCGTACGTACATACATACTGTACACACGTACGTACATACATGCGTACATACATACATGCATACCTGCGTACATACATACATACATACTGTACACACGTACGTACATACATGCGTACATACATACATATATATGCGTACCTGCGTACATACATACATACTGTACACACGTACATACATGCATACATACATACATACACACATACATACTCCACACACGTAAGAACCCTGGCCTCACACCACTTCTGCACAGATGACAGTGATTGACAGGCCAGTTAGGGGAAGCTGTTGCCACGTTTGCTCTTGGCTGACACTTTAAGTGTATTTTCTTTTGCAACTGGTTGGATTCTTTCAAAATGGAAAATTCACAACACAGCATTCTCGGCGGTGTCCTGGCGGTATCTTTGTCCACAGTTTCACAATTGGGGGAGCATACATTTACAAACCCAACCCTGCAACGAAGGTTCTTTACTTGTGAAACCAAGAGTACACACACAAAGTTAGCGGTGGTTTCCGGTCGCTAGCCCCTCGTGTGCAGATCACCAGCACAGCATCGCGTGATGGCCTCGGCGACCACCCACCCTCCGCTGCGTGAGAGGGGGCAGGGTATGTGAGAAAATTAGTGAGGCGAGGAAGAACCTCGAGACAGATGTGTGACTCACACCAGCGCCAAAAGGGAGATCCGTTAATATTTAAGACCTGTTATAGTTTACATCTCAATAAAAAAGAATAGAAGAGCCATCATTATGTGCACGATAGCGGGTCTTCGGCTCTGTCTTAATTTATATTAGGACGGACGGACAGACAGACGTGTGTCAGGAAGCAGACTGGGCTTGGACTAAGGACAAGGGCAAACAGAGGGTTGGGGTTCAAAGAGGGCGACATGTGGCTGCCGCATAATATATCGACAATGAACACGTTCGCAAAGACAGAAAGTGATCACAGCAAACACAACACCAGATTTGGGAGCATTCAAATTGAAATTTTAGAACAGACAAGTGTGAAGTGAACTTTTCATTAAGTTGGTATATTTGTAATTTCTGAAAGCAGGCCTAACATTGCACTAGTTTTTTTTTTTTTTTTAATTCTGCGGTCAACCCCAGAGTAGGTTTTAAATCTAGCATAAAATGCTTCCGTCCACTGTTACTTGCAAGTTCAACCTTCTGTAACACTTAACTTGGTGTATAAAATTAGCATATTAAGTACTGAGAATTTATTATTTTAGTCATATTATTATGTTTCTTTCAGTTATAATAAATCTAATACTTTTAGACTCAGTTCTTTTGTGAACACATTACAAACTCCAATCACAACTACAGCAACATATACACTGACATGAAAATACTATACATCCAGAAAAAAAAAACAGAAACGAACAATATCATTTCGACACTACTCAGCTACGTAAAATTCCTGACATTAACACTATAAAGAAGTTACAAAGTTAATCAGTGATTATATATGTGTTAAAAGTATATATAGAAGAATGAAGATAAATTTTTTGTTGGAAATGTAGGAAGTGAACCTGGTAACACATTGATTACATTGTATTTCTACCATCAAACTTTCCGTAAAAACGTTCAATCCATAAACGCTACATAATGCTAAAACCGGTATCTTACTTGCTTACTTACAAATGGCTTTTAAGGAACCCGGAGGTTCATTACCGCCCTCACATAAGCCCGCCATCGGTCTCTATCCTGTGCAAGATTAATCCAGTCTCTATCATCATATCCCACGTCGCTGAAATTCATTTTTATATCATCCTCCCATCTACGTCTCGGCCTCCCCAAAGGTCTTTTTCCCTCCGGCCTCCCAACTAACACTCTATATGCATTTCTGGATTCGCCCATACGTGCTACATGCCCTGCGTATCTCACATGTCTGGATTTAATGTTCCTAATTATGTCAGGAGAAGAATGCAAAGCGTGTAGTTAAAAACGGTATCAAATGTTATGAAATGCTGAAATGTTTTAAAGTGCAATACTTCTTTAAAAGGTGCTAAAATCTACCGTCTCTAATAATAACAATTTAGCAATTTCCCGAGTCGTCTAACTTCCGTAATGTTCTGTAGAGTTCACAGCTGTGGACATGCCTGATCGTGAAACTAGCGGGCTCGGGTTCAAATCCTGGTTGGGACAAGTTACCTGGTTAAGGTTCCTTTCAGAGTTTTCCCTCAACCCATTAAGAGCAAATGCTGGGTAACTTTCGGCGCTGGACTCATTTCGCCGGCATTATCACCTTCATCTCACTCAGACGTTAGATAACCATTGCAGTTGATAAAGCATCGTAAAATAACCAACTAAAAATTCCATGGGCCTACATTTTTTAACCCTTTTGCTACATTTCCACACATTATACAGAGTGGGCAAAATAAAACTGGCCTGGAAAATCTGTAATATTTACATATATTATGGGTCTGTAACAATGACTATTCTTTCAATAATATTAAGTAATATCTAATAACCCATTGTTGCATCGAAATCACGGTTTTCTGCATTGTCAGGGTCACTTCCGTGTCAGTCTTATACATATAAATTCATATATTTCATATATATTTTCCGCGAGCCAGTTTTATTTTGCCCTCCCTGTATATCTATTTGAATGCGCAAATTACACTACTCCAAGAACGACGCTCCCTGAGGTTATATCCTTCAGTTCCCAAGCGTCAGACAAATTAAATCCCTCTTTCAAAGCACGAAATCTCTTATTCCTGTACACACAAGGTCTTTCGTATCTCACGACTTTACTTCTAGTGCTATGAATAGCTCGTTGTTTGTGGCTCACAGTTCGATCTGTCGATATCGGATATTAATGAAACTAATAACTGATAAGCACTAGACTCCATTTGTCGGTGTCACGCGAGATTAATGGCACATGACTGCGTTGTCTGCACCGAACCTCCTCGTGGCCATTTAACATACGACGCATCTGTTTATTGGCCGTAACAAAACAATCATTGTTCATCTAATTTAAAGAACATGAAAAGGAGACCCACTCAGAAAAATTACGAAACCATCGTCAATTGAAAATGTGAGGTATAAAAAAAACATAATAAGGTGGGTGCTCCTGTTATGGCCATGTTCCTGACATGGCCACTCCCCTATTGTGAGTTAGTTAACCAAAAAATCCGCTAAATTGCAGCAGCATCCAGTGAAAGGGCATCCTGGAATGTCACTTGATCGTTTTCCATCCAGTCAGGTTGAGCAATATGGCATCAGATGCCTGTTTTGCGGTTTTCATGTGACCTCTTCTTATTTTACTCTGGTAAGTCTCCTTTGTTTTATGCATGTTTTTCAAAACTGTTTCATGAAAACCATCGTACTCCATTCAGTTTTAATGTTCTGTTGATTGGTGTTGTCGTTGATGGCGTATCTTTTACGAGTTGTTCATAATCAAATGATTTTCGTGAAAGCTTACCTGCTCCTGATATGGCCATATCAAATGCACCATGGTCATTTCAAAATGTTAATTTTTCACTTTTATTTTTTCACCTGACAAATTTGTATGCCTTATAGCTGGGATTAAAGGACAAAAATATTTTGTATTTTAAGAAAAACAACTTAATTCTTTATGGAAAAACCTGTTTTGACCACACTTTTGAATTATAAAAATGATTATTAAGTGCCATTTTTATTCATTTTACACTAAATTATTTAATTTTAACACAATTGCGCTATCAAACTGAAAACAATCACAAATTGTAGAACCTGGAACAAGGGTGGCCATATCATGTGCACATGTTCCTGATACAGCCACTAGATAGACTTTGAATTTGGGACTTTTTGGACAATTAAAGCTATTTTTATGGGGAAAGGAAATTGTTTTAAGAAAGTCCATTAGACTGAGGAAGAGTAAGAAAAAAAGTGGTTAACATTTTTTTTCAAAATGGCGACTAGAAAAATTCTCAAACCTTAGCATGGCCATATAAAGGACACCTACCTTATTAATTGTCAATTTTAAGAAGAGATTAACTACTTTATCGTAGCCAATGATTAATTTCCTTATTTAGTGACCAATTAACTCAAGAACTATTAAGATATCGTATCGAAATTGTTACAGGCTGAAGATACAAGAGTCCACCTCTGTGGAGTAAAGGCTCATTCACAATGTGGATTGAATTCGGCGTAGCTCAGTGGTCAGAGAGCTTGGTACGTAGAACCAAGGACCCGGGTTCAATCCCCGGCGCCGGAGGGAATTTTTCTCATCAAATATTGATTGATTCTAGTGATAGCCTTTTTATAGTATAACATTTAAAGGTAAATATTATGTTTTGAAAATAATAATTCATTAAATGTGATACTTTTCCAAAATTATATATGGTTAATGACTAATCATCAAAGAGTTGGGAAGCATGGCTGAATAGACTTTTTGTATGCCAAAACATTAATAAACTTATCTGTTCAATCTGCGCTTCCATTGGCAGTGCTATCTTTATTGGTCGCAGGCCATGTGCACAGTTCTGTGTAGAAACCTTTCACTTCATCCGGTATGTACTGCAAAATCTTCTTACGGTCACCAAGGTCTCCATTTTTTAACATTAATTGGTAACCTCCAGTTATAAGCTAGATTTGTTGGCTGTTCAACCGGTAAATTTTCATCACAAACTGAACAAAGAGAGACTAAAAATGAATGTTCTTGGAGGTTTTTAACGTATTTTACATTTATTACGTTAATTATGGATTTTTTATGCGTATTTTGCTGTAATGTAAACAACATTTCTTTTTTGCGTAAAGTCTCAACCCTGACTACTAACGACAAAATTAAAATCTCACATTTCTTTCCCAACTTTTAACCTCTTCCCTTACTATATATTTTACCAGTTTTGTAAAAAAAGTGTCATATTTCTTATTTTCGTATACAGCTCATTTAATATTGCAGAATCACTGTACATCACTAATTTTCTTACATTCCTAAAAAATCACTATGAAATATATATATATATATATATATATATATATATATACATTCATCCCTGAACTGGCCTTCTATGCCTAAGGTTGCGGGTTCGATCCCGGGCCATATGGCATTTAAGTGTGCAAATGCGACATTCATCCCTGAAAAGAATTACAAAATTCCGGCACATCCGGCGACGCTGATGTAACCTCTGCAGTTGCGGGCGTCGTTAAATAAAACCATTTTCCATCCCTGAATTCCCGAGTTACCTCTCTGATTCCAGCTCTGGTAGTTGTCCCACTTTGATTTTCTCCTGAACTATTTACCAACTTACGTTCTTTTTATGAATTAATTTATGAGGTACGATACCAGTGCTGTTATCAAGGCGTTAAATGTTACTTGTCGTGTGATAGACTCGAAAGCAGGGTATTACGCACAGTGGCACATTGCATTCCGGACAGTAGTATCTGCTCTCCTATATGAGAGCGTTTTGGGAAGAATGGTGTAGCAGCCATTGAATATTTGTACCAGTACATCTGTTCTTCAGGTTTGTGAATAATGTTTTGCAGTATCACTATGCCCAAAAGTACACGTATTTCAGAGTCTGTAGTAGGCCGCCACGAATTATTTTCAGCATTCTGTGAACACTTATTAACATGCCGAATCGTCTCCTCGAATATAATGTTGATGAGGTCATTATCAAAGAATAATTTAAAAAATTGAGAATTACCGTTATCAGAAACAATGTTAAAATTTCAGGGAATGGGTACCTTGGAGGTGCAGAAGAAATGGTGCCAGATGTCTTCTATTCAAACCACTGTCGAAAACACGCGACATCAACTGATCTGAATTTGATTGTTGGTCTATAACTTCGTCTTCTGATACCGATGTTTCATTTCCTGATCTTCTACAGGAATATATTCCTGATCAAAAGTTTCGGAATCACTAACTTGATCCATCTTTACACAAAACAGCACAAAAACACTAAACATGAACAGAAACCGCCAAAACTAACTAACATCTACTCACTACTGTGTGTGAATGCTATATGAGCATAGAATTCCACTCGCAAGGAAGAAGTACAAAAACATCACCAGATATAGCAATATCACTAACATCTGTAACCATCTAGTGAGGAAAAGGTTAATGAAAGAATAGAAACGTATATATCAGTGGCGTAGCGTCAATGTAAGCTAAAAAGCTTAGCTTCCCCAGTTAATAATAATTTCATAATAAACCAGTAGTTTATGGAGAAAATTATTTATTAATTTTAATAGAATTTATATTTACGCGTTAAATATTGTGATGAGGCAGCTCAGGATGATTTGTGATGCAGCAGTAAACAAGAAGCTTGCACACACCAGCTTCCAAGCAGACTGGTTTCTTCTGTGTAATCCACCCCGCAGATTCTCCATCCCTTTCTAACTAAACTACCCTAGTCGCAAGGCTCGCAAGAAGCTAGCTTTAACATTTAAAATAAGTAGTTTCCGAGTTATCCCTTTTCGTCAGTTGTGTTCAGTTGAAGTGTTAGTGTGCATTGTGGCTGATATAATAAATAATGAGAGAAATAATAGTTCCTGACACTAATTTACTTGAATTTTTTTTAGGACAAGTGTATTATCAAGACTGACTTACGAACAAAAGTGTGACTTAAAAAAGAAATGACCGACTCCCTTGCTGTCAATGAAGGACACAACCAAAAGACAGACGCATACTTACGTAATGATACTAATATTGTGATTTCTCTAAGTATGACAGGGAGTGAGCTAATGTTATACGTAGGCCTATACGTGTCTATTTGTTAAGAGATATGTGTAAACCGTGGAATCATATTTTACTACGTGTCATTTGAGGTCATGCCTTATTGGTGTTACTTACAAGGTTCCAACCAATCTTCGACTCAAACGATTTAACTCGGGTTAATAAATTTTGACACAAGTTAGCAACCCGAGTTAACTCGGGTTAATCAGGGAAGTGGTTAAGATGGATTTCAATGAAATAACTTATCAGTAGATCGTGACCTCCTTGCAAGTGGCATGGTTCGCAGATTAATTTCAAACCATCCAGTAATAAGATTCTTTTATTTTTGCTACGATATCTTTGCTTGGCGTTATTACACACACGATATCTGTGTCAGAAAGGATGCAGTCTTCCTAGTTTTACGTAAGCTCATACATTGTATCGGACTATCAGTAGCGAAACACTACCAGTACGCTTATAATATTAATATATATAGCCTAAATTAAAGGTTCCACGTCTTGTACTTAAAGATGAAATATTGGACCCCTCGCGTGTTTACTGCTACCACCAATTTTCTTTGTTGAAACAGTAACACGAAATTACAACGGAATAATGCCCTGGAGCAGAGGAGGTTTACATACCAGACATAGTCCGGCTATATTGCTGTAATGTATCCGTGGTCGCATGGATACCAGATATCGAATAAAATTGTTGTAAAGGTCACCCAAACTGGTTGCAAAACCGACGGTGGAATTCTGGGAACTCGACAGCAAGATGGTGTACGTCTTGTACATAATTTAGTGAAAGTCAGGGAAACAAGTGTAGCTCCATTATCTCTCTTGTCCGTCTCTCGGGATTTCTTGGAAATAAAACAAAACACGTAAGAGATAAGGACAAGAATAATGCAACGTGCCGGCCGCTAATTAAAATGGGATACATATATATTTCCCTGCTTGTGATAAGCATCATTAACGGACAGCATAATTAAATTTATTTATGATGTATCAGATTTCTCGGACTGAAAATAGAGGATTTTTGTCGAGATACGTGTGGTCTCGTATGCAACAAAAAATCGTTTCTGTAATGAATTAATTGTGGACATTTCCCAGGGAATAACGATGAAATTAGTGGAGAATAAGTTTCAAAATCTTATTTAAACGTTTAAGTTGTTATAATTGTGATAGCAAAAGTCACAACTTTGACACTTGGTATTTTTTTATTATGATTTTTTTTTAATTTAGACCGGCCAGAGGCCGTCTACCAAAGTTATCTATTTTGTTTTCTGTTTTTGTTTACCTTTGTTTCTTTTATACTAACACAAACACAACACCCATGCCCGAGACGGGGCTCGAACCCACAACCCTTCGGACCAAGCGAAAGGGTCATGCCGTGCCCCTACCGCTTGAGCCATCGGGGCCGGCTGAATGAATGAATGGATGAATGAATGAATGTATTCATTCATTCATTCATTCATTCATTCATTCATTTTATTCCATAGATCTTACATGAGCAATGAAGCTTTAAGATGTGGAACAAGT
Source organism: Periplaneta americana (assembly GCA_025594305.2). Classification (NCBI taxonomy): domain Eukaryota; kingdom Metazoa; phylum Arthropoda; class Insecta; order Blattodea; family Blattidae; genus Periplaneta; species Periplaneta americana. The sequence continues at coordinate 103,000,193 of JAJSOF020000027.1, forward strand.
CAGAATTTTACAATATTAAAATTACAATTTTTACAAATTTTTATAGTTTTACAATTTAGTAATTTTCTACAATTATTACAATTTTGTGCAATTTGAACAATATTTTTGCGAGATGTAGTGAGATGAGGTGAGGTCCGAGGATTCGTCAAAACTTTACCCGGCATTTGCCTTTTGGTTGGGGAATACCTCGGAAAAACCCAAGCTGGTAATCAAATCAAAGGGGTTGATGCCAAGGACTCGCCATAGACTCGCTATAGACCATCCGGCTTCAATCCCACGGCTGTGGAAAACCTCGGAAGAAACCAAAGATCAAAGCTAGGTTCTCTGTAAGATGAGAAATTGAACCAGCAAAAAGGAATTCAATATATACCGGTAGTCGCTTAAAAAAAAAAAGGTGGAATCGCATACATACAATGTACAGGAACATCATTTTATTTTTACTACAACTTTTATTTTACCTGATTTTTTAATGTACTTCACTCCCACCCCCTCTACTAGTAAACTTCCAACCGTTCTCCACATAGAACCAAGGCCGCTTATACAATAAAAGTCTCCTTACGATCATAGTAAACAGTACTGAGTTAGTGAGTATAGTACGTTTCAGAAATATGTTCGCGTTTTCCAGTGACGTAAGAGCTTTCAATATTGACTCATATTTTCTCACAGTTACTGCCGTCCGTTTGCCTACATCGCATCCCGGTTTCCTCCACCCGCTTCTGCTCGCCCCTCTGTAAAGGCTAGTGGCCGGGCTGTCGTAGCTCTTTCCTGAAAACATTAGTTTCTGTTAGGAATTGGACGTCTACTTAAATAAAAGGGTCTCGTTAAGTAATTAACTGTCACGTGATTTCATCCCCTTTCTACTATCCTGCAACAAAACCACTTGGACGGACAGTAGATAGCATGTCTGAGTAATTTTATCTTTTCGGATCGGGCAGAAGTGAAGACTGAATTTGTAGTACGTAAAGTACTCTTTTATAAAGTAGGTACAGAATTATTTCAACATGAGTTACTGGTGGTGGTGGTGGTGGTGGTGATGGTGGTGGTGGTGGTGGTGGTGGTGAATACTACTCTGCTACTTCATGTAGGCTAAATTAAAGGAGTGCATAATATACTTTCGTGCGAGATCGTGCGTATTTGCTTGGTTTCCGCACAAAACCAATCCGCGGAAAGTCTAAAATTTCACATTCAGTATTCCCAACCTAACATACATAACAATTTCCCTCTTATTACCGCTTAAGTGACATATTGATTTTACTGCTTTAGGCTTTTAAAATATTATTTTTAGAGACGTTCAATATAGTAATAATTATAAATTGGAAACTTACCACTGCAATTTCACCTAAATTGCACTGTTAATTATTGTTTTTAAATATTTGCAAAAATTAAGTAAACTCTACAACTCCACTAAAGTTACTGCATTCGTGATGCAAGTAACATTAAGGAAGCCGTGAAAAAATCAACAAGATTCTCGTCATAGACTGGTGGAAAAAAAGACAGACGTATATCACGGCCTGCTGGAGAATAGTAAACACAGAAAACATTTTAAAGCAACAATGTTGAAGATAGACATTTTTGTTTTGCAAATTTGCCGTCATTGAACAGAAACCAAGATGGAGATTTCATTGCAACTAATTAGAAATTCCTCTTTCAGGTATGTAATAAACGATCTTCGCACAAAATAATGTACGATACACGAGCGGTATGTTTCTCGGAAATTAAAAAAGCTCAACTACGTTTCGCTTTTTCAAACTTTTCCTCGAACAAGAAAACTTCAACATACCGCTCTTGTAACGCATATTACTGTCACAAGTTGCGTGGCCATGGCAACATAACGGTAGACAGTTGAACAACTATGCGAATGGTGCATTGGATTGTGATGTAAATACCCGTTTTTAGAGGTATATAATGAGTGTACAGTGATCCCTGTAATGTAAACGGGGCTTGTTTTTGTGTGACATACGAAAACCAAACCACATAATCAATTATATAAGTGAACGCCGGGCTATAATAGTAAGCGCGTGATGTCCGGGTGGTCTGTCCATTTCGTATGCAAATTGTAATGTAGAATTTACGTGGCGAATCGCAGTGTACGCCATTCCTATGGTTAAGACATAGAGGAGCTGCATACATTAGTGCCTGACCGGTCCCCTGGGAACGATGCCGCGCCCTCTGGCCACGTAAGACGCTCGGACTGCCTAATCAGCCCCTTGCCTTTTACTTCACTGCAGCTGAAGTGACGGGACTACGAGAAGAGCTTTTCTTGGTTTCGTAAGAGCCAGGCCTTTGTCCCTTTCCTTGCTTCATGTCAACCATAAAACCAACTACTGCGTGTTCAGTTCAGGTATGTCATGGCTCTCTGTATGTCGTCACGTAGCTAGCCGATGAGCCTAGAGAATTCAATCTTCCTACACTTCCGCAGAGGCACCTAATGTGCCAGAGAAGTTGCCTAGCAAGTACGGCGTTCATTCTATAGAGTACTTACCGATACGTACGGTAACGCCTGTAGTGGCAGGAATGTGAACTGTTTGGAAACAAGTACTGAGGTGTTTTTTTTCCTTACTGTCGAGATATGGGAGTGGGTTAAGACGATTACTTAGTCCACACCTGTGGAGTAACGGTCAGCGCGTCTGGCTGCGAAACCAGGTGGCCCGGGTTCGAATCCCGGTCGCGGCAAGTTACCTGGTTGAGGTTTTTTCCGGGGTTTTCCCTCAACCCAATACGAGCAAATTCTGGGTAACTTTCGGTGCTGGACCCCGGACTCATTTCACCGGCATTACCACCTTCATTTCATTCAAACGCTAAATAACCTAGATGTTGGTACAGCGTCGTAAAATAACCCAATAAAATAAAATAAAAAAACGATTACTTAGTTACAGTATTTGTTGACATTAACTTCGACGGTCAACATGGACACGGAGCATTTGATTTGTGTTGTGAAATGTTGCCGTACGCAACCGATGATAACAAATACCCTGCGTACGATTTGGCCGCGCAAAACACAGTTCGAAAGAGGTTATGGTAGCACACAGACCGTACAGACCGCCATCTGTTGCTACGACGTTCAAGTGTATACCGTACACGTTCTCAAGTTCAGATTGAACGCCTTGATTAATAGGCAACTTCTCTGACACAAAAGCTGAAACTCGCTTCAAATCGCTGACTCATCAACAGTGACGTCATGACATGAACACCCAGTATAGGTATACAAGATAGACAGACTGCGCCACGGACCACTTGACGGTACTGCGCAGGCGTAGTGGTGGGGATCAGTTGTGTCCTAGAGCCGCTCTGTGACAGATCGTCTCCCTCAAGTATGTTTTACACAGTACAGTATTTTGTGATTCTGAGTATGTCTAAATTACAGGATTAAGCAGAGTTTTTAATTTCCTGTTAATCTACATCTTATCCATCTACGTATATGTTTAGTATTTTCAATTCCCTATTTCCTCTGCTGTTTTCGGAACATGGGAAGAGTGATAGTAGGAGGAAGAAGAGTAAAGTTTAAAAGATTTGCTGATGATATGGCATTGTTAGCAGAAGAGGAGATGATACTAAGTGATATGGTACTGGAGCTAAATAACAACTGTGAACACTATGGAATAAAGATAAATACCAACAAACGAAGATCATGGTCATAGGAAGAAAAGTAAAGAAGGCAGTGGCGGCTGGTGGTTTGAAAATACAGGGACATCACTTTATTTTTACCAGCATTATTAACATTAACCTGGCTATACTCGGAAACACTGTTTCCCCCTTCCATTACAGGAGTTTGATGTTACTAGTGCAATATGTAAACAAATCATTTTACTAGCTATAGGAGGAGAGAAAAGTAGTGTATCCATTTATGTTGTAGGGAAATACGATATTACGATTTTCAGTTTGATCATCACTTTTACGAAATTTATCAAAATACAGTAGAGTAGTAACATTTTTTTTTTTTCAAAAACTCAACTTTTCAGGCGGCTATGTTCGTTATGTAATGTCTACTTTATTTAGCATATTAATTATTGATGTTATCATACAATATAGAGAGTGCATTTAAATTGAGGGGGTCATAAGTAAAGGGCTGTAAGTGCACTTAAGTCACTTTTGAGAAAATGGGGTTTAAATATTTAAGCTTGCGTAAAATCGGTGAAATTTTTATTTAAATTTTAATGTGTGATGCGATTAAAATATCCCTTTGCCACTAAAATTTTAGATACTTTCGCTTACACTGGATGCACTTAACTCATGTTATTACAAATGTCACTAGCATTCCTTTGCTTCTAGCCACCTCAATTCAAAAAAGCTAATCTGAATTTTTAAACAAGTTGCTGAAAATGGTTGCCGTTCATTACAATGCAGGCTTCAATTCAGTACGCATATTATTAAAAACATTTTGAAGCATATTCTCTGAAATTGAATTTATCGTTTCTTGAATATAATTTTTAGTACGATATTATTAATATAGGTTCTTTCTTCTATGGAAAACGCAATCATATTTATGAAACACACTATACACTGCAGTGTTTACTTCACTGCTTGAAGACTTCGAATGCAACAGCGGCCGTAAGTTTGTGTGTCTGACGGGAGCAAGGACATTAGTGAAGGGGTGAGAGTGAAGTACATTCAGAAATGCAGGTACAATAAAAATGCAAGTAAAAATAAAATGATGTCCCTGTATATTGGTGCACAATGGATATCGAAGAGGAGTTAAACATACTTTACTTTAAAGTTTAAAACCGTGTATACCTGAGTGCGTATACATATAAAGCTAATTTATATGCAATTAATAAGTAAAATCACTAAATACAAGCATATCTATTTATACAGGAAGTCCAAAAGTGGTCGGGGTCGTGGGCGGAGCTCTCTATATTGCGATTTACCCTCATGAAAAACATTTGAGCACAGAATCGTCAATAGAATTCTACCAAGTGCAATGTTTTCTTCATAAAATTCAAATGCAGCTTTTGTAGGCTGTCGGGAGATAGCAGCACTTATTGTCGTAACGACAACTCTTAGAACTTTAAAGTAAAATACAAGCTCCTTTGTGTATTGTGCAGTTTGTGTGCAAGTAGATTAACAAAGTAATATGCGAAATATGCGACTGTTCGTTGCACAAGCCGAATTAATACATTTTGTGCGAGATCGTGCGTATTTGCTTGGTTTCCGCACAAAACCAACCCGCGGTGTCTAAAATTCCAAATTCAGTATTCCCAACCGAACACACACAACAATTTCACTCTTCTTACTGCTTAAGTGACATATTGATTTTACTGCTTTAGGCTTTTAAAATATTATTTTTAGAGACGTTCAATATAGTAATAATTAATAAATTGAAACTTACCACTGCAATTTCACCTAAATTGCACTGTTAATTATTGTTTTTAAATATTTGCAAAAATTAAGTAAACTCTACAACTCCACTAAAGTTACTGCATTTCGTGATGCACGTAACATTAAGGAAGCCTTTTGTTTTAAGTTCGCATTTATAGACTGGGGGGGAAAAAAGACAGACGTATATCACGGCCTGCTGGAGTATAGTAAACACAGAAAACATTTTAAAGCAACAATGTTGAAGATAGATATTTTTGTTTTCCAAAATTGCCGTCATTGAACAGAAACCAAGATGGAGATTTCATTGCAACTAATTAGCAATTCCTCTTTCAGGTATTTAATAAACGATCTTCGCACAAAATAATGTACGATATACGAGCGGTATGTTTTCTTTTAATTCCCGGAAATTAAAAAAGCTCAACTATGTTTCGCTTTTTCAAACTTTTCCTCGAACATGAAAACTTCAACATACCGCTCTCGTAACGCATATTACTATTTCATACTTATCACTTCGGACAAATGTCTAGATGAAACAGATACTTTCCCGGTGAATTTAGTTTCTTCTGCACTGACGTTGGTGTCCATGTCAGGGAGTGCGACAAACCGTTCTCAATGAGGAAAGCAGTAGACCACGCCTCTAACCCCCTGTCCCCGCATTAGCCGAACATCTATATAAACTACCTTCCCTAGGTTTTCAACATCTTTGCAAACCAAGAGGCTTGGAGGCTCCTGCAGACGTACAAAATAAGACGCCAGCTGCAGATAGTCATGAATGAAAATTGTAAAATAAAATTATGTTTCTAATAGTAAGAAAGCCGGGAGATTAGGAACATTACTGGGGGTGTACAAACCTGCAACCCCCTTGAGAAGCCGCCACTGAAAGAAGGTAAACTTGCGAATTCTAAATAAGGCAGTAGAGCAAGTGGACAGCTTCAAATACTTGGGGTGTACTATAAGCAGTAACATGATCTGCTGCCAGGAAGTCAAAAAGAGAATAGGAATGGCAAAAAAATTATTTTAATAGAAGAAAGGAGTAACTTCTGCCCTCTGGAAAAAGAACTAAGAAAGAGACGAGTGAAGTGTTTTGTGTGGAGTGTGGCATTGTATGGGGCAGAAACAGACATTACGACGAAAGTGAAGAGTGGCGACTAGAACCTTTTAAAATGTGGATATGGAGAAGGATGAGCGTGTGAAATGGACAGAGAGAATAAGAAACGAAGCTGGCTTGGAAAGAGTGGGTGAAGAAAGAATGATGCTGAAACTGATCAGGAAGAGGAACAGAAATTGGCTGGATCACTGGATGAGATGAAATTTACCACTGAAGGGTACACTGGAAGAAATGGTGAACGGGAAAAGAGTTGGAGGCAGAAGAAGATATCAGATGATAGATGAAATTAAGACATATGGGTCATATGCGGAGACTAGGAGGAAGGCAGAAAATAGGAAAGACTGGAGAATGCTGGATTTGCAGTAAAAGACCAGCCCTTGGGCAGAACACTATCAATGAAGGAAAATTTGCTTTGGGCGTCTTCATCTTAAATCATTTTTGCTTGTAATAACTAGTTTTCTACCATTTGTTTAAAATTTCCTTGTAACTTCTTTCGAAATCTATGTTCTGAAAATGTATTAATTACTTACTTACAAATGGCTTTTAAGGAACCCGAAGGTTCATTGCCGCCCTCACATAAGCCCGCCATCGGTCCCTATCCTGTGCAAGATTAATCCAGTCTCTATCATCATATCCCACCTCCCTCAAAACCATTTTAATATTATCCTCCCATCTACGTCTCGGCCTCCCTAAGGTCTTTTTTTCCTCCGGTCTCCCAACTAACACTCTGTATGCATTTCTGGATTCGCCCATACGTGCTACATGCCCTGCCCATCTCAAACGTCTGGATTTAATGTTCCTAATTATGTCAGGTGAAGAATACAATGCGTGCAGTTCTACGTTGTGTAACTTTCTCCATTCTCCTGTAACTTCATCCAAAGCATTTGAAATGTGGAAAAGGAAGAAGGATGGAGCGTGTGAAATGGACAGACAGTGTAAGAAATGAAGCTGTGTTTGAAAGAGTGGATGAAGAAAGAATGATGCTGAAACTGATCACTATCAGAAAGCGGAAAAGGAATTGGCTGCGTCACTGGCTGTGAAAAAACTGCCTCCTGAAGGATGCACTAGAAGGAATACTGAACGGGAGAAAAGTTCGGGGCAGAAGGAGATATCAGATGATAGACGACATTAAGATATATGGATCATATGCGGAGACAAAGAGGAAGGCAGAGAGTAGGAAAGACTGGAGAATGCTGGATTTGCAGTGAAAGATATGCCCTCGGGCAGAACACTATGGATGAATGAATGTTTCAATGTCGAATATAGAGTCCACTTAATACTTTCCTATCGTATCATTTTAGCTCATCTTACCTCCACCATAATTTTGATTCAGGTAAGAATTAGATAATAATTAAGGTACTGAAAATGTATTGTTTATCGCTGCAATTTTACATTTAATCTTTTGACTGTTATGATACTTATGATGTTGATTTCTATGCTAATAAGGAATAGGCTTTTAAAATTTAAGTAAGTTTATTGTAATAAATGTACACCTACAAATGTAACTGCATTAGTATCTATTAATTTGCTTACGGAATAGCGATATATTTTCTGCAATAATATATCGTTTATCGAAATTAGGTTTGCAATATATTGCAATATCAATATATTGGTATTCAAATTATTTCCTCCATCTCTTAATGCATCTTCTTTATACTGTGTCCAAGCCTCCACTTGGAAAAGCGAAGAGTGGAATTTTATTTAAAAATGCCAATAATGGAATACTTTCAAGGCTAATCAATAGACTCCATGTCAATTAAAAAAAAAACTTGAACACCAATTCAATAACAGACTAGGACACTTCTAGTAACTAAAATTAAACAATCTACTTTAAGCACCTTATTTATATGTGTTTTCAGACGATAATGATTGTGAGTTTTTGTGGTTTTCATAGTAACGGTTTACCAAGATGAATAATAAGAATAAATATTTGTTTATTTTTTCGTACTGTGGAATTTTATTCTACAATTGTTGATAATGGTATACTTTTAATGCTAAAAGGCTGTGAGAAAACTTATATTTTATGTAATGGAGATGAAAAAAGTTGTTTTTGGGGTATCGTGCAACTTTATGCAGAACGACTCCTCTTACGGGACTGTGCGAACTTTTTTCAATATCTGGTACAGTTACTAAACAATTTAATCAGAATCAATGAATTTAAAATAATGTAATAAATTTCTGTTAAAGGATTTAAGTAAATCTTGACATCTGGGGTCATTCTGTTTCGATTCTACCGCGGATCACGATACAGGATTTGGAAACGTACGCCGTGCACCTCCCAGCAATCATTGGGTCGATTCAGCAGACGATTACATGCTTGTGAGGAAACAAACGCAGGCGGGCGCGGGATTTCAGATCAGGAGGTCCCGGGTTCGATTCCCGAGATCATCTCTCGGTGAATTTTTCTTGAAGAAGAGGAATTCCCTGGGTGTCTAGAGTCTGGAAATTTGAATGAATGTGAGTGTGACTGTGAGTGTGCCGGGTTAATATTAATTAACCAATCATCACAAATATAAAAATACATCAGGACTATCGCTTGTCAGTAACCTGAACAGAAGTTTCAGCGTCACATTGTTGACAAGTAACTCCATCTGTTAGCACAACCATAAAGCATCTAATAGGTGGTATAGAGTTACCAACAACGAAAAATAAAAACACTAGTAGGCCTACGGAAAATACGGCGCGTTTACGACTTGGAATTAAGGACGCCTGTCAGTCAGGCTACACTGCGAACAAGATGAACTCAGAAGCACCGAATAAGGACGAATTCCAACCAATATTGTTAAAGATGACTACCATTAGACCCGAGGGTCAGTAGTTCAAAGTCAACCTCGAATTGTAATAAAATTTTAGGGTACGCAGAAGAAATCTAAAGGCTACCACGGGAAATACTGCTTGCTTCACTGTTACCGGTAAATAATTTTCAGACATTTTGCTTCTTACTTTTTCTTCCATTTCTTTTTTCATTCTTCTTTCTTTGTAGCAGTCATATATTTCATTTTCTTTCTTCCTTTATTTCTTCGTATCCTTTATTCTTTTATCCACTTTCTCTTTTTCTTTCTCTCCTTCTTTCCTTATTTCCACGTTTTCTTCATCCTTTCATCCACTACTTTTAGTCACATGTTTCTTACTTTCTTTGTATTTTTATTCTTTAACCTCTCCTCTTCTCTTCTTTCTTTCTTAATTCCCTTGCCTTCTTTATTTTTTCTTTTTTTCATTTTTTCTTTCTTTCTGTCTTTATCTTCTAATATTAATTATACACTTCTTTTTCCTTCTTCCCTTACTTCCTTTCATTCTCTTTCTTTCTCTCACCTTCTTTCCTTCTTGTATTGTATTCTTCATTCTTTCATTCACTTCTTTTTTTAGTCATATCTCTCTTTCTTTGTCTTTTTTATTCTTTTATCCACCTTTCTGTCTCTTTATTCCCTTATTCCCCTGTCTTCTTCATTCTTTCATTGGCTTCTTCACGTCTTTCATTGCCGTCTTAATTATTTTATACACTTCTCTCTGTTTCTTTCTTTCCTTATATCCTTTTATTCTTCATTCTCTTCTTTTTAGTCACATCTTTCTTTCTTTGTCTTGTTTATTTTTTATTCACCTGTTCTCTCTCTTTCTCTACTTCTTTTATTGTATTCTTCATTCTTTCATTCACTTCTTTTTTTAGTAATATCTTTCTTTCTTATTTTTGTATTCTTTTATCCACTTTTCTCTCTCTTTATCTCTTTATTCCCTTGTCTTCTTCATTCTTTCATTGGCTTCTTTGCTTTAGTCACGTCTTTCATTGCCGTCTTAATTATTTTATACCTTCTCTCTTTTTCTTTCTTTCCTTATATCCTTGTATTCTTCATTCTCTTCATTTTAGTCACAACTTTCTTTCTTTGTCTTGTTTATTTTTTATTCTCCTGTTCTCTCCCTTTCTCTACTTCTTTTATTGTATTCTTCATTATTTCATTCACTTCTTTGTTTAGTAATATCTTTTTTCTTTGTCTTTTTATTCTTTTATCCATCTTTCTCTCTCTTTATCTCTTTATTCCCTTGTCTTCTTCATTCTTTCATTGGCTTCTTCACGTCTTTCATTGCCGTCTTAATTATTTTATACACTTCTCTCTGTTTCTTTCTTTCCTTATATCCTTTTATTCTTCATTATCTTCTTTTTTAGTCACATCTTTCTTTCTTTGTCTTGTTTATTTTTTATTCGCCTGTTCTCTCTCTTTCTCTCCTTATTTTATTGTATTCTTCATTATTTCATTCACTTCTTTCTTTTAATTACGTTTTTCTTCCTTTATCTCCTTCATTCTTGAAGCCACTTCGTCTATCTCTCTCTCTTTCTATCCTTCCATTTTATTCTTCGATGTTTTAATTATTTCATTCTTTCGTTATTTTCCTTCCTATCTTAATTATTTCATTCCATACTTTTTATTTTATTTCTTTTATCGTTTTCATTTTTTAGGTTTGTTACTGTGCACTTCTCTCATTCATTTCTCTTTCCCACCTCTTTTATTTCTACCTTTATTTTATTTTTATTCTCTCTTACATGGGTGGGCAACTCGTGCTCTCAAAGTGTCAACACAATCTCAGTGCAGGTAGAACGGACTCTGTACTAGCTGTACTGCCTGTGTGCGGTTCTTTCAAGACACAAGTTCGATGGCGTCTGCAGTAAGTGGCGGCTCGTTTTAAGCGAAAAACAATATAATTCCCAGATCATTTCCCTTTAGTTACGAGTAAAAAGAGAATTTTTTTATTAAGAAGAGTGGTAAAGCTTGTATTCTGTTACATTTTCTTACGCATGACATTTTATATTGTGACAGCGACGTGAGATTCGAACTCACGACCAGCGTCCCGCAAGAAAGCAGATCGCGCGGAGCACGTAGGGACGGCGCGCGGCGGAGTAGTGGGGAAAGGGGCCTACACGCGAGGGGAGGCTGCGCGCGCAGCTGCTACTTAACGCAGTGAATGGGGAACGGAACTTCCCGACTCTTCCAGAAGTGCGTCGAAGTGGAGATATCCAGATAATTCTCTACACACCTGTAGAAAATTCTCGCAACTATGATTTTGCTATAAAAGAAGAAGCGCCAGCGAACTCGGCCAGTCAATCATGATTAGTTCAGTCAGTAAGCCAGTGAACAGAGCAAGCAAGCCAGCCTTGTGTACCGGAGTTCGGCTCGAGTGTGCGTCCGCATCTGCGTCAGCATCCGAAGGCCTGAGTTCGAGTGCAGTGGACCGCAGTTGGAGGGACCTGAGTTCGAGTACCGTGAACTGTCTCTTGAGGTCTGTGGTTCGAGATACTGTGAACTCGAGTGACTGAGCTAGAAGAACTGTGAACTGAGAACTGATAGTTCTGATTTGTAAATAGTGCTTTGTAAATATTAGTTAAGATTAGCAGTTCATTGTTGTTCGTACTAGTCCAAGTAAATTGTCATTGTCGTCGGTGGAGTGCTATAACGAATACTGTGTTAAGTGAAAATCCAATTGTTGACGAGAGCGTTTAAGGCGAATTGTAGAAAGGAATTATTGTTGTGGCGAATAAATTACATTGTTGTTACTAATAAAATTCACAATATTATAAATAAACAGTGAAGGTTTTAGTAAAGAAATACTGTTTGCATCTGCTTTAGAACAGCTAAAAGTAAAAATGAGATAAGATATCAACAAGGTGAGACTGATATCAAATATCATTAGCACGTTGTACGTGCGAGTTACAGAATTGCACGACATATAATCGACTAGCTAAGAACATTTATGGATAAATTTGAAATGTGGTACCGTAGTATCATGTGGAACATAGACAACTTCACTTCCTTTGACTATAAACTATCTTGAAGAATGATAAGAAAATCTTCTTACCAGATATAAGACCCTACTTCAAGACTTACAGCAGAATTCACTGCTAAGTTTGGAGAAACAGTGACAATTGATAAGGAATCCAAATTTTTCTGAAATCTTTTTGGCTTATGCCGATAGAAAATCCTGAAAATTTATAGCTTGAATTAATAAATCTACAGAACAGCACGTCACTCAGATTCCAGCAAAATAGGAATCGAAGTGTTCGTAATATTGCCTAAGTCAGAATTTCCAAATATACTCTTTGCTTTCATATATACTGTATGTGCTTGAGGCAGAGTTTAATACAAGAAAGAAGTGTGAAAGTTCTCAAAGTAAAGAAAGAGCTCAGAAGTAAGCTTATTTCATCTGCCGTGACATGTAAAAAATACTTCCTTGAATTTGTGATTGTTTGCGAATACAGACTATTACCTTTCTGAGAACAGAGGAATACTCTTTAATGTATAAAGACTTGTAAATTCTAGCGTTCTACGTTTCAAACAAGACATATAATAAGAAATATTTACAAATAGTGTAATAATAAATAAGTGTTGCAGCTATGTTTGTTGTATCTTGAAAAGGTTGTATTCAGGTTGTGTTTCCAGTACTAAACTAATTTACAAAGCTAGAAAATAATATAATTTTGTTATGCGTTCAGGTATAGCCTGTCTAAAATTACTACAATTATTGTACCATGCGTCATTCTGAAATTCAAATCATGGAATAGATATCACGACCACCTGCATGAGCCGCCAGAGCGCACCGTGGCAGTGAACTGCTTTTGCAGCGAAACTACAAACAACTTGTAACGGCTGCGGCTGGCTCCATCTGCCTTTCTCTCTTTCAAGGTTTTTTTTAGCATTTTGGGAGCACGAGTTGCCCATACATGGTCTTTTACTCCTTTCACTGTACTTTCTTTGTTCGCTTCATAATTTCTTTTTCATTATTTCTATCTCTGTCTTCACACATCTGTACTTCTCTTGTTTTTTCTAGCATCCTTCTCTTTCTTTCTCTCTATCTTGCTCTGTTCCGTCCTTCCCCGTCTTCCAAGTCTGTCTCGCTGCCAACATTCTTCTCTCCTTGCTCATTAGACCTATTGGTCGTGAATCTTCCTGGTGGCAGCAGCCACTGTTTGCCCATAATGAGGTTGTTGTCGCTTGCTCATAATGAATATTTACTCTGCTACAAGGTGATACAGACGAAGTTCGCGGTAATGTTGATGTCCCTGCGGTCTGGTATTTGAGGCAGCGCATGGGGCCCGGACCACAGCGCAGATCAATTATGTATGCATATGCAAATACACCACAAGGCTCTGGAGACGGAAAAGAGTTCCTATTGAGAGATACAGGCATTATATTCCTCCCGGTCTTCATTTCGGGCCTTGTTTGGCCCCACTGTACATTTTCCGCGAGTATTTACTTCTGTTTTTTTTTTCAAATAATAATAATAATAATAATAATAATAATAATAATAATAACAATAATAATAATAATAATAATAATAATAATGATTTATTTTAGCTGGCAGAGTTAAGGCCGTAAGACCTTCTTTTCCACTCAACCAGCAAAAAGTATACATACATATGTATCAACTTACAAAGAATTCAACATTTTGATTTAGATAAGAGCGACATGTACACAAGAGTTATTTACGAATTAAACAACAAAATAGGCCTACTATGAACTATTAATTAAACACTGAAATACAAACTGTGTAGCAGAATTAAGCTAAAATAATAGAATGTTAATATATTTCAAATAATGTTAGATAATAGAAAGAGATTATTATGAGACAAGTTTGAAAATACAGCACTATCAGGATGCATGTAGGCAGTGATAGTTTAAGTCAGTATGATTGGAGTGAAATGCTAAGAAGGTTATCTTTTAAGCCGTTTTTAAAAGTGTTTATTGTCTTCCAGCCCCTAATACTTTGTGACAGGAAATTCCATTGTCGCGAGGTGGATACTGTAAAAGATGATGAATAACGAGATGTTCTATGAAGAGGTATACTTAACGCGCCACAGATAAGTGATCTGGTATTTACGTCGTGGCTAGAGTATAGATAAGAGAAACGAGACAAAAGGTAATTTGATGTTGAAGAGTGCAGAATTCAAAAGAGTAATGACAAGGAGTGTAAAGTTCTACGTTCTATAAGTAGGAGCCACGAAAGACTTGCGAAGGACGGTGATTTGTGATCATATCGTCGGATGTTGCACACGTATCTGACGCACATATTCTGAACTCGCTGTAACTTGACTGACAGTTCAGAACTTAGGTCACTTAACAAAACGTCACAATAATCGAAATGCAGCATTACTAGGGTTTGTACTAGGGTAAGTTTTAGTTGCTGGGGCAAGAAGTTTCTCAAGCGAATCAAACAGTGAATAGAGGAACAGATTTTTTTTTATCATTTCTTTAACTTGAAAATTCCAATTTAGATTATTATCGAAAAAGAAGCCAAGATTTTTTACGACAGATGAGTAAGGGATTAGCGTGTTGTGAAGATTACTGTTATTAAGGGAGTTAACTAAACGCTTATGTCCAATAATTATGGCTTGAGTCTTACTTGGATTAAGTGCGAGTCCGAAATTGGCCGCCCAAGTGGAGACAGTGGCTAGGTCACAATTCAACTTGTCAATTGATTCATTGATCGTATTGTGTCTGGAATGTATAAATGGGAAGGCAACGAGATTATTGATTTGCTGCTTGTTGTTATTTTTAGTCGTGAATTATCAGGACCTCGCAAGATTCCTGATTCGCAAGTTGGAATTAGAGTTTGTTTCGTTTCTGCTCTGTGTTGATATACGCGCCACATAACCACTAAACCGCGTTTGTCGTAAATTTACAGCGAAAAACAGGTAGGATAGCATATAATTATGTAAGAGACAGATCGAGCTCATTGCCACCCCTTGTGGACGGGTGACTGCAACGCATGTAGTCGACCATCGGATTTGTGGACCACCACTGTGGCCAGGCCATACAACCCAGGCAATCTACTGGGTGTTCATTTCAAAGTGTGTCATGACGTCACTGTTGTGAGTCGGCGATTTGAAGCGAGTTTCAGCTTTTATGTCAGAGAAGTTGCCTATTAATCAAGGCGTTCAATCTGAACTTGAGAACGTGTACGGTATAACTTGAACGTCGTAGCAACAGATGGCTGTCTGTAAAGTCTGTGTGCTACCATAAGCTCTTTCGAACTATGTTTTGCGCCGGCAAGTCGTACGCAGGGTATTTGTTATCATCGGTTGCGTACGGTAACATGCCACAACACAAATCAAATGCTCCGTGTCCATGTTGACCGTAAGTAATCGTCTTAACCCTCTCCCCATACTCCGACAGTAAGAAAAACACTCACCTCAATACGTGTTTCCAAACAGTTCACATTCCTGCCACTGCAGGTGTTACCGTACGTATCGGTAAGTACTCTTCAGAATGAACGCCGTACTTGCTAGGCAACTTCTCTGGCACATAGGTGTACGCCTCTGCGAAAGTGTAGGACAATGACCGGCATGTTCCGTGCTCTGTGACGTCATACCACGGAGCCGCCACGCCCTTTGCTCGGCAATCTCTGCATACTGAGCACAGCGAGGAGAGAAGGTTCAACTGAACAGTGGTGGTACGGCGCCTATGCAATGACAGAGCGCGATCCATTCGTCTGAGGTAGTATGGGAACAGCACAATTACAATACATTTGTACGAAAACAAAACTGTACATCCGTGATAAATCAATGTAACAAAATATTTTGGTTTGTAATCAAATTTAATATACTTATAATAATATTAAATTCATAATACAGCCAGCTGCAGAAGCGTTCGCATTATGTAAATGAGGCTCCAAAACTGCTTTAAATATACAAATATAGAAATAAATAATTTAAGCAGTACTACAACACTTTGTCTACTCGGAAACTTGAAAACAGTTCAAGTGTTTTTAACAGACATTTTCCTACACAATATACAGATTGAACTTTCTAGGCCCTAACTTGGTGAGTAGTATGCAAAGTATATTTCAAATTTTGAAACACACCATCACTTTGTGTTACTACCGTGCCCCAAGCTAAATGCTTTGTCGAGATCAAGCTGTGTTATGGAGGAATGGCGAAGTGTTTGATTTGTGGCAAGCTGTTTCAGCATGTAAAGAAGTTCAATATACAACGCCATTATTCTGTATGCCACACAAATGATTATGACAAATATGGGGAGAATATCTACAAATACTGGTGCAGAAATTGAAAGATAAATTGTTAAGTGAAGCTAGGGAACACATTGTCAGTGAATCAATGGTAAGCTTAAGGCTGAAGATATAGGATTTCACTAGCCATTGCAAAGAACATGCGTTCTTTTCATGACGGGGAATTTGCCAAGAATGTTGCCATCATGACCGCAGAGTAGTTATCCCCTAGCAAAATACAGGAATGTGATTCCATTAATTTATCTCCAAGAACTGTCGTATCGTTGCTGCACGGACGCCACTGCGCTGGTGCGTGTTAACAGTAATACGACTCAACTGCTCGCTCTTCCAAGCTCTTGAGGCCTGACTGGCTCTTACGTCATAACTGCAGCATCTGCCGGCCACTGGTGTAGGAAGATTGAATTCTCTAGGCTCATCGGCTAGCCACATGACGGCATACAGCGAGCCATGACACACTTTGAACTGAACACCCAGTACGTAGTAGGAAATAGAATAAATGAGTGTCATGAAGGTTATATTATACACCATATCCACAAAATCTTTCCCTCATTCCCTTTACATAAAACATTTATTTATTTATTTAATTATATATATATATATATATATATATATATATATATATATATATATATTTATTTATTTATTTACAGAGTGAGTATAAATGATTTCCTGGTTACGAAAATTATTTGTGGACAAACGGTAGAACGTAGAAAATTTTTAAATATACGAGTGCATGGTGAAACTCTACAAGTTTTTAAACTTACCTTATAGGTGCTCGATATGGGATCCACTGGTGTCCCTGCAGACATCAAGCCGGTAGTACAATTCGTCTCACACACGGCTAAGTGTATCCACAGTCTACTATATACAGTCGCGAAGCTTGAGGTGATTTTTTGCAAATCTCGTGATAAAGCGCTCCAAGCGGTTAGCAACTAGAAACAATAGACTGTCCACGGTCGACTTTGGACTGTGTCGTATTTCCATCGAGTGCTAGCTCGTTGCGTATTTCACATTGATGCTTGTGAAATGTTCGTTATTGGTTGTAATGAAAATGTTAATGGCTAAAATACAATAATTGGAATAATAATATTTTACTAGAGGCGTAGAAAAATTAAGTTTGTTTTAATGAAATTTATTGATCACGTTTTATTTTCAATTCTGGTGGGATTATTATTGCTTAGGCCTACTTTTTTTTTCAAAGGATATGTTTTTAATTATAGCTGTTAATTTTGTTGTTATTTGTATTTGTTACTTTACTAGAGACGTAGAAAAATCTGTTACAATAAAATTTATTGATCACGTTTTATTTACAATTCTGGTGTGATTATTATTGCTTAACCTCATCCCACTTTGTTAACTACGTAAGCCTAAACTACAAGAACCGGTACACGTAAGTTGCTCCATTAATTCATATTCCATTATTATTGTTGTAAAGGGAAATGCAAATTAATATTTATTGGTTTCATAGTTAATTATCGCTATAATCTTGAATGAGTGAAGCGATTATAGTAAATTTCAGTTCGTTTTGCACAAACAAAAATAATATTAACCTATTTCTTGCAGGTGTCTTCGAGTTTATGGTGGAATTTAATATACTTCATTAAATAATAAATTAACTTTATGCATTTAATATTTCAATAATGGAAGGAAGGTGTTAATTTTTCCAAAAGAACACGACAACGAAAGTGTAACATATTTTGTCGTCTACTAGGAGAGAGAGATCTGCGATGATGAGGCAATAGTAGCGATCCTAGTGGTGGGCAACTACCCGTGTTTGCATTTTTACTACATATTGAGCTTCGCGACTGTATGTAGTAGACTGTGGTGTATCCATATCGAGTGCAGCGATGGCGTTGATAATGCGGGCGCGTAGCTGTGGCAGATTTTCCGGTGATGGAGGTACAAAAACAGAGTCTTTAACATACCCCCACAGATAGAAGTCATGCGATGTTAAGTCAGGGGAACGTGGAGGCCAGGACAAGATCTGCATGGTGTCTCTCCCCGCGCGACCAATCCACCTGTTTGGCAATCGGTCGTTTAGAAATGTCCGGACTTCGTTATGGAAGTGAGGTGAAGCGCCATCTTGTTGATACATGAAATGAGCATTATCACTCTCCAGCTGTGGCATCAACCACTGTTCTAACATGTCCAGGTAAGAATGTCCTGACACGGTGAGTTCGAGAAAAAAGAAAGGGCCGTACACCTTGGAGTTGGAAAGTGCACAGAAGGCATCTGTGGTCACTAATTAATTTTACCATCGTCTAATGGTCTTGACGTCTCGTGGATCATTATCGAATCTCGCTCGAAAATGTCGCTGCACAGTTATGACGGATTTTGTGGAATGAAATTCCACAAAGATAATGGTTTTTAAAGGGAAAAATCCTGTTAGATCTAAGATATTAGTAAATGGAAACATTTTAGAACAAGTATCCCACTTCAATTATCTAGGATGTGATATTAGTTTTAATTATGAGGAAGATATGTGGAACAATTGGAAGAACTTTAGGAAGAAAAACGAGAAAAGAAACTCAAATGAAATTTTATAAAGTTATGGCTGTAACTACTCTTATATATGGCTCTGAATCATGGACAATAACAAAAAAAGAAGAATCACGTATACAATCAGCAGAGATGAAATTTATGAGATACGTAAGAAGATGCACTAAAGCCGATAAAATAAAAAATGAAACAATAAGATCAGATTTAAATATTTTCTCAGTACACGACATGGTAGAAGAAAATAAAACAAAATGGAAAGATCATGTTGACAGAATGGCAGAGAATAGGTTACCAAAGAAGATAATGAATTATCGCCCGATCGGGAAAAGGGATCTGGGTAGACCTCGCAAGAGGTGGCTGGACGATAGAGACCGGAACAGGTGATATCACCTAATCCTTGAAGGGAGAAGAAGAAGAAGAAATTCCAATGCTACAAATGCACGCTCAACACGTCGCCATTTCCGTAAACTCAAGTCCTCTACCGATAGGATGTGGAACTACGCCGAGCGCATAATCTGAAATAAAACTTTGAGAGATATTCTATTTGGTAATATCAGTACCATTGCTGTTTATTCACGGTTTGTCTATAAAAAAAACCGTCTAACTAGGACAATCATTTATACTCATGCCGTATTTATTAATCTCCCTCCATATTTATTTAATCTTTCCACTGATAGTTGAATGGTATCGATTATTTCATGAATGTGTCGACTCTTTGAATATTGGGCCATGGACTGAGCTTAATGCTTTCGTCTTGATATTGTTTAAACAAAAATAAGGAACTGTAACATAGCACGTAATAAAATATTGTATGCTATAAGGGCGAAAGTTTTTCACGTATTCGTTTCTAAATCCTAGCCTAGTCGTCTCAACTCACACATAAAACTCACTTTCGCTCATGTATCGTAAATAACTATGAAAAACTCGTTACCGCGCACTCTTGAAATTCCTCAATAAACGAGAGTACGAAGATAAGCGATTATCTTGTATTCATTCCGTTGTACGCAGTGTTGCCAATTCAGCGGTTTTCCCGCTAGATCTGGTGCTTTTCTGTGTTAGTTTAGCGGGTAAGATTTATGGAATTTGTATTGTTGACATAGGAATTTAGCGTTTTTTAAGCGCTAACAGCGGCAAAATAATTTCATTTTACATTGACAATATAGCAATTTAGAGGTTTCTGTACTGTTTCATAGCGGGGTTTTAAAAATCGAGTTGGCAACACTGCTTATGCTGACTTTATGGTTTAAGCATATATCTTACTATAACAATACCGGACAGCTTTATACTAGCAGCATTGGCGTGAGTGCGAAATATCGCGAACCTGACATCTAGCGCAGCGGAGTGGAATTACGTCCACAAGTACAAATATTAACATAGCGGGATTCGGACTATTGTTTAAAGCGTGAGTTACTAATGTGGAATAATATATGAAACACTTAAGAAATGTTGAATAATATTTAATGCAAAATTATTATCTTATATCAAAGCTGCATATTATGAGAAATATTGCATACTTCATCTTACTTTCCGTAATTAATTGTTACATTTTTTTCTTTGGTTTAGTGAAACAATAGTAATATACGTTACAAGAGCGGTATGTTGACGTTTTCATGGTCGAGGAAAAGATTGAAAAAGCGAAACGTAGTTAGCTTTTTAATTTCCGAGAACATGAAAACAAACATACCGCTCGTGTGTCGTACATTATTTTGTGCGAAGATCGTTTATTACATACCTGAAAGACGAATTTCTAATTAGTTGCAATGAAATCTCCATGTTGGTTTCTGTTTAATGACGGCAACTTCGGAAAACCAAAATATCTTTCTTCAACATTGTTGCTATAAAATGTTTTCTGTGTTTACTATACTCCAGCAGGCCGTTATGTAATGATTTATTTTTCATTTAATATTTTAACAATATTATTTATATAACATATTGCAGCAATAACATCGGCATCTGGAATCTTGTTGAATTTTTTCACGGCTTCCTTAATGTTACTTGTATCAGGAATGCAATAAGTTTCGTGGAGTAGTAGACTTTACTTAATTTTTGCAAATATTTAAAAACAATAATTAAGATTGCAATTTAGGTGAAATTGCAGTGGTAAGTTTCAATTTATAATTATTACTATGTTAAACGTCTCTAAAAATAATATGTTAAAAGCCTAAAGCAGTAAATGAATGTCGCGCTTAAGCGGTAAGAAGAGGGAAATTGCTATGTGTGTTACGTTGGGAATACTGAATGTGGTATTTCACACTTACCGCGTATTGGTTCTGTGCGGAAAACAAGCAAATACGCACGATCTCGCACAAAATTAATTCTGGCATTAAGAATGAATTTACAGTAATGCTTTACATACGCACTCCTCACAACTACAAAGATAAAATTGTTAGTAATCTAGTAAAGGCATGTGGACAACAATACAATTTCATTTGATAAAACCTTAAAATTTCCAATAAATTGTAATTTATATTCATTTATTAGGTCTAAATAAAAAAGCTAATTTGTATTTTTCTATCAATACAAAGACTAAAGAATGTTGTTGACTAACGTTTTATGATCCCTCGGAAATCGGAAGTACGATTTGGAGCAATTTGTAATGCTGTAATTTTGTAGCAATTATAAACAGCACATATACACCCCGACATTTTAACACAGAACTAATTAACAAAACTATCAACTAGCCCAGCAAAAATATGCATTGCAGTTGATTACAGCTTGTTTCGTGGGTATCGCCACACCGGCCGCCTAGGTAGCAGCACCAGCGGTGTTCGCGCGCAGAACTGCTAGCTGTCCAGTATTATTATAGTAAGGTATTTGGTTTAAGTGACCACAAATAGGCTGTACCTTTGGATATAATTCCTCAGCAAAAAAATGTCTGCAGAGATTTATATTCATGAATTTTCATCAAGGTGAATCTCACTATATTTCAAACCCAATCATCTCGAACATTATGTAATCTTAAACAGATTTATCACGATTCAAATTCGCTAATACTAACCGTGAAATTCACCATGACAACTGTAATAAAGAAACATTATTTTTTTTTTCCATCAACTGTGACCGTCATTATAGTGTATATCCAGCATTACTTTTTCTAAATTTTCTCTACAGAGTCGTTAACTGTGACCCTTGAAACCATTAAGTTCATGCTATACGTATTTATTTTCATTTCGAGGTGTATTATACAAATGGTATAACCGCTTATCGCAGAGAAAAGTGATTTCACTTTATTACATCGTACATTAACATTTATGAAAGATCTGGCGATGACATTTGAAAAACATTTCTGACATGATTTATGAATGAAACTGATCCCCTTGAAAGGTCAGCCCTCCAGATGATTATACAGAGATAAGTTTGTATGAACTGTCAATAATAATGAAGATATAGTTTAAGAATGAGGAGCGGAAGATAATAATGAGCTATGAGGCGTAAAGTGCAACATAAGCGCTGTTTAATAGGACAAAACAAATAAAAGGAGCCAAATCTCGGCACTGAGAAGTACAAATTAAATTCTGCGAGATTCTAATCGTCGCTGTATCTGACATGGAATTCAGAAGTCAGGGATATGACAAAAAAAGACAAAAAGTGAGTAACATTCAGGTGGCTGTATTGTATTCATTAACATTCCATGGTTTCATACATGCTTACAGCTAGAATATGGAACAAGTAAAAAACTTAATACTATTATAAAATCTTAATTTATAGTCACAGTCTAGATGAAATATACACAGAAGAGATTTACAATATACTCTACTTGTACAACACAAAGTTTTAGTATCAATTTCATGAAGTGTTATTGAATGTCATGAATTCACCTACAGAATAGAAGGGGTGAAAAATTAGGCACTTCTTTAATTTGGCCCTAAATAATTTTATGTTTTGAGTTTCATTTTTATATCGATAGAGAGGCTATTAAAAATGTTTACTGCCATATAACGCACTCCTTTTTGATAGCACGATAGACTTGCCGATGGAGTATGAAAGTCATTTTTTGACGTATATTTATGCTATGAACTGTTGAATTAGTTACAAAGTTTTCACGATTACATACGAGGAAGATTATTAATGAAAATATATACTGACAAGCCATGGACATTATTTGTAGTTTTTTGAAAATAGTCCTACACGATTCCCTAGACTTGGCACCTACTATTATTCTAATTACTCTTTTTGTAATAGAAATATACTTGTTACTATCTGTAGAATTTCCCCAGAATATTATTCCAAAACTCATTACCGAGTGGAAATATGCAAAGTATACTGTTTTTAAGGTATTGATATTTACTATCTTTTGCATAGATCTAATAGCAAAACAAGCTGAATTTAGTTTGGGGTAATTTATTTAATATGATTTTTCCAATTTAACACATCATCGATTTTTAAGCCAAGAAATTTGGTTGTTGTTGTTTCTAATAGGGTTCTATTATTAATAATTGCGCTAGAAATTTGCGACATTGAATTTGGACAGGTTTTAAATTGAATTATGTTAGTTTTGTTACAATTTAATACTAATTTATTGACTAGAACCAATCGCAAATTTGAAGAGAATTTCCTCTGTTGAAGATTGGAATGTAATTACTATACTTGTGTCATCTGCAAATAATATGGGATGACCTACATCTTTCATTAGGGGGCAAGATCATTTATAAACACTAGAAAAAGTAGGGGACCTAATATTGATCCTTGAGGAATTCCATTATTAATAGTTCCCCATGTCGATGCAGATTTCATAACTGATTTCAACTTTCTAACTTGTATCTCTATACCCATTGAAAACTGGACACATTTTTATACTACTACCCATTAAAATACAGGGTGGAAGTGAAACAAACCTGCAGATTTTCAGAGCAAATTGCTCATGTTGTATGTAACAAAAACCGCAATATTATATTGGTAGAAAGTCTGTTTTTCCAAATGTTTAACACCCTCTTATTCGGTAACTACTGCGAGTAGGATCGTGATTTTTGTCCACATCGAGAGAAAATCTAATAAACAATCATTTATCCCTCTGGCGTATTTCAGTAGCGTGGACGGTTTTCGTGCATATGTAATTTTAAAAACCACTACTTTAAAGCCCTGGCTCATGTGACCAACTTGCAACATTGTAGCCAGAAATAAAGATGAGAGGTACTTCGCTAAGACTGATGGACCTTTTATATCAGCACTAGCCGTACCCGTGCGCTCCGCTGCACCCGTTAGAAATAAATATAAAGTAATTACATAATTAAAATAGGACATTTGATCCAGGGAACACTCGTGTTTGATAGAAGGATAAATAGTTTAATATGTTACTTAATTTAAATTGTATTTAAAATATTAAAATGCGATCATTTTGATTCAGAGACCACTCATTTGGTGCAATGACAATTCCTTTAACATGTTTATTAATTGTTATTACCAATTATTTTTGGAAAAGCGAAAATTAAAAGAAAAATTTTGGCTGCAGATTTATTATTATTTATTTATATTATATTATTTATATTATATTATATTATATTATATTATATATATATTATATTATATTATATTATATTATATTATATTATGAAAAAGTGTGTTGATAACGGATGTACTCAAATAAGAAAGTTTTTAATTTGTTGTGGGAGCTCTTGAATCTCAGGAGGAACAACTTTTACAACAGCGCAACATAATCTGCTTGGCTCATTAACCAATTTTTTTGCATTGCATTTATTGCATATGTATTTTATGTATTTTAACACGATTCAATTGAGCATAGTTAAAATTTGAATTATAAAATAATGCATTGCTAAGCTAACGTACTATTACTGCATACTAAATCAATACACTCTCGTTGTTCGTTAATTCTCTGAGATAAAAATGAATATGTTCATAAACATTATTATAAGAAATACAGGAAATGAATATACAGAATAACCTATCAAGTTTTCTGTGCATAAGAAGCTATTTTAATCTTACCTGTCCTCAATTCACCCACAAGTTACTGTAATAACATTATAGCATTATGTCCATCCAGAGAAACTACACTTTCCAATGATGAAATAATAATTAATTATACAAATCGGTTAATTTAGCTTTCGATATTACTTCATACAAACACAGAAACAGGCTATGTCTTAATAGCTTTCGTTTGTCCAAGGCCCCTTATAGACGAAGTAATTTGTTTTTTATTTCAATACACCGCCTTAGATGGCAGTTATTTTAATTTTAAACTCATTTATCTCATTAAATATCAGTCCTATCAACATTTTTAAAAGAATAAAACTTATCGCAAATTATTTTTAAACAAACTTTTGTTATGTAACATCTTTCACAAAAATCAATAATAAGCGAGATATTTCTATTTATCTAATTCAGGCTCCCTTATAACCCCCTTTTAAATAATGTATTTTGAATGCCATATAGCCTAAAATCTAAGTTACAACGAACATAATTTATATTCCAATTTTCATCAAAATCCGATCATCCATTATCGCGTGAAAAGGTAACAAACATACAGACAGACATACATACAAACAAACAAAAAAAATTTCAAAAAAGCTATTTTCGGTTTCATGATGGTTAATTATATATGTTAGGACCAATTATTTTGGAAAATCGAAAATTACCAGA
This sequence comes from Periplaneta americana, assembly GCA_025594305.2. Taxonomy (NCBI): domain Eukaryota; kingdom Metazoa; phylum Arthropoda; class Insecta; order Blattodea; family Blattidae; genus Periplaneta; species Periplaneta americana. The sequence continues at coordinate 103,025,721 of JAJSOF020000027.1, forward strand.
AAAATGTCGGCTACAGATTTATTATTGATATAGATTACGAGAAGAAAGAGGATTGTGTTTGCGGCGATGCTGCCAGACTGCTGAACCTTCCAATTTAATTTTCTAATTATCCGTGCATTTATTCACAAAATATAATAGGGCAGACGAGAGTAATTGTAAACAAATGCCCTGAGCAATACAAAACTGTCAATATAAAAATTTTAATTCGGGGAATATTTAAATTAACATGTTGGCTAACCTACAAAGCAGTTTGGCGCCAAATAGGAGTAACTGCTTAGTTGTGAACGAATGTTTTGTAAGAGTCTACAAAAAGGTTGAGAAAGAATTTTGCTTCACCTTCATTTTTGGCATTGTAAGTAAACGTACAGTGATATTTTTAAGAATATGTTGTTTTTATGAGTAATGCATAGTAGTTAACATTTATTACAATGATTTTGAGATCTCCCATAACCTCACTTCGGAAAAATTATGGCGTGTTTACATTTTCCCCATAGTTTTAATATCTTGGGGAATTGTAGCATGTTTTACTATGGTTACTTGGACTCTCACTCTGAGAGAGGAACATAGGTTAAGGGTCTTCGAGAATAAGGTGCTTAGGAAAATATTTGGGGCTAAGCGGTATGAAGTTACAGGAGAATGGAGAAAGTTACACAACACAGAACTGCACGCATTGTATTCTTCACCTGACATAATTAGGAACATTAAATCCAGACGTTTAAGATGGCAGGGCATGTAGCACGTATGGGCGAATCCAGAAATGCATATAGAGTGTTAGTTGGGAGACCGGAGGGAAAAAGAACTTTAGGGAGGCCGATACGTAGATGGGAGGATAATATTAAAATGGATTTGAGGGAGGTGGGGTATGATGATAGAGACTGGATTAATCTTGCACAGGATAGGGACCGCTGGCGGGCTTATGTGAGGGCGGCAATGAACCTTCGGGTTCCTTAAAAGCCATTTGTAAGTAAGTAAGTTTACTATGGTTACATTTTGTACTTTCCAGTAATCAAAGAGACCCCACCCATCTACACTGTAGAGGATTTAGAAAGGGTTACCACAGATGCGAAAAATAGTAACCACAGTTACCGTGAAGCTCTGAAGAGGAACTGAGTTAATATATCGTCATATATCGTAGGTTCAAGACGAAATGTACCAGTGACCAAAATTGGAATTGGAAGGTGTACAGATCTTTCTTCTGAAACAGAACAAAAAATGTTCAGTGTCTGCTATTTCGTGCGAAAACTGGTGTTTACAATTACCCCTCTCAAAGGGGTAATTGTAAACAGGTGGGGTAAATGTAAACTAGCAATTAAAAGATGAAAAAAGTCAACCTTATTATTTTAAACCCATTTTCAGGGAAAATAACACAATGTTTCTTTGTCATGCTTACCGTTACTGAGGGTTATGTAATGTTGAAATATATTTTAAATCAGTGAAAAGTGTTTACAATTACCCTATAGGTTTTCTGTTCATTAAAGTGTAACCAATCGTTGCCTTCAATCTGCAGGATTTCACTTCCACTCTGTATTTGCTATACCTCTTGAATCATCTTGTAGATGTTCTGCGATACAATGTCTAAACCAGGCATGTCAATTGATGCCCACAGGAGCAAGCGCGCGCTTTAGAGCCCAGGAGAGCCTTGCGCTTTACAGCGGAAAGGAAAAAGACAGACGAAAGAGGTGGTATATGCCGCTTGGTCGAGCTATATTCAGGGATGGCCAGCACTGATTCAATAGATAAAGGAAGAAAACTTATTAAAACTGTATCCATGTTAATTTTTAGATTTCCTGAGAAGTATAAGTGTATTATAAGAATGTAAGTTTTAATTTTAATGCTCATTTTTCACAAGTTTGATTTTTTTATTCAAAAGAAATATTTTCTCAACTTTTCGTATAGAAAAGTGAAATTTTCAGGTATAGGCCTATTTATTTAGTAGCCTTACAGAATGTTTTCGTAAATCTAATATACCGTATATACGTATTACTGAAGATAGTGTATTGAAAATTTTGAAAATATTCACATGGAAATTGTTTGTAAGGAAATGAATTAACAAAGCAACTACTGTTACATCGTAAGCAAAAGATACGTGCCCATGTGTTGTAAAAATGTCAGCTCTATAGCTTCAGTAGATTTCGAGAAAATAATTTAATATTCTGATGATAGGAAGTTGCTCACAAATATCACCTTAAAAGCATAATGATAAGAGTTTTGTTATGTAATATTAGTTACACTCAAAACAGATACAGTATCTAGGTAACTTTGCTTTTTACTGTAATATTGTTTTGATTATTTTATTGATTACTTTTGTAAGGCTAAAGATACCACCAATATAAATTCTAACTTATCATGTCATACTCAATCTCTCTTTTGGAATATCACTTTCTTTATGAATGATGTGTTTCATCCACTTAATACAGTATAATATTAAAGGCCTACTATTATGGAATTTAAGTGAATATTCCTTCTTAACTCTCTAATATGATATTAAGATTTAAAACACAAGTGCAATATTAAGAACTAAGTGTTAGTACTTTTGTTTTACAGACAATATAGATATTATTAAACAGAAAGAAGCCATATAAAAATAACGACATAAAATTTCACGTTCCGTTTGAAGTTTGTGCACCACTGTTTTCTTAATCCAACAGGTTGCTTATTCATATATACAACCCTTCCTCTTTCCATACTTTGCGATTGCTGCCCGCGCACGACGTCAAGGTCAGAAAATGCGCTTGCTTTGACATCACTGGTCTAAACTGTGCAACACTGTACTCGATGTGTTTAATTGCAATACCGCGTTTTCATTTCACGATCCCTCCGGTGAACTACGATTGAGTCCCTTGGATTAAATATAGAAAATACGCATCCCTGTGCCAATAACAAGTTCCTGAGCCCGTAGAAATAATGCTAATCGCTCTACATTGAATAACGACATAAGATAAACATCTCTTTGAAATTTCTTGTTAAAATTCCGGCTGGGATGCTGCTCTGAATGGTATCGGCTGCATCACTGCCTTGACAAGGCCGTGGACCGCCCGCTCGTGGCTTGATATCCATCTCGATCAGATAAGAAGGTACGTACCATGTTAGCAAATTATTGGAACCTCGGGGGACTTGTACTAAGAAGATGTAAAATGAATTTGCATCGAGGAACTGATATTATAATCCGGTGCTTTCTTTTCCTGTAGCCATATATACTACGATATTATTTGCTGCAGTAAGTCGTCTGGAATTATAGTCAGCAATGTTTGAAAAAGGAATAATAACATCTGATTAGCGTCATACCAAACTTGTAATAACACAAAACCAATGTGAAAGTGAGGACAAGAATTAGCTGGAAATGTAGAAGAAGGGAAATGGAAATGAGAAGACACATGGGAAGACGAGAAATTTATATGAACATATCTGCGTAATAACGATGATGATGATGATGATGATGATGATGATGATGATAATGATGGTGAAACTGGTAAATGTAATGTACTGTGTTTCTCACACTGCCACTGTGAGCAAATTGTGCGAGATTTTCGTTTGCTTAATAAAGTGACAGATTTCCTACGAATACTTAGATTTTCCTGTCATTCTTATTCTAACATTTCAGCAGTACTTACTTTCCATACTCAGTGCAGATATTGTTCTTCACACCCGCTATTATATCCGACGTTTCGTGGTCAAAACAAGGCAGAAGAAATGGAAGCAGCACCAACACTTACCTGCAAGACAAAAGAAAACTCACGTTAGGAAAAATACATCGCTCTCGATTTTCGAATTGAAGACCTATCTTTCCAAAGAGGCTAAGTGCCAATTTGTCTAATTTCATACCATTCATTCTAAGGAAGGTTCAGTTCATCCTTAAGAGCGTATCATGATACAAGCTCTGTGTCTTAATTCAACTGTAGGTAACTCATCCGTGCCTCGAGAGAGAATGTTGTATCTCAACTTGCATTTGGCAATGTGTTTTTCAGCAATATCTCAGAAACTTGACCCTTTTGGAAAGATAGGCCTTCAATTGTCAGTATGGTTACCATTACAACGGACGTCCATGTTTCCAATCCGACTGAAGATGGAGTTTGAGTGCTATAAGTATTTGTAACAAAACTTACTTTAGTGAGGAAAGGAAATTCATTAACTTCTACTTTTAAAATTTGTGACATGTAAAAGAAATTGTAACCTTAGACAGAATTTTATTAATGGTCCAAGAAAAGCCCTTGTTCTGCCTAACTTGTGATTACGGTGTTGCGAAATGCGAATTTCTGCACAATAACAATTATACCGGAAAATAATCAACAGTAATCTCACCAGACGTTTTGATTTATCTAGAGAAAATCAAAACTCGAGTGGGATTTAATTGACTATTACACGATTAGAAGAAAGTAAATAACGATTAGAAATAACGAAGTACTCCAATACAATAAAATATTAATTGACTTACGAAAATACAACTGTCTTCAAATGTATTATTTTACCATTTCAACATTACAAATATTACGCTAGATGCATGCTAGATGGCAGTAGTGAGCAATGCCTTCTCGTCGAGAAGTTCTCGATCTATTATACACGATGGCAATGTTACTAGTCAAGAAGGCTTTGTTGATTCAGTTTCATTTTTATTAAAATGCAACATTCCACTTCAATTATCCGAATCCTAGTAATCAACGTCACTTGACAGATGATTTTCAATAAATCTTAATATTAAATAATCTCTGATACGTGACTATCCATAACATCATATAGCAGAAGCTATAACATAACCTAACTAATATACACAAGTGTTAGAAAAGTTTTAATTAACGACGATGACATAAAAAATAAACTGAATAATTTTAAAAGGAATAATTATTGAATGTACAATTTTCAAATTTGAATGTGGTTGGTGGTTCAATTGATGTTATATTGGACGTGTGCGTAATAGAAGTGGAACTCGTTGATTTAGGCCTACATGGTGTATTCAACTTATTCAGAATTTCCGAATGAATAATTTTAAAAGGAATAATTATTGAATGTACAATTTTCAAATTTGAATATGGTTGGTGGTTCAATTGATGTTATATTGAGCGTGTGCGTAATAGAAGTGGAACTCGTTGATTTAGGCCTACATGGTGTATTCAACTTATTCAGGATTTCCGAATGGTGCTCTTCATTTATTTGTAAATCGGATTTCAGAAGATGCATAGATGTATGATAAGTGATTTTTATTAATTCTTGTTCTTGAATGCCAATGCGAGTCATATTTGAAACTGCTGTGCATCGACTGGAGTGGTTTGTAATTTATATATATATATTTTTTTCTTGACGTCCAGACCAGCGCAGTTTCAAATGTTGGCAAACAAAGAAACAAATGCTAGGGACGCGATAAAATTAAACAAATGCTAGGCATATAAAATGTGCGATAAGCAGTCATGATTGGTTGAAATACGTCCTTTCGTACCGTTTTATTGGTCAAAAGTAGTATGACATAGTAAGAGTGTAATAGTCAGGATAAAAATATGATTTATTCTTTCATGTTTAAGGGACCATTGTTGTTCTTTGGTCAACTGTCCGAAGACAAGTCTAAACTCACAAGTGATACCAAGAACACGCCACTTATGAGGCAACTAGGCCAGGAGATAATGGGGTAGGGTGGTCAGTTTCTCTCCCCCTCTATTGCATACATCGCCCACCAGCTACATAAGGGCACATTCTGGTACGATTTTTTTTTTTTTGCGAGATATAGTATATTTGACGTGTCTATAACGCAGCCTCAAAATACTCTTCCCCTATTTCTTTTGGAAAGTATTGAAGTATATCTTTATTAAGGTTTTTTTAATGAAAAATTGCATAATAATTTATAGACTAAAACTATTAATATTTAATATTTGAGAAGAAAAATTCGCTCCGGCGCCGGGAATCGAACCTGTTTCCTTGGTTCTACGTACCAAGCGCTCTGACCACTGAGCTACGCCGAATTCAATCCACAGCACCGGATCGAATTCTCCTCCTTCAATGTTTCCCTTTGTGGCCTGACTCCAAGTTAGGCATATATGTTGACGTATATGTCCAATGTCAACTGCCATTATACTAGGAGCGCACTCAACTGAGTGACTTGTTTGGCCGGGATTCCTCAGTTAAGTGCACAGTGATCTGTATAGACATATGCACTGCAGCTATGAGAATATTATAGATTTATTAATTTGTCATACAGAATAATATCTGTAATATTGGCAATTAATATTTGAGGAGATATTATTATTCTGTATGACAAATTAATAAATCTATAATAGACTAAAACTAGACTAAGACATTTCAATTTTTGTACTTGAGGGTACACTTTTTTGTAATATGATTAGAATAACAATAGGCTACTGCGAGATAGATTTTTTTATTATTCTCATATATTTTTATTTACTTTTATAATTCTGAAAAATAGAAAGGTTTTGCAAAACCAAATGCACAGTTTTGTTGTACTGCATCAAAATGGTTATAAAAAATTCTGGCTATTATCTGAATTCCAAGCGAAAAAATGTACCTCTTATGAATATCAATAAAAAAGAAAGTAAAAAAAAGTACTAAACCACTTTACATAGGGTGCTCAAACTGAAATAATTATTTTTACATTCTTAATGGAGTTGGCTATCAAAATTTCATTAAATTTGGTTGATTAACAGAAAAGTTTCATTTCATTCCAGAGTGTCCCTTAATAATGAAATATATTATAAAGTTAGGGTGACTTAGGATTAATGTGAAAAAAAAACCATATTGACTAGTAATAATGCTACTATTAGTAGTGGTAGTTGTGAGAGTGACTCCAGATGTAGTTGTAGTAGCTGTTATAGTTGTAAATACTGTAGTTTTTGGAGTTGCTGTTACTGTTGTTGTAGTAGTAGGAATTTAACGCTCTTCAGAATTCATTGTCCTCGCCCGGATATGAACCCGCGAACGTTGGACACAATGAAAAATATGGTAGTTATTAAACTACTGAACTCTTCACCTGTATTAAAGCCTTTTTTGTGCCTGTTTTCGTACTCTAAATATCTAAAACTAAGTTCTGTAGTGTACAGCTGCGCCCGGTGAGAATCCTAAAATTTTGTAATATGACAAAAATTTGCATGAAAGCCACTAGCAGTACCGTACTGAAATCAAACAGTTGAAACGAGCCTAGTGGTGTGAGCAATTAGCATCAACTGTCACCCGGCATCAGATCCATCCGTTAAACAAACAGGACTCGGTCTAAGCTACCCACAACAACCGGACTACAGCATCGCAGGGATACCGGTACCGAGTCATTAACCGGCTCTAATGATGTGGAATAGAAGTGGCGCTTGAGTCATTTGGATTCAACAGGGCTTCTCGAAACTTGTACAAGCTGCGAATTCCATTCAGCCACATCAATGTTTGCAGACTAGTTCGATGGGATTCCGCTCTCTCACCCAAAACCAGGTCTTCGTAATTTTTGTTTGTTTTGTAAGAAAAATGTAGGAGCCGTGAATTGTCCATTTAAACTACATACATTTGAAAATAAAAAGAAGTAAAAACACAACAATTTAGAAGAGCAGGTATACATTGACCTGAATTAATAAAAAAGTGACAAAGCAATAGTGGTACTAGTAGCGGTTGTAGTAATTCTAGTGGTGGTGATAGTGGTGGTCGTAGTTGTAACAGTGGTGACAGTAGTACTAGTAGTAGTAGACATCATTTTATTTTTACTAACATTTCTAATACTAACCTGGCTATACTGGAAACACCGTTTGCTACCCCCTTCGACGACTGGAGTTCGATGATACTGGCGTAATATACAAACAAATCACTTTACTAGATATAGGAGGGAAGAAATGTAGTTCATCCATTTACATAAACTAGGCAATATCGCGATTTTGAGTTTGATAATTTTCATTATGTTTTTGTTTAATCAAAATACAGTGCAGTATTAATAATGGATGTTTTTATTCGCGAACTGAGCTATCCATGCGGACGTATTCATTATGCAGTGTGTATTATACTGTCTACAGCACATTAGCGTACAATATAGAGAATGAAGTTAAATTGAAAAATAATCATAATATGGATATTTAAACACTTTTTTGAAAATGGTGGCCGTTCATTTCGATACAGGCTTCAGTTCTAATGTATGTAATTCCAATTACCAGTTTCGTCATACGTACTAGTAACTCATGTTGAAATAATTCTGTTCCTACTCTGTAAAAGAGTACCTTACGTACTGTAAATTCAATCTTCACTTCTGCCCGACCCGCACAGATAAAATTACTCAGACATGCTATCTACTGTCCGTCCAAGTGGTTATGTCGCAGGGTCGTAGAAAGGGGGGAAATCACGTGACAGTTAATTACTTAACGAGGCCCTTTTATGTAAGTTATTTTAAACAGTTGTATAATATTACGTAGACGTCCAATTCCTGACAGAAATTAATGTTCTCAGAAAAGAGCTAAGACAGCCCAGGCAATAGCCTTTACAGAGAGGCGAATAGAAGCAGGTGGGGGAAACCGGGTTGAGACGTAGACAAATGGACGACATTACCTGTGCGAAAATGATGCAATATTGAAAGCTCTTTCGTCACTGGTAAACGCGAACATATTTTTAGAACGTACTGTTTACTATGACCGTAAGACTACTATGACTGTATATGCGGTCTTGGATCTGTGTGGAGACGGTTGAACTTCATTAGTGGAAGGGGTGGGAGTGAAGTACATTCAAAAACTCAGGTACAATAAAAATTGAAGTAAAAATAAAATGATGTCCCTGTATTAGAAATATTTAAGATAAATTATAGAATTAATAATTGGAATATGCCTAAGTAATTTGGTTTCCCACTTATAAATCACATAGTAATGAAATTGAATTATTACCATTAAAACAATTTTCAAGAAAAGTTTATTTTGAAATGTCTCTTTCCAATCTTAGATTACTTCTTGAGCAACATTTATTGCATAAATATTCAACGGTATACGCTAATGGATAATAGCGAAAGATTGTCACAAATCTAGCTTAACGGTCGAGCATAAAATTTGAGAAATCGTCAATTTATTATACTCCAAAAAACCAAACACCCCGTCACATTTTTTACCACTGTTACAAATGTGTTCTAAATTCAATACGTAGGCGGAACAAGGGCGTTAGGCGTCTAACGATGTTACTGCATTGTTCAAAGTATGACCTATCACTACCTCATCGCTAAATGGCAGGAGATCCATAAAAAAAGAGTCATGTACTACATTGTTCTTGCGTCCTCGTCTTTCAGCGTCAAGTAGAGCATTATATTCCGAGCAAGATGGTCGAGATTGATGTACAAACCATTACCTCGGAAGATGAAAGTGTTGACTGTGTTGAGAGTAAATGTAAAGGAAAGAAAAGAAAACGAAATTCAGGAATGTGGAAAAGAAATATTGCTAAACGTATGTACTCGTATCTGTACATACAGGAAAGAAAATACCAGCCAAGAAATATAATAATAATAATAATAATAATAATAATAATAATAATAATAGTAATAATAATAATAATAATAATAATAATAATAATAATAATAATAATAATAGTAATAATAATAATGATGATTTATTTTAACTGGCAGAGTTAAGGACATTCGGTATGATAGAAAATTACTACATTGAAATATAACATACAATACAATACAAAGCCAATACTACAATACAATACAATATAATACAATGATAATTCTTTTATCTTCAAGCAATAAAATAATTATGTAATAATAATAATAATTAATAATAATAATAATAATAATAATAATAATAATAATAGTAATAATAATAATGATGATTTATTTTAACTGACAGAGTTAAGGCCATTCGGCCTTCTCTTCCACTCAATCAGTATGATAGAAAATTACTACATTGCTATGAATATAATATAATTAATACAATACAATACAATACAATACAAAGCAATACAATACTACAATACAATACAATATAATACATAATTAATATAATACAATGATAATTCTTTTATCTTCATAACAATAAAATAATTATGTAATAATAATAATAATAATTAATAATAATAATAATAATAATAATAATAAATAATAATAATGATGATTTATTTTAACTGACAGAGTTAAGGCCATTCGGCCTTCTCTTCCACTCAATCAGTATGATAGAAAATTACTACATTGCTATGAATATAATATAATTAATACAATACAATACAATACAATACAAAGCAATACAATACTACAATACAAACAATATAATACATAATTAATATAATACAATGATAATTCTTTTTATCTTCATAACAATAAAATAATTATGTAATAATAATAATAATAATAATAATAATAATAATAATAATAATAATAATAATAATAGTCATACCTAAATTAAATTAAAATAGTAGTAGCATAAGCTAGCAGAATCACAGTTCTGCTTTTCAAAGTTACCAAGACCTTAATTTGAGTGATGTTCCTAAAGCAGGGGCAAATCCTGCTAAAAATTAGGAGAACTATGTACCATTTTCAAGACTCTTCTTTTCTCGTCTTGAAACTGCAACGTATTTCTTGTTCTTTTACTTAGAACACCCTGCCTTCTACCGGCTGTCACGTGGAATTAACCACTTGTAACGATTTTAACACTAGGATACCCTGTTACTGCGCTTCACCAGTACCGGTAATGGAGAAAGTCCAGTCATACATTTTTGCTTTCCCCTTCATTTGAAACTGTATTAAGGCCACAAAAGAGAGACAAGCAGCTGAACTATTACGCTGCGGGACTAGGAAGTGTGTAAAAATACTCTAAAAAAGTAAAGAATTACACGAACGTTAAATGCAAATTGCAGTAACAGTGTTTTATCCAAGCCACAGGAGTTGCCAAGCAACACTTAATGCAAACATGGGCATCGTGCCTCACTTGAGAATTAGTGCCTCACTGACCTTCACAGAGCTTATCGCTCTGAGTGACATCATCTTCACAGTCCCCGTTCCTCCCTCACGTAGCTCCTAGGCGTGGGAAGGTTCTATATCAGTTTCATAAGCAATATCAGTGGTGGCATAATGGCATTATCAAAGCAGTGTGTACGCGTTAGAAAACGATTATTTCATGAGAAATGGGAGGAATAGTTTTTTTTTTTTTTGCTATTTAGAAGGGGAGAACATACGATGTATGTTATGCTCGAAAATCCTATTAGGCATTAATAAATTTAATATACAACGACATTACTCCTTATGTCATAAAGAACATGCTGAATTAGAAGGTAAGACAAATTAAATGTTATTTTTCGTACTATTCCGAAGAAAATTTATGATCTTAACATTTGCATAGTATACTAAATATAACATTATACCTTAAACACGCTGCATTAAAAGGTACCAGGAATTAAATGTTGTTTGTACGTATTATTTCCAAAAGAAATTTATTAAAAAAATATCAAATTTGCGTGCAAAATGAAATATGATTTTCTGAAATTATTTTAGGTCGAGAACGTGCAAATCTATTAAGTACTCTTGAGAAACGCCAGAATATTCAAGAAAATAAACGTAGACAACGTGATGGAATATTATTGGCTAGTTACGCAATTTCTCGCCTGTGATTTAAATCAGTTGAATGATGGAGAAATAGTAAAGAGGTTTATGATTAAAGCTGCCGAATTAATTTGCTAAATTGAATAAAAGTTTTCGAGTCTCTCACGTTAACCAAGCGCTTTCCTAATAATTCGCCACTGACCGCCTTAGCGATTATGATAAGGTGACGCAGGTCACAGCAGTTTATATTTCCCATCCTACTCTGCAGTCTCCTCTCCTAGTAAACAAACTATTTCAAATCGAGTGCCTCACGTAACCGAAAATTGTGCCCATGTATGCTTCATGGAAGGTTCAAGTTTTTGAATACGCTGAATGTTACGTCATAATTTAAAACGTAATGAAGAATCTGAGGCACGGACTTCCGGGTGTTAATGACGATCCTGGTTATCCAAAGACTGGGCCGTTACGCTAGGAAGTTAAGATTGTTTTTAAATATTAATTATGGTTATAATAGAATGCATTTATCTTGATGCACCCTCAGAATTCATTAATTTCGAAGGCAGCTGGTTACACGAGTGTATAACTCATTTTAATATTAATTCGGCGAGCACACCTCCCCAGATAGCATCTTCTTTGAGGCTGCCAGTTTCTCCACGTGGAGGGGTTTTCTCTTTGATCGCAGCTCGGAAGAAGAGGGATAAGCCCTTGTGTCAGGATTTTCTATCACTCGCTATAAAGTCCGTTAGACGTTAACTTAATGGGCATCGCGGTAATTTGGTTGCCTCGATGTCCTGAGGTTAGGTGGGTGCTTTGCCCCCCTCCTGATTGCCTTTGTTCGCCTCAAGGGACTTTAATTTTCTCTGTGATTGTCGGCGTGGACAGGAAGGAGAGTCGGATAAAGAAACCATGGCAACAGCTGAACGGCCTTGGCTTCTAAATGTTTATTAAGTCAAAGCTCTGCTTTGGTAAGTCTTCAGATTTCAGTTCTGGAACGTTTTAATTACGATCATTTATTATTACTAGGGCTCGGGAGTTGATGACCTAAAAATTAAATTACCTATAAAATGACCTTAAATTTCTGAAAATATGAGATTAGAATTTTAAAAAATGGCCATGATTGTGATAATAAAATACAAACGAAATACAGGAGTATAATCCCATCTGTGGAAAATACATTGTCATTGTTTTTCTTACTTTCCAGTTTGTATGTATTTTTTATTTTTTTTTTTTTGTTATTTTACGACGCTGTATCAACATCTAGGTTATTTAGCGTCTGAATGATATGAAGGTGATAATGCCGGTGAAATGAGTCCGGTGTCCAGCACCGAAAGTTACCCAGTATTTGCTCATATTGGGTTGAGGGAAAACCTGGAAAAACCTCAACCAGGTAACTTGCCCCAACCGGGATTCGAACCCGGGCACCTGGTTTCGCAGCCAGACGCGCTGACCGTTACTCCACAGGTGTGGATATATGTATGTATGTATGTATGTATGTATGTATGTATGTATGTGTGTCTGTATGTGTTTATGTATGTATGTGTTTATGTATGTATGTATATATGTATTTTTTAAATATAATTACAGCATGCCCCATTACCTAAGTAATACTACATGCTTTAACTTTCTATGTAGTACAAATATTTACAATTTGTCATCCTAATTAACTTAAAATGTCTATGTATGTATGGTCTTTGTGTTCTGTCACATATTTTTAACACTGTAATAGTGCCTGTTCATGTCACACATTTCTAAACTCACTTTTAGTTGCTGTTTTATCACACATTTTTGTTTTACACTATATTAACTATGTATGTGTGTATGTATGTATGTATGTATGTATGTATGTATGTATGTATGTATGTATTTACACTGCAAATGGATAAATACCCGGTGGCAGTGGTAACTAATTATACTCATCATATTATGGATTTATTAATTTGTCGTACAGAATAATCTCTGTAATGTTGACAATAATTAATATTTGAGTGCATCATTAATGAGGAATCCCGGCCAAATAAGTCACTCAACTGAGTGCGCTCCTAATATAATGGCAGTTGACACTAACATATCGTCGCTTATCTGACGAAGTGACGTAAGCGCCAAAACCAAAATTTGGAGATACTTAAATAGCACACTTCGTTGGACCATATCTATATTCTGACGAACTGGCGTACATCCATCTCTAATGGTTACTTGGCAGTGGACATCGTGTTATCGTCGTAAACGCCATTGCTCTTTCATTCTTTTTCAGACGAACTGGTGTATCGGACTCGCAAGTCGCTTACGTCTCTTCGTTAGGTATTACCATTTTTAAAATTGGTCGTTACGTCTATGTGTGCAGTGTATTGCTAGGCTCCTATAATCCATGGATTGCCACGTGATGAACATTTATTTATAAATTCGAGCAAACTAACTATTTCAACATTATTAAGTTGTCTTATCAAATTGGCTACAAAAAGAAACAGATTGATTGGACTACAGTCAGAAAGTCAGAGTGACAAAGACGACCCTTGCGTTTTTGTAAAAACCAGTCATTTGACGAACATTATGAGCAGCTATCTCTGAAATCACGGAATATTTTAAATTTTGAATACTTCCTCTGTCTCTTCTGTCACTGGCTCCAAAGATTTCGGTTGAGACGACAACGATTTGCAGCAGCTATGCAAAGGGTCAACACCAATAATAAGAGATGTTGTTTATAAAACGTTTCTACAAAACTTCTGCATCATTAATTCTTTAGGTACAATAATTATTATTAACCCATGAAAATTTTAAATACTTGTTTGTGTTTCTTAAAATTGTTTGTAAACAAATAAATACATTAAATAATTTCAAGGGAAAAATTGTTCCGGGGCCGGGTGTCGATCCCATTTTGGGACCTCTGTTGAACGTACCAGCAAAGAAATGCCAACTGAGCTAAATATAACAGCACCCGACACCGTCTCAACTTTTCCTTTATATGCAACGAGTGCAAAATGTAGGATTGTGTTCACTTCGATGTAGAACTGGAGTTTCGTCTGCCCACGCGAGTTAGATGTTGATATAATCTTTGACGGTGTCGGGTGGAGTTCCCTTTAGCTCATTTTGGTAGAAACAGGTCCCATCATATCCGAACTTTGCCTCTGAAATTATTTAAATCGGCTTTAAGGGTCAGCTTTACCTGAAAGATTAGTTTTGCAAATAAATAGCTGATTATTCATTAATTTTATGTAATTTAAAAAAATCTTGATTTTGCTTTATTAAAATAAGTTTATAATCCTATTTATTTCTAGACTTTCAAATAATTATAATGTGTAATAAAAATAAAAAATAAATAAAATTAGTCAAAAAATAAATAAAGAATAATACAACTGAATAGCATAAATTAGTATTATACGATCAGTCATGTATGGCGTAAGTGCCTTCCTAATGAGGAAATCTTTCGAACAGACGTATCTCCAATTAAGGCCTTCTTCCTATAAGGTATCAAAATTTTAAGTTTGCCATTAGTCCTTATTAAGAGAAACAATAAACGGACTGAATCAATGTATTATCTTTGACGTGTCAATTTATTAATTTGAGTTGTAGGTCCGCATATAAATACACTTTTCTTTCAACTGCTCTCCTGTAAAATTATAATTTGGCTTACGCCACTTCGTCTTTTTAGCGACGATATACGTCAACATATATGCCTAACTTGGAGTCAGGTCATAAAGGGAAACACTGAAGGAGGAAGATTCGATCCGGTGCTGTGGATTGAATTCGGCGTAGCTCAGTGGTCAGAGCGCTTGGTACGTAGAATCAAGGAACCGGGTTCGATCCCGGCACCGGGTCAATTTTTCCAGTTTTCTCCTCAAATATTAATTACACTCAATAATGATAATTAATAATAAACACAATTAATAATATATTAGTAATAATACTAATAATAATTAATAATAATAAAATAATAATAATAACAACAACAACAAGGAGCATCCTAAATTAAATGAAGCGCGATCACTTAAAATAACATTTAAAGTAAAACTAATTTGTGTCTTAACTCTAAGTTCGAACTAAAACCCACAAGTAAGATATGTTCATATAGTCCGCCGAGTTACCTCTGTGGTAGCGTGTCTGCTATTATAATTTTAATTCATATTTTCACTTGTTTACTTAACTATTTAACAGATTACATTAATTTGGTTACGCCTTAACTAATAGCGTGTCTAAAGTGAAGGATTCTCTCATATGATAATCCGTCTTCACAATGTTCTTTTATCTTCTTTCCCAACCATTTTAACTCTGAACAGAAATTTACCTAAATTATTAAGCTTGTTAATGTGTAATGCCCACTTAGTTTTCTGAAAGCTATCTTGTCATTCATGTTCAAAAATTTATTTTTCGCCCCCTCTAAATCACATTCAATGTCTCTTCTGTTTAGAATCATGTATACTTCTATTCCGAATTATCTGTTATCGCGCTTTCAATTTCTTACAACTCTTCGAAACCGACATCAAGCACTTCTTTCTATCCCTCATCATAGAACGTCTTTATACTCATCTTCCTATACTGTAGAAATACTTCGCCTCTGGAATTCGTTACCTAATGACGTCAGGGACTGCCGGACTTTTTCACAATTCAAAGTTAAATTGGAAAATTTTGTCTTAGTTAATGTTTTTAGGTATTGCTAGAAGTATTGATTTGTGTTTTTTCTTTTATTTTTTAATCTAGGTTAAAATTGCAAGTTTCTTGTTTATGTTAGTTAATTAGTTAGGATACAATTAATTATGATACTTAATCACTCATTTAAAGGTTGTGTGACTGCAACCTGTGTATATTTTTGTGTGGCTCTACTTTGTTTATAGTGTGTTTTCTCTCTCTCTCTCTCTCTCTCTCTCTCTCTCTTTTTATTTCTTGTGTAGCTTTTTACTTTATATATATATATATATTATATATATATATATATATATATTGTATTTTTTCTGTTAATTTCTATTATTGTATTTGTATTCCTGGTGTTGTGGAAGAGAAGGCCTGATGGCCTTAACTACACCAGAATAAATAAATAAATAAATAAATAAATAAATAAATAAATAAATAAATAAATAAATAAATAAATCTCAGGTCATTTTCATTTCACTTGGAAATATAAATTTTCATATTTCATTATCAATCCAGAATCTCGCCAAAATTTTGCAGCTGTCTTCAAATTATGTAGAGACAAATACACGTAGCTTTGGGTCACCACGTTTCTTATTTGGGTAGTGTGAAGGAAGAGAACTCCGACATCTATCCACAAGGCATGGCACATTTCGTACTTTGCAAGCCTCGTATCGGCATGCCATTCAGCACACGTCCAAAAGCACTGAGTCAGACCAGTACTCTGCTTGCAATTAAACGCCAATCACACTGGAATGCTAACGCTTTCGTCAGGTTTCTCCGCTCGTATATTCATCTTGTTTAGTTTATATTTTACTTCATGCCTCTATTTCTCCTAATCGCGGACTCTCTTCCTTATTGTGTTCATTCGGTTTAACATTTGTCCTTCTTCATCTCGGCTCTTTTCTGAACTTCACCTTCGCTTTTGTAATCTTTGCTCTCGCTTCTTCTGACCTTCACCTTTGCTTCCTTTAGTCTTCACTCTTGCTTCTCCAGATCTTCAGCTTCGCTTCTTTTGATATTAACCCTCGCTTTCTCATCTTCACCATCGCTGCTTGTGATCTACATCCTCGTTCCTTCTGATCTACACCCTAATTTCTTCTCATCTTCATCCTCATTTCTTCTAATCTTCACCTTCACTTCTTCTAAGCTTCGTCCTCGCTTCTTTTCTTCCTCACCTTCGCCTTCTTCTATTCATCTTCGCCTTCTTTTCTTCATTTTCACCTTACCCTTTTCTTTATCTTCGTCTTCCCCTTTCCTTCATCTTCGCCTTCTCTCGCTTCTTCTGATATTAACCCTCTCTTCTTCTGATCTTCACTCTCGCTCCTTCTGATTTTCACCCTCATTTCTTCTAATCTTCACCCTCACTTCTTTTAATCTTGGTCCACGCTTCTTCTCTTCCTCATCTTCGCCTTCTTCTCTTCTTCATCTTCACCTTCTTTTCTTCATTTTCGCCTTTTCATCTTTATCTTCGTCTTCCCCTTTTTTCGTCTTCGCATTCTCTTCTTCATCTTTGCCTTCTATTCTTCATCTTAGCCTTCTCTTCTTCATCCTCACTTCCTCCTCTCCTTCATCATCACCTTCTCTCCATCTTCGCCTTTTCATCTTTATCTTCGTCTTCCCCTTTTCTTCATCTTTGCCTTCTCTCCTTCATCGTCACTTTCTTCTCTTCTTCATCTTCCCCTTCTCTCCTTCATCTCACTTTCTCCTCTCTTTCAACTTCATGTTCTCCTCTCCTTCATCATCATCTTCTCTTCATCTTCAGCTTCTCTGCTTTCTCACTTTCTCCCCTCTTTCAACTTCATCTTCTCCTCTTCTTCATCTTAGCATTCTGTCCTTCATTTTTGCCTTCTCTCCTTCATGCTCACCTTTTCTCCTTCATCCTCACTTTCTCTTCTCCTTTATCTTCGCCTTCTCTCTTTCATATTCGGCTTCTCTCCTTTATCCTCACTTTTTCTTCTCCTTCATCTTGATTTCTTCTCTTCTTCATCTTTGCCTTCTCTCCGTCATTTTCACCCTCTCTCATTTATCCTCAACTCTTCTCCTTCATCCTCACTTTCTCCTTTCCATCTTCGCCTTCTCCTCTTCTTCACCTACACCTCCTGTTCTTCATTTTCGCCTTCTCCTCTTCTTCATCTTCGCCTTGTCTTCATTTTCTCTTCTTAACCTTCTCTTCTTCTCTTCGTCATCCTCCTATTCTTCACTTCTTCACCTTCTAGTCTTCTTTACCATTTTTGCCTTCTCTTCTTTACTTTATCTTCTTCTCCTTTTTAAGCTTTATTCAATAGAGACCCAGCAGGTGCTATGAGGTACGTCAGTACTGAACAGTGCAGGTTCCCACTGCCTTTATTCGCTCACCACACCCATGCAGTGTGCTTGATTACGCCCTCTATTTTAACACGGATTTAATTCAAGAAGAAGACGATAGTTATAAATCTGGCAACAGTGGTGATTCCCATTGCTGGTGATGACGAATCTCTTACTTCTAGTGAGCTGTGTATGCTGGTCTAACTAGTAAGAACCTGACTTAGCAGCTGGGTGGCCGGTCGGCATGGCGCAGTGCGTTGGATCCTCCGAATCCCTGGCGGCTGCCCACTATGATATAAGACTGGACAGCGGATAACGTCTCTCTCACAAGGCAGGAACGCCTGGGCCACAGGGATTCCTCCGCAGAACAGATTACACCCAATCAATAGATCCTGCTCGACATCTTCCTGCACAGGATCTCAATAAGCAGCCGTGCTCCGTGCAGCAGTGGGCTAAGTTCTATTAAACACGTTGTCTTAATTGTTCTTTATAGCGTTGCTAAGTCCATTCTTGCATACATCACATGCGCAGTGAAGAACATCTTACTCTTCTCGACTTGTCTGTTAGGTTGTGTAGAAAATTTGGCTTTTAGTGAAACGATATTCATTCAAATTCAAATTTATTTACAATTTACATTTGAAATAAATACATATGATCAGATACCCGAAATGAGCATATGTTCGTGCTCGGGTACAGTCCAATAGTCTACATAAGTTTTACAGAGATCAGTAATAATGTTGATGATAGAAATAGTAAGTAACAACAACAATAATAATAATGTATGTATGTATTTATTCACACTGCAATGGGTATATACCCGGTGGCAGTGGTAAATAATTACACTCAATAATGACAATAATAAACTTATTAATTAAAAATACAGTTAACAATAATACCAATAATTAATACAAATAATTAATAATAATAATAATAATAATAATAATAATAATAATAATAATAATAATAATAATAGGGAATATCCTAAATTAAATGAAGCACGGTCACTTAAAATAACATTTAAAATAAATCTAATTTGTATCTCAAATCTAAGTTCGAACTAAAACCCACGAGTATGATATGTTCATATCTGCACAAGTACCTTTCCACACTACACTCATTTCGCTGTCAACTCACTCACTGAACTGGAACTACGACACATTTCACTGATTTCTATCCTGATTTCACTAACACTTCAAAAACATTTCACTGTTCAAATACTTTGCACTGCCACTATAAACTATAAAGCTTCCCTGACAGGAACACGTTTCACTGACACAACACACTTCACTGACACAACACACTTCACTGACACAACATAATTCTTCACTGATACAATACTTCAATAACAAAATATCATTTACATCCTTTACATACTGTGTATAATTACCGTCTATTAGTAAAGTCCTTAAGCCTATTTTTAAATACGTTTTTGGTTGTTGGTAAAGCCTTTAGTAAGTCTGCAGGTAAAGCATTCCAGTCCCTGATAGTACGATTGAGAAAAGAAAACTTTCCAATGTCCGTCCTCTTCTTCTTTCCCTCAATTTATATGAGTGATCGTTCCTTGAAGAGTAATTTGGCGGTTGCAATAATAATAATAATAATAATAATAATAATAATAATAATAATAATAATAATAAAATAATAATAATAATAGAATAATCGGGAGATGATTCAAAAATAGTAATAATAAAAATTATTCAATAATAATAATAATAATAATAATAATAATAATAATAATAATAATAATAATAAAATAAAATAATAATAATAATAATAATAATAATAACAGTGATAAAACAAAAATATTTAAAATAATAAAATAAATACTAAGACGGATAAAATAAAATATAAAACCACTAGCGAAAGTTAACACAACTTAAATAAGCATATAATAACCGGAAAAAAATGACGAAATCGGAAATCATCAGAAAAGTTCGATGTATCGCAGACGACAGCAACCGCCGTATTGACATTGTGTTATGCATTATTGGTAGTAGGGGGGAGCCGAAAGTCTACGTAACTACCGTTCTCTTCGAATCTTCTCGTACAATCATGGGAAGTTAATGCTGCAAAAACAAAATGTCTACGAGTCAAACTGTTCATTATTACCAGGATAAATACAAATAATACTGAAATATATAAATCAAATTTCAGTTATAGATCTCTCCTTTTGTGCAAGAGGTATCATATAAAAATATTTTATGAATGGCGGGGAAAATATAAATTTCAAGGACTCTCTTTAAATTTCATGATTGAACACCATTCTGAAGGAAGGGCCCATCTCACAAAACTAGAATCTAAGCTGGTAAAATTAATGTTCTGGGAATAATAAGTTAATTAAGTAGTAAAATATCGCTGCAATCGAAAAGTATTGGGAATAAATTTGAATAAGGAATAAAAAAGTTTCCATCCCAGGCAGGATTCGAACCACGAAAGTCTTAGTTACCAGTCTGTCGTGCTCTGGAGTGAACAAGGCTCTGAAATCAGCTATAAGGGTCGGTCCGGTTTTTTTTGCCACTACTGTACATAATCTAGACCAGCCATCGTCAATTGGCCTGCACACTAGTTCGGAGCGCCTAGATGCTGGCTGAGGAGGTAGCAGAGTGCAGTGTGTCGAGCCAAACCAACGCAGCCCATCACAGAAGCCAACTTTCTGACCATAATTTACAATGCCTTCTTCGATTGTGTTCTACACGAGCATTGATACCTAACCATAAACCAGTTAGTAAGAGAAAAACGAATTAAAAAAATCCAGGAAAACCAATGCTAATGATCAGCGAAAATATTTTACCACTAGCCGTACCCGTGCGCTCCGCTGCACCCGTTAGAAATAAATATAAAGTAATTATATAATTAAAATAGGACATTTGATCCATGGAAAATTCGTGTTTGATAGAAGGATAAATCGTTTATTATGTTATTTAATTTAAATTGAATTAAAAATTAAAATGCGATCATTTTGACCAGAGACCACTCATTTGGTCATAAAAATTATTTACGAAATACAGGAAACGAATATACAGAATAGCCTATCAAGTTTTCTGTGCATAAGAAGCTATTTTAATCTTACCTGTCCTCGATTCACTCAGAAGTTACTGTGATAACATTATAGCATTATGTCCATCTAGAGAAACTACACTTTCCAATGGTGAACTTAATAATTAATTATACAAATCGGTTAATTTAGCTTCCGATATTACTTCGTAGAAACGCAGACAACATTATCTGTAGGCTATCTTTCATAGCTTTCGATTGTTGCTGTCCAAGGCCCCTTATAGACGAAGTCATTTGTTTTTTAATTCACTTACACGGCCTTAGATGGCAGTTATTTTAATTTTAAAACTCATTTATCTCATTAAATATCAGTCCTATCAAAATTTTGCATGGAATAAAACTTATCGCAAATTATTTTTAAAGAAACTTTTTTATGTAACATTTTCACAAAAATCAATAATAAGCGAGATATTTCGATTTATTTAATTCAGGCCCCCTTATAACCCCCATTTTAAATAATGTATTTTGAATGCCATATAGCCTAAAATCTAAGTTACAACGAACTTAATTTATATTCCAATTTTCATCGAAATCCGTTCAACCATTATTGCGTGAAAAGGTAACAAACATACAGACATACAAACAAAAATTTCAAAAAAGCGATTTTCGGTTTCAGGGTGGTTAATATATATGTTAGGACCAATTATTTTTGGAAAATCGAAAATTACCAGAAAAATTTCGGCTACAGATTTATTATTAGTATAGATTTGTTATTTACATTGTAATAAAATAATTTAGGCCTACTTCAGTCTCGTAACAGAAACAACAATATGTTCCATATGTTATACAAAATAACAAATAATTGGTTTTGTGATATATAGTGTCAGACAAAAATGGATAATTAATTTTATTTTATTGACGACACTTGAACAAAGGAATAGGATGACAGGATTTAAATATTAGTAATGGGTTCGATTTGTTTAATATTTTGTAACAGTGAAACTGCATTATAGGTCTATAAGTTCTCAATTACTTTAATATGAAAAAAAAACCTATTTGTTTTCAAAACCGCTGCAATACATAACGAAAAAGTACAACTTGCTTGTTGTCTTAAACTAAAAATTGATTAAAAATCCAGGAAAACCAATGCTAACGAACAGCGAAAATAAATGTTATAATTTGCTATTTACATTGTAATAAAATAATTTAAGCCTACTTTAGCCTTGTAACAAAACGATAATTTGTTTCATATGTTATACATAAACAAATAATTGGTTTTGTGATATATAGCGTCAGATAAAAATTGGATAATTAATTTTATTTTATTGACGACACTTGAACAAAGGAATAGGATGACATGATTTAAATATTACTAATGGATTCGATTTGTTTAATATTTCGTAATAGTGAAAATGTATAAGGCCTATAGGTCTGTAAGTTTTCAATTACTTTAATATATATAAAAAAACTATTTACTTTCAAAACCGATACAATTCATAACGGAAAAATACAACTTGTTTCTTGTCTTAAACTGAAAAGTGGTTTACTTATTATACAGTTCCTCTTAAAATAAATTAAGTACAAGCTTCTTCCGTGTTCATTATAATTATTACAGACTGATTAAAAGGGTTGAACAAGTGAACAGACGACACTGCCATCACCTGATTCCTTTCCCCACCTCCTGCTGTACAGTTGATGTCCAAGGGATAGAACTGAGCAGCGAGCAAACTGTGTCTGCACCATGGCGCACTGACAAGTAAACCTTCAGGTGGGGTAAAAACAAAGACTTGCCTTTATTACCATTCCATTAAGCATTAAAAGCAATGCAAAATACGTAAATTTTACAACTCGAACGCAATGAGCACTAGAGATCGCGACCAATCAAGATGAAGTTGACATGGGCTACTTAGATTGCAAACAACTATACCACGCTGCAATGCTAGACGCGAGAGCCAAGACAGTACTGCTGTAGACGCGCTGTCAGCTAGATTGTACCTTGCAGTTTATTGTAAGGTATAATTCAAAGAGTTGCGGAACGCATTTTCCAGAGTGACAACATTGTAATAAAATGGTTTTCGTCGGGAAAAATGACCAAAAAATGTGGATACAATTTTCGTTCCTAATTCTGCAACTTGCAATCTTTTGCTGTTAGACTCGTATGGTGTCCACTGCGACGAACATACAATTAAGCAACTGTTAGAAGAAGGGGACTATGGTCTTGAAAAACTAGTAGTTAAAATCATACCACCAAATACGACTTATGAGTTGCAATCTTTGGACAGGTACTTTTTTCATATGTATCAGCATATGATTTGACACATTTCTCAAAATGTGGATTTTAGATGATTCATCTGATACATTACAACAACGCAACAATATACTGAAACTACAGTCGCTTGTTTACCAGCAGTTTCCTTCTCCACGATTCCAACAGGCGCATGGGTATGGTTGGGTGTTAGCTGGATTGGGATCCAGAAGGGGACAACGTTTTCAAAACACTACAGAGTACTGCAACCGAAATGTACAAGGAATATGTACGACATGTGCAAAATCAGCCTGTATAAAGTTGGTGTACTGACAATTTGTGTTTCCAACATTTTGCATTAGCTATCACTGTTGTGCGACATATGTTTCTGGATAAAAGCAAATCAGATTCTGGAATACAATGCGTTAAGTAACATGATGACCACACCATCGTTTTCCTTCTTATGCATTAATCGCTAGTTGAAGTTGTGTTTCCTTGCTGCTTGAAGCCTCGTGCTCTGCGCTGTGTATCGCACTTGATAATTGCAGTTGAGTTACGAAATTTTAGGATTATTCATATTTTATTACGTTGATTCCAAAAATATAAGTTTCATTTTCATTGTTTTTTACCTCAGGTGAAGGTTGTGAGATGACGACTCCTGTAGACCTATCAATGGTCACTGTGCGAAAGGATTTTCGTCACCTCCTCAGTAGAAGGGAAAACGTTCGGGTGGACGCTCTCAACCCACTGGAGGTCTGTCACGTAGTACAAGGCCCACCCAGGATCAGATCGGAGAGACCTCTTTCCCCAGTAGTAAATTATTTGTACTCCATTTGTAATAAAAAGAAGACTGCGGGAGTTTAACTGTTCACGTTTTTCTAGCAGAAATGGGAGCGAATTAAACCAGAAAGATTTCCATGAGCGATATTTTACCAACATACTAGAGGTCAGCTGGCATAATTACCATTTTAACTGTTGAAGTTAGCAGCGGCACTAAAGCGATATAGCCTTTTACGGCTTTTCGCTTGTAACGCAGGAAAGTTGTCGGAATCGTTATTTTAAAATTTCCACTGACCAGACAAAGTCCAGGTAATCATAGGATTATAATCGTCCACAAGTCGTTTAGAGAACAATTATGTGAAATTACAGCGTTTTCAATATTCAGAATTAACGGAAAATATTGGAGTATTTTCTTGAAAATCTGATATTAACATAATCACCCCAATCCCGGCTTAAATATAGTTATTGTAGCCCTGATAATGGGCGTGTGCAATTCATTTAAGAGTCGTGGTTCATACGAAACGACGAACGAAGTATTAGCTTTCGCTTTAACCAATTAATCTCTGATGAACATCCATCAGCGAATGGGGGCGACATTATATTGCCGGGAGGCAAGACTATTAACTGGAGTTCAGTCGCTTATGCGTGGATTTTCATCAAAGGGGACAGGCTTCGATCCCTGACTAATGTAGTGAACTGAGTGTGGATAAGTTTGTAAAAGGTAATGACCAATTATTTCAACCTAACCTCATGACCTCATTTCACTAAAGTCTCATGAGAATTTTACCTCATTCTCCTAACTGAATAGTCCCTGTGATTGAAGATAGACGTTAAGGGACACATTGAAACTATATAGGGAACAAAACTTCGCTGTACACTATGCAAAAATTGCTTTCTGTGGATGGGCACATAACAGTTGTTTTTTCTGTATTAGATACACCATGGTTGTGAATTTATATATCTAATAGTTAATAAATTGAGCAAATAAAATAAGACGTCATCACTAGACCACGGACCTTTGTGCATTAAAAACAAGAAAAAACTCCATGCAACTATCCAGTAAAAACTGTTGAAATAATAAGCAGTAAAAATACACATTAGAGGTTTATTCGTTTTAATGAAAAGAATGTGAAAGAAAATAATATGAAATGTCAGTAACCATAATTTTTATTAAAACTTTTTTCCTGTAAATGTGTTAATTATATATTTTACATATAAATTTCCCATTTCCTTTTTCTACTTTCCCATTAATTGAGCCTAAATGTCATACAAGTGCAGCTCTTAAACATGGTGCTAGTTTCGGCCCAAGACTTTATAATAACATTACAAACCATTTTCCAAATTAAAAATATTATAATATATTATATTATATGACATTTAAGCTCAGTTAATGGGAAAGTAGACTTTTGTCTTCGAGTACGATATTCATGTCGATTAGATTTATGTTTTATTTGATTTCTGTGTTAGTAAGTTAGTAAACTAAATTTATAAATTTCTTCAATAGTTGATACTTTAAAATCTGTATAAATTAAATTTGTTGGGTAGTTCATATTTTTGCTTAGACGAATTTTTATTAACCCTCTGTGTGAAAAAATTAATGGATTAAGTACAGATGACGCTACTCCACCCCAATTTATTATACTACATTGTATTAATGATTGTTCTAAAGCTAAAACTATTATTATCAGTGCCTCCGTAGTGATAAAATTTCGAAGTATTATGAATTTTGGCAGTAAACAGCCAACGATTTCTTCAGGCTCTCTATTGAAATCTTCTCCTGTTATCTGATAGAATTAGTTTAAATGCCGAGCCGAGAAGGATCTCTGGACATCACATAATGTGACAAGTGACTTCATTGTCGGAGGTGTTTAAATACATTCATTTCTGTTTTTGACCTCAAAAATACATGACTTTAATGTTGAATGTGTCTATAGAGGATTCCACGTTAAGAAAAAAGCATTAGGTTTATGGGCCTTGCCTAATACATTGTAGAATCTATATGGTAGATAGTCGTTTCTATAGCAACTGCTCATTTGATGGAAAGCCTCATATACTCGATGCTTTTTTCTTAAAGTGGAATCGACTATAAAGACATTGATTTTTTTTATTCTACGAAATCATAGTAAAAATTCGAATATAACTATGCTACGCTTTTTATGATTTTTATGATAAAAAGTATACGCTGTTAAAATTTTATCATGAAAATCGTAATAAGTTTGTATTACAGACACATAATTATGACACAAGACGAAATATTAATTTAACATTAGTAGAACCTAAATGTCTCACATCTGCTGGTCTAAAGCATAGCATTAATTTTGGCCCTCAAAAGTTGTACAATGCTTTAACTAAATTACACCCAGAACTTCTAACATGTAACCCACTAACATATAACAAGAAAATTAGAAACGTGTTAATATCTTCAATTTGATTAAATAAATTTATAACCTATGTGTATGAATTAATCAACCTATATTATATTTGTATTCTATAATCTTGAAATATATAGTCCTACTTTTCACGTGCGATATTATTCTTCTCTAGTGTTAATATTATATTATATAATTCCATTGCCGCTGTAATTTTTTTTTTATTTCCTATTTTATTTTACTTATTTATTATTATTATTATTATTATTATTATTATTATTATTATTATTATTATTATTATTATTATTATTATTATTTCTATATTTCTCTTATATTAATATTGTATTATATTATTTTTATAACTGTTAATTTTAATTCTATTTCCTATTTTATTTTATTTTATATTCTCTTATAGGCTTATTAATATTATATCTGAACTGCGACCGAACACGAGCGCTGCTCATTCGGTCTCAAATTTTGTAAATACTACTGTATCTCCTGTTTCATATTGTTTGTATTATTTTGTTTCTATTTATCTTGTTTGTTTGTAATTATTCTACGTGTATTTTCGCCCTGGCTCCTGAAACATTTCACTTGCACGACTAGAGCCGCATGCAGCCCGCGGGCCGCGTAATGAGCACAACAGTGCTGTAGCTTCGTGCTTCTTTTCTAATACTGAAAACAGTGCTGGCCTAGCAGTGCACGAAGTAAATATTTTGAAAAAGGAGCTGCTAGCAAATCAGATTGACAGTAATCGATTAAATCCCATCGCTTGTTTGTGATGCATCCCACTTCAAGGTTTACGTTTTTATCCTTGGAACAGATCCTCCTCTGTACTATCTAGGGAATGAAATATCATGCTCTGTGTCCAGGGAATCAGACAAGACAAGACAAGACAAGACAATACCCACGCGCGATCAGAGATCGGACGACAGCTTGTATAAAAATGGAAGCGATTATTGGAACGTAACAAGATTCCCACCGTTCTGAAACTACGAATTTCACATCTGACTGACAGGCAATCCTAGGGGGTGGGAGAGGGTAGCTTTACACGAAATACCGACCCTCCCTCTCTAGTGCGATGTTTTCCCACAGGGAGGATAGCTTGTTCACCATTTCCTACGTATCGATAGCATGACGGGGAGCATGGGAGTACGTCGAGGCTTGTCTTCTCTCTAGCCTTGGGAAAAGCGACATGTTCTGCTGTATCGAAACATTCGGAAGGACTCGGTGAAATGTTTCGATACACTGTGTCGAATCACGACACATCTACTGGGCGGCAAACTGCCGGTACTCTATTGCATCTTTGTTGGCTATCAGTTGCGCTGATTTGAATCTGTACGCAAGACACCTACGACACGTGACAACATCGCGGTACTGGATTAAGACATGAATCTCGTGATGTTTCGAGCTTAAGTAGAACATTTATTAATAATCACGTCTACTGTCACGTAATTTTGAAAAATCACATGTCAAATGTAGGCATGTGTTTAACCTACTATAGTCGCGTCGCACTAATTTCCGGCAGCCAACCACATTTCAGGTCGGCTACATTTAAACGTGTGCGTCTTGTGATTCGCTGATGAAGATGTAAAGTATTTCTTAAGGCTGGATAAATACCTAATATATAATCGCCCGCCATTTTGGCTCTTTCGTTGGCGTTCGCAGAAAGCACACGAGGACGTTATTTGCCGCTCAATTATTTGCTGAATTACAGTGCGTTTGATTTATTATCATAGGAGCTACGACATGATAATGTTTAACGATGTGGCAAATAGATTCCTCGTATGGTAGCTCGGCAACGAAAGAACAAAAATTGCGAACGATACTACCTACCTAGACTTTATTGAGCCTTGTCTTCCTAAGACGTAAGCAAAGAGGAGGAGTCACGCCGGAAATAATAGCGTCGCGACTATAGTACAGAATAAGTGTGATGATTATTAAACACTAAATAAGTTCATGTAGGCATAATCTAATATACAGGGTGTTTAAAAAATACGGGGCATAATTTCAGGTATGTATTTCCCACATGTAGACAATCAAAATAGTTCATTACAACATGTGTCCGGAAATGTTTATTTCCGAGTTAAGGCCTTCACAACATTGAAATTCACCGGAACGTTTTTCTTTCCGCAGGACGTTGCCGTCAAAGGAGACATTAAGAGGGCACTCTGACAGTTCATTCCGAGGCGAAGGTTACATTCAGTGTTGTGTAGGCGTTAGACTGTGCGACATGTATTCAAATCAAGAGCTGGCAGAGATACACTTCATGTACGGTAGGTAAGGCGGACGGCAACGCTGGCTGGCTCGTCGTTTGTACCAGGAGAGGTGCCCACAGCGACAATGTCCAGATCGGAAGACATTTGTATGTCTCCATTACCGTCTGTGCGAGTATGGAAAATTTAACTCTCCTGGTTTGGGAAGGGGACGACGAAGATCTACAAATCCAGATGTACAGGACGAAATTCTGGAGGCTGTGAACATGCCAATTGCTTGGCCTCCACGCTCACCTGATCTGAACCCTCTCGATTTATACAGGGACATCATTTTATTTTTACTAACATTTTTAATATTAACCTGTCTATACCTTTAGAGAACCGGAAACACCGCTTGCTCCCCTCCAAGACTGGAGTTCGATGATACTGGCGTAAAACACAAATCACTCTACTAGGTATAGGATGGAAGAAAAGTAGTTCATCCATTTACGTAAACTAGGAAATATCGCGATTTTGAGTTTGATAATTTTCATTTGGTTTTTCTTTCATCAAAGTACAGTACTGTATTAAGAATAAGTGTTTTTACTCACGAAGTGAGTTATCCATGCGAACGTATTCATTATGCAGTGTATACTGTCTACAGCACATTAGCGTACAATATAGAGAAAGAAGTTAAATTGAAAAATAATCATAATATGAATATTTAAACATAATTTTGAAAATGGTGGCCCTTCATTTCGATACAGGCTTGAGTTCTTTTGTGCATATTATCGCACTATAGACTATTGCATCTAATTCCAATTGCCAGTTTCGCCCTTCGTACTAGTAACTCATGTTGAAATAATTCTGTACCTACTTTACGTACTGTGAATTCAATCTTCACTTCTGCCCGACCCGAAAATATAAAATTACTCAGACATGCTATCTACTGTCCGTCTAAGTGGTTATGCCGCAGGATTGTAGAAAGGAGGAAATCACGTGACAGTTAATTACTTAACGAGGCCCTTTTATTTAAGTTAAATTAAACTGCTGTATAATATTACGTAAACGTCCAATTCCTAAGAGAAATTAATGTTTTCAGAAAAGAGCTAAGACAGCCCAGCTTTTACAGAGGGGCGAGCAGAAGAAGGTGGGGGAAATCGGGATGCGACGTAGGCAAACGGACAGTACCTGTGCGAAAATATGATTCAATATTGAAAGCTCTTTCGTCACTGGAAAACGCGAACATATTTCTGGAACATACTATACCCAGTAACTCAGTACTGCTTACTATCTGCGGTCTGGGTTCTGTGTGGAGTTGGAACTTCCTTAATAGAAGGGGTGGGAGTGAAGTACATTCAAAAACTCAGGTACAATAAAAATTGAAGTAAAAATAAAATGATGTCCCTGTACTTGTGGGGCCATTTAAAATCATTGGTTTATTCGTCTCCGGTGTCTGATTTGGAATCCCTTCGGAATCGAATTGTGGCATGTTCTGAGGACATACGCAATACTCCTGGAGTTTGGGATCGTGTTCGCAGGTCAATGAGACATCGATGTGAGGTCTGTATTCAAGCAGGAGGTGGACATTTTGAACATCTTCTGTAGTGACAACGACCTGCGGAAAGAAAAACGTTCCTGTGAATTTCAATGTTGTGAAGGCCATAACTCGGAAATGAAGCATTTCCGGACACATGTCTAATGGACTATTTTGATTGTCTACATGTGGGAAATACATACCTGAAATTATGCCCCGTATTTTTGAAAGACCCTGTATAGAAGTGTATGTATGTACAGTTGGGTCCGAAAGTTTTGTCACCCTCCCTTGTTTGTATGTTGATGTGCATCCATTTTGAACATGTCATAGCGGATGTGTGACAATGGTTGATACTTCACGTTCCAGCTTGTTTAGTGATCCAGAACATCAGTATGGGACCATCATTATCGCGGCACAAAATGATGCGACGTCATGTCCTTTGTGAAATTTTCCGCAGCGAAGGCTTTGTGATTTCCTGAATGCCTTCCTATAACAGCTTGCTTCAAATCTTCAGTTGTCTGGTATCGATTTTTCGAGACATGCTGCTTAATTATTCCCCAAAGGGAAATCACACCGCCTTTGCTGCGGAAAATTTCACTTAGGACATGGTGCCGCAACATTTTGTGCCGCGACAATGATGGTGCCCATACTGATGTTCTGGATCACTAAACAAGCAGGAACGTAAAGTATCAACCATTGTCACACATCCGCTATGACATGTTCAAAATGGATGAACATCAATTTACAAACAAGACTTTCGGACCTTACTGTATGTTCTCTATAAAAATCTACACGCTGTGACCGATATTTACCGAAGTTTGCACATTAAGCCTTCAGAGTTACGAGAAAGACATAGGCTACATTAATTTGGACAAATGGTCTTTAAATAATTTTATGCTCGACCATGCCGAAAAGTAGTAATTATACACCTGGTAGCAGACCTTTAATGCATGTCATTAAAGTACACCTACTCATTAAAGGTCAGGTCTTTCAGCCAATGACGACTCAGGTTACAACTGTATGACAGGTCAGCTTTCTACCGTTATAAAACCGCAAGTATCGATTATTCTCGGATATGCAATCGAAAGAGAATTAGCGAAAAGTCACGGAGGCTGGAAATCCAATACTATCGCAGAAGGTTATGTTCTGTTACTATAATAATTAGCGTTAATTGTAAATAATATTCAAATAAATTCAATTTGTCATCTCGTTTTTCAATGTCTAATTTAATTTCAATGTTATATCTGTAGGTTCTTATGGCCTAGCAAGGTCACTGTGGACATCTGTTCCTCGGAAATAATCAATACTTTCGCATCTGCGCACATCTCACGACATACGGACATTGCTCCAGGTCAGATACAATAAAATTAATAATATCAAGTTAGAAATATGGTCGAGCATAAAAAGTCGTATGAAACTCGCCTATAATGGTAATTAAGAAGCTCGTATGAAATTTATGAAACTCGCTTGCGCTCGTTTCATAAATATCCATAGTCACTTCTTAATTACCTTCATTATAGGCTCGTTGCATAATGTACTATTCAAATAAATAAATAAATACGATCAAACACGAATACATAATATTAAAATAGCATCTTCTACACTCAAATTTTGTTTATTTCTTTTATTTTCTACATAAAAACTGTAATAATTCATAGCGATCCAACATTTAACATTGTTATAACAGTTTTGAAGTCGTAATGTGTGTTTGTGTAATATGAAAGAGTTTAGTTAATTTTATTACTAGAGACAGACAATTTATTAACAAAGACAAAGTATGCGGGAAAAAGCTGCAGTTTACAAGGTAAACCAGTATCTCAATGTAATCAAGTGGAAATTAATAATAATAATAATAATAATAATAATAATAATAATAATAATAATAATAGTAATGATAATAATAATAATAATAATAATAATAATAATAATAATGCTGTCAAAAATGAGAAAGAAATTTTAAAACATTTATATTACCGGTTGATCTGTATTGTTGTGAAACTTGGATTCTCACTTTGAGAGAGGAATAGAGATGAAGGGTGTTTCAGAATAAGGTTCTCAGGAAAATATTTGAGGCTAAGAGGGATGAAGTTACAGGAGAATGGAGAATGTTACACAACGCAGAACTGCACGCATTGTATTCTACACCTGACATAATTAGGAACATTAAATCCAGACGTTTGAGGTGGGCAGGGCACGCAGCACGTATGAGCGAATCCAGAAATGCATATAGAGTGTTAGTTGGGAGACCGGAGGATAATAGACCTTTGGGGAGGTCGAGACGTAGATGGGAGGATAATGTTAAAATGGATTTGAGGGAGGTGGGATATGATGATAGAGACTGGATTAATCTTGCACAGGATAGGGACCAATGGCGGGCTTATGTGAGGGCGGCAATGAACCTCCGGGTTCCTTAAAAGCCAGTAAGTAAGTATGTAAGCGTTTGTGTAGTGTGAAAGAGTTTGGTTAATTATTGGAGACAGACAATTAACGGTGTGCAAGCTGCAGACAAAGTATGCAGGGAAAAGCTGTAGTTTACAAGGTAAATCAAAATCTCAATGTACTGAAGTGGAATAATAATTATAATAATAATAATAATAATAATAATAATAATAATAATAATAATATTATTATTATTATTATTATTATTATTCCTGTAGTTTTTGTCGGGACGCACAATAGTCCCGTATTTTATTCATTTCAACTTTATTTCATAATATAAAAATAATTTCTCTATTTGTAACTGGTGTTTATTTTTAAAAAGTGTTGAAATTATTGTTTTAATTTGTATAAATGTTTAGAAATACTTGATTTTGAAATCAGGTTATTATAATTATTATTATTATTATTATTATTATTATTATTATTATTATTATTATTATTATTATTATTATTCCCGTAGATTTTGTTGGGACGCACAATAGTCCCGCATTTTATTCATTTCCAACTTTATTTCATAATATAAAAATAATTTCTCTATTTGTAACTGATGTTTATTTTTAAAAAGTGTTGAAATTATTGTTTTAATTTGTATAAATGTTTAGAAATACTTGATTTTGAAATCAGGTTATTATAATTATTATTATTATTATTATTATTATTATTATTATTATTATTATTATTTATTATTATTATTCCCGTAGATTTTGTTGGGACGCACAATAGTCCCCATTTTATTCATTTCCAACTTTATTTCATAATATAAAAATAATTTCTCTATTTTTAACTGATGTTTATTTTTAAAAAGTGTTGAAATTATTGTTTTAATTTGTATAAATGTTTAGAAATACTTGATTTTGAAATCAGGTTATTATAATAATTATTATTATTATTTATTATTATTATTATTATTATTATTATTATTATTATTATTCCCGTAGATTTTGTTGGGACGCACAATAGTCCCGCATTTTATTCATTTCAACTTTATTTCATAATATAAAAATAATTTCTCTATTTGTAACTGATGTTTATTTTTAAAAAGTGTTGAAATTATTGTTTTAATTTGTATAAATGTTTAGAAATACTTGATTTTGAAATCAGGTTATTATAATTATTATTATTATTATTATTTATTATTATTATTATTATTATTATTATTATTATTATTATTATTATTATTATTATTATTCCGGTAGATTTTGTTGGGACGCACAATAGTCCTTTGCATTTTATTCATTTCAACTTTATTTCATAATATAAAAATAATTTCTCTATTTGTAACTGATGTTTATTTTTAAAAAGTGTTGAAATTATTGTTTTAATTTGTATAAATGTTTAGAAATACTTGATTTTGAAATCAGGTTATTATAATTATTATTATTATTATTATTATTATTATTATTATTATTATTATTATTATTATTATTATTCCCGTAGATTTTGTTGGGACGCACAATAGTCCTGCATTTTATTCATTTCAACTTTATTTCATAATATAAAAATAATTTCTCTATTTGTAACTGATGTTTATTTTTAAAAAGTGTTGAAATTATTGTTTTAATTTGTATAAATGTTTAGAAATACTTGATTTTGAAATCAGGTTATTATAATTATTATTATTATTATTATTATTATTATTATTATTATTATTATTATTATTATTATTATTAGATTTTGACAGTCTTGTGTTCGAACTTTAGGTAATAATCTCTCTGGTTCCATTTAATAGTTTATTTTCCAAGGGTTACTTTGGGACCTAATTTTTTTTTATTTATTTATAAGTAAAAGAATAAGTTTCTCTTTTGTAACTGATGTTTATTTTTAAAAAGTGTTGAAATTATTGTTTTAATTTGTATAAATGTTTAGAAATACTTGATTTTGAAATCAGGTTATTATAATTATTATTATTAATATTATTATTATTATTATTATTATTATTAAAATTATTATTATTATTCCTCAGTAATTTTGTTGGGACAGATTGTATAGTCTTGGTTTTATTCATTTCAAAATTTATTTCATAATATAAAAATAATTTCTCTATTTGTAACTGATGTTTATTTTTAAAATGTTTTTCCAATTATTGTTTTAATTTGTATAAATGTTTAGAAATACTATGATTTTGAAATCATTATTATAATTATAATTATTATTAAAGAAAATTTATTTCCTTATTTCTTATTATTTTTATTATTATTACTTATTAAATAATTATTTCAATTTTGTTTGTTCACCAGACGTCAGATTTTGATTATTTAACTTTTTTCAAATATCAAAATAATTTCTGATTTTGAACTGAATCCTTCATAAGCAATATCAGTCTTCGTATTCCTGCTAATGTTTAAGATTTTTAAAAAGTGTTTTAAATTATTGTTTTAATTTGTATAAATGTTTAGAAATACTTGATTTTGAAATCAGGTTATTATAATTATTATTATTATTATTATTATTATTATTATTATTATTTTATTATTAATTATTATTATTTTAGATTTTGTTTGGACAAATTAATGTCCCGACATTTTATTCATTTCTCAACTTTATTTCATAATATAAAATAATTTCTCATTTTATGTAACTTATATGTTTATTTTTAAAAAGTTTGAAATTATTGTTTTAATTTGTATAAATGTTTAGAAATACTTGATTTTGAAATCAGGTTATTATAATTATTATTTTTATTATTATTATTATTAAATATTATTAATAAATTATTCCCGTAGTTTTTGTTGGGACGCACAATAGTCCCGCATTTTATTCCTTTCAAACTTTATTTCATAAGATAAAAATAATTTCTCTATTTATAACTGATGTTTATTTTTAAAAAGTGTTGAAATTATTGTTTTAATTTGTATAAATGTTTAGAAATACTTGATTTTGAAATCAGGTTATTATTATTATTATTATTATTATTATTATTATTATTATTATTATTATTGCATAACTTTACAATATCGATTATATGATTCCTGTCTTCATTTATATGATTTCATTAATTCATTTGTAATACATTTTACTTAATTACTATTATATTGATTGTATTTCATCTCATTGCCATTTTCTATCATTCATTCTCATCATCATTTGTTGTTTTGTTTCGTTTTGTACCTGTGCTAAACTGTAAATGGCCTTGTGCTGTTGTTTTGCACATTAATATTCTAAATAAATAAATAAAAATAAATTATTATTATTATTATTATTATTATTATTATTATTATTATTATTATTATTATTATTATTAGCATCCATAATTTAGTACTAGTACACACCGTGATCTGGTTGCACTGTAGAGGAAAACAAGTTGCTAGGAGACCCCATGAACTGGTTGTGCTGCTGCTCAGATTCGAGAAAATGAGAAGTGGTCTAAAGTGGACTCCGAACTCATAAGGTAAAATGTCAGCAAACAAGAATGATTGGAGTACGTGACGGCGTAGAAGCGTCTGATAACAGTCTAGGAATGCAAGTAACCAGTCCAGGGTGGGGGCGGAGCTTGATTCGTTCTGTTCCTGATCAAGCACGTCGCTGAGAACTGAACGCTGAGTTTTTGTATAAACGCGTGTTTCCTTCTTGGACGGAGGAAGATGTATTTTATTGAATGGAAAGTAATAACCAAAGCTTGGAACTTGGGGACTTGTGACTTTGCACGTGGCTAAGCGACGGACTTCAATGTCAACAAACTCCCGCTTCCAGCACAGAGGTACTGTGAGGTCTGCTATAAAAGTGGTTTCTGGCTGAAGCAACATATTGATAGTATTGTGGTAGGTTGAAACACGTAATTTTATAGCATATATATAATAAAAATAAACATCAGCAATATATCAAATTTACTGTTCTGCTCTGTACATTATATTACAGTGTATGACTACTTACATTTGAAGATTTTCGAATCCATAACTTCGTCGTCAGTGCGTTAAACATGATTTGAAACGAGAAAAACTTATTTCCACGTCACATGAAATGACGGGAGCAAACTTAAAACAAATGTTTTAACTGTCACTGTTTTGTTCGATTTTCAGCAGTTGCTAGCTGATCTCTTATCTGAGAAAGATAAGTATATCCTAAATTTTTCTCGAAAATAGTTTTCAATTTGTGTGTCACTACTAGGGCAGATCCCTCTACGACTTGATCCATGGCTATGGACAGATTTTCCACCAATTTAAGGGACTACAATGTCTTTCAATGAATGCCGTTTCCAGCCTTTAGTTTGTGTGTGGCACAACTTACAAAATATAAACTCTCCATTCGTAGAAGATAATGTATCTCCTCCGAATTTCTCCACGAAATTCTGTACCTAAAATTTAAAAAATTTATTTTCAAACTTCTGTAATACCCATTCGAATAACACGTATTTTCTAATTCCTCTAACAGACCGTTTATTTGTAATTCTCTGATTGTCATTGGCTTCAACATGACACAGTTTCCTCGTGCGTAGATGTGACCACTTTCTTAGTACACACGACTGTCCCTGAGCACTTGCAGGGTGAGCTTTGTATACGTTGTACCTGTAACTTTACTCATGCACACGACACACAAGTCCCCTAGTTCCGAGCTTTGGTAATAACCAGGGCAAAGAATGAAATTTTTATGATTACTGGATATATTTGTCAAGATTTAGCACTATTAGAAGCAATGGCCACGATTGCAGATGCAGAACAATAGAAATATCTTAGAGTAAAAATTTATTATAAGTTAGACTCCTTACATACTTGGCTTCTTAGCCGCTATTGCAACGTTTGAAGCGCAATTAGGAAGCGCTACTGAAGAACGTAAGTGTGCAAAGAGCCTTATCGGAAACAAGACCAGGAGATTGAAACAAGAATCAGTTCTGAAAAGTCGACTATGTCTACCCTAAATGGGGTTCTATGGGATAAGCTGGCTACAAAAGAAATAAAATAATTTTAGTTTCTCGAAAACTTATACTATAACATTCAAACTTTTATGACTCCCATATTGCGATTCCTTACTAACTAATGTAAGTTCACTCTTAGCTGAGAGACTACAACGTGTTCATAATGTGTGCATACGATTCATCTGCAATACTCGTAAATTTGATCATATAATACCTTCCCTCCAGTTACTTTCATGGGTGCGTCTGAAGGAACGAAAATCAATACATTCACTGTCTCTTCTGTTTAAAATCATGTATACTTCTACTCCGAATTATCTGTTATCGCGCTTTCAATTTCTTACAACTCTTCGAAACCGACATCAAGCACTTCTTTCCATCCCTCATCATAGAACGTCTTTATACTCATCTTCCTATACTGTAGAAATACCTCGCCTCTGGAATTCGTTACCTAATGACGTCAGGGACTGCCGGACTTTATCAAAATTCAAAATTAAATTGGAAAATTTTGTCTTGTTTAATGCTTTTTAGGTATTGCTAGAAGTGTTGATTTGTGTTTTTTACTCGAATAAAATCGCAAGTTTCTTGTTTATGTTAGTTAATTAGAATACAATTAATTGTACTTAATCACTCATTTAAAGTTTGTGTGACTGCAACTTTGTATATTTTTGTGTGACTTTACTTTGTTTATAGTGTTTTTTTCCTTTTTATTTCTGTTATTGCATTTGTATTTCTGGTGGTGTGGAAGAGAAGGCCTGATGGCCTTAACTACACCAGAATAAATAAATAAATAAATAAATAAATAAATAAATAAATAAATAAATAAATAAATAAATAAATAAATAAATAAATAAAATAAATAAAATTATGTTCCTGTACATGTATCGCTTGTGCATGATTTACTAGTAGCGTTCTGTTCCAAATCTGCAGAAGTCTCATAAAAAAATATACATGGTTTATAAGTATGGTCGTAAGACAGTAAAGTGGAAACGGCAATAGCCTATACTACGTATTTCCAACATGGCAAAAGGACATGAATTTAATTTGTAGATAAGAATTCTGGACTACATATATTTACGTAACTTGAATCCAGCGGCCGGATATAATTTTCACTTAACTTCCTGTAGATTTAAAGCTATTGACTTGAGATTCTTCGAATGCACGACTATAAAAACTTCAAAAGTTGGAAAGTAACTTGAAATAACAGCTGTGATGGACACACAAACAAGCAATATGTAGCAAATGGATGTTCTCAAACTTTTAGAAATAGCATTTCTTGCTACATTCGGCAGTGCAGTGGGGCCACCAGTCCACAGTGTTCTTTGTCGTTCGTACTCAAAGAGCGTCGAGCAACGGGGAGGTAATATAAGACGCGATCCTCTGCGAAGCTCGATCATATACAGAGATGGGAGTTGTTAAAAACTATTTTTTTAATTTATTTATTTTATGTCGCTTTAACTTAGGAAGTCATATCGCGACAATACGTACATAAACATTTCTTACAGTTTACATTAGTTTACTGTATTACAATAATCATTTAGATACATTTGTAAATGTTGATAGCTTTCAGAAATTTAATTAAGTTTGAACTGAATGATGGGTTGTTTAGAACTGTTGATAAGTCTTTTGGTATATGGAATTGAAGGTGATATAGTGGACATTCAGAAATTAAATGGCGTACAGAGATCCTACTGTGGCAATTGGTGCATGTTGGAGGAGGAGTTCTGTCTAGAAGATAAGAATGTGTAATTTTGGTGTGGCCAACTCGCAATCTGGTGATTATTACTTGATCTTGACGTTTAAAATTCTGTAGTGGATATTTCATTCTGCAATGCTGTACTATTTCGTGAAGTTTGCTAGATGATGACTCTGTCCATGATGTTTGCCAATGTTGTGCAGTTTTCTGGTTATATATTTAATGACGTCTGTATGAGGAATAGATGTGAAAAAAATGCAATGGAAGTCGTGTAGCTTCTTTTGCTGCAATCTACAGTTTCATTTCCAGGAATGCCCTGATGAGAAGGGATCCATATTAGAGTTATTTTTCGTCCTTGTTTCATCAAGTCAGTGAGGAGCTGATGGATTTCTTGAATTAGTGCGTTTGTAGAGAATATATCTTGAAGAGCTTGTAAACTTGATTGAGAATCAGTGTGAAGAAGATAAGATTTATCAGTCTCTGTTTCCAAAATATATTCTAAAGCTTTTTTGATGGCGTATAACTCACATATGAAGACTGAATAGAGAGATGGCAATGTGTACAACATCGTGTGGTCAGGGTAAACACAGCACATCCACATCCTTGGTTAGTCTGATCCATCTGTGTATATATGACGGTAATTACGGTACTGATCCACTAAAATTTTGTTGAGGACTTGTTTAAAGGCTATAAACTAGCTTTTCTTTTCTTAATATATTTCTCTCGTAGTTATTTTTTTTTCGTTCTTTCTAGCTTGTTGCTATGCGACGTACAAAAGAAAGCATTGTAATCAATGGCGTACTGTGATATTTTCACATAGGGATGCGATTTTTAAATTATCAAAATGCAGTAGTCTGCTTTCGTTAATTGTGGAGTTGCGTTCCTGGAAGTAGCCGCTTATTGATGAATGTTTGAGTTGAATTTTCAAATTTTCTTTATAATTTCCATGTAGCATAAGTTATAAGGATATTTACCGGGCCGAAGCATGGCCGTGTTACATGAAACACGAAAGTGCATAGAACGAAACCGACTACACTGTTGATAATACAGTAAATCAAAATAAGCTTCACAGTTTTCTTTTAGATTTAACGATATTTCTTCAGGAGCGAATTTGCAAAGATGGTAAATTGTGTATGATCAAGTAACTCAGAAGTTTCAATTTGGAATTTTAAGAAAACTTGCAGGATTTCATTAAACAATCGCCTAGACACAATTTTCTTATCCTCTCCAGGGATTGCATCCAGCCGTGATCTTTATATTGAGGATAATTTTCAGCAGCAAAATCATCTATGCCAGCGTTTCTCAAACTTTTTTTGAAGTGAAGACCACATTTTTAATTCAGAACAGTTCCGCGGACCACCTTACTCTTGTTCCCTTCGAAAGTAAATTTATCATTTTTGTAGCATATTTTACCAGTATACTTATATTTTAAAATAGAATTAATTAATTAAAATTAATTAAATTAAATTTATTTTATATTAGTATTAACTGATTAAGCTAATGTTAATAGGAGAAAATTCATTTTTGTTTCTTTAATAATTCAATGCTATTAGAGTTTGGATAATATTTAACTTAATAACTAAAAAAAAAAATAAATAAATAAATGTTGGTACTCACATTACTGAGAAGGATGAGCATGCCGATTCTTGCACAGTTCTTCTACAGGGACATCATTTTATTTTTACTTGCATTTTTATTGTACCTGCATTTCTGAATGTACTTCACTCTCACCCCTTCACTAATGTCCTTGTCCCGTCAGACACACAAACTTACGGCCGCTGTTACATTCGAAGTCTTCAAGCAGTGAAGTAAACACTGCAGTGTATAGTGTGTTTCATAAATATGACTGCGTTTTCTATAGAAGAAAGAACCTATATTAATAATATCGTACTAAAAAAATATATTCAAGAAACGATAAATTCAATTTCAGAGAATATGCTTCAAAATGTTTTTAATAATATGCGTACTGCATTGAAGCCTGCATTGTAATGAATAACAACCATTTTCAGCAACTTGTTAAAAAATTCAGATTAGCTTTTTTTTAATTGAGGTGGCTAGAAGCAAAGGAATGCTAGTGACATTTGTAATAACATGAGTTAAGTGCATCCAGTGTAAGCAAAAGTATCTAAAAATTTTAGTGGCAAAGGGATATTTTAATCGCAACACACATTAAAATTTAAATAAAAATTGCACCGATTTTACGAAAGCTTAAATATTTAAACCCCATTTTCTCAAAAGTAACTTAAGTGCACTTACAGGCCTTTACTTATGACCCCCTCAATTTAAATGCACTCTCTATATTGTATGTTAACATCAATAATTAATATGCTAAATAAAGCAGACATTACATAACGAACATAGCCGCCTGAAAAGTTGAGTGTTTGAAAAAAATGTTACTACTCTACTGTATTTTGATAAATTCCGTAAAAGTGTTGATCAAACTGAAAATCGTAATGTCGTATTTCCCTACAACATAAATGGATACACTACTTTTCTCTCCTCCTATACCTAGTAAAATGATTTGTTTACATATTGCACTAGTAACATCAAACTTCTGTAATGGAAGGGGGCAACAGTGTTTCCGAGTATAGCCAGGTTAATGTTAAAAATGTTGGTAAAAATAAAGTGATGTCCCTGTATATTTGGACTATACTGGTAAGCTTAAGTCGGAGATCGTCACATACATCGAGTCAATTTCGGTACCCTACTTTGTTTTTATTAGAATTAGTGATGAAAACCCTTTCTCACAGATACGTGGAAGCAAACTGAATTATAATCTCTCATTATACAGTTCACTATATTCTCTTTCCACTTGTGAAGAGATCCAGAAATTAACCATACCTTCCGCTTGGAATATCATTTTAAGTTCGGTCTCATTCGAAAGTTCAATTAACTGTAGCTACTCCTTCACTCACTGAAAGTTTGTTAGTTTCAATATCGCAATGAGAGTGACTAAGAATCCATGATAATTCGTTATATTTGGGCCTACTTGGAAAATAAGTTTCACTATATTATTATTATTATTATTATTATTATTATTATTATTATTATATTATATTATATTATATTATATTATATTATATTATATTATATTATATTCATTATTATCATGTTATTATCATCTTTATGTGAGCTTTTTCTGAAGTATTTTGTCTACAAAGTATGTATATCTATGTAACGGAACTGTCCCCAACACGAGCTTTGCTCTTTTGGGGTATTTTAATGTAACGTTTTTATGTATATGTTATTGTTAAATAAATAAATAAATAAAATATATTCTTCAATTAGGAAATAATAATATAAAAAAAGTGACCTCATAATTGTATTACTGGTGTACGACGTACAGTATGTGACCATTTCAATGTGGAAACTTGGTGTCGGCAAAACTATTAAGAAAGTTATAAATAGATGAATAGTTTCGGTTCTCTGTTATAAATTTGGATGGTCCCTGGCTGG
Source organism: Periplaneta americana (assembly GCA_025594305.2). Taxonomy (NCBI): domain Eukaryota; kingdom Metazoa; phylum Arthropoda; class Insecta; order Blattodea; family Blattidae; genus Periplaneta; species Periplaneta americana. The sequence goes on from JAJSOF020000027.1 coordinate 103,068,681, forward strand.
GTAACAGGCGGGGCGCCAGATGTGCATGAAAAAGATGACGAGAAACACTACATTAATAGTGTTTTAAATCTCTCTTTTGTTGTTGAGAGTAGTGTGGGAAGTCAGTAGATGGATAGGGTAATAAATTTCATAAAACGTCAGTACTGGGAGAAAAAGTGAAAGGCGATTGTCATGTGTCATTTCCAAACTCTGAGATTTTCAGCTATAGTGTGACACGCAATTCCTTTGAATTATATTTTTCTTCTGCCTGTTTTGAAGGATCACAAGGACAGACCTCGAGGACCACAAGTGGTCCGCGGACCATAGTTTGAGAAACGCTGATCTATGCGTTCCCAAAATTCCTGAAAGTAATTTCGCAGTCTTTTCTTGTACTTCTGAAATCGTTTTGTGTTCTGTATGAGATGTAGTTTAATTTCTTGAATGAATATGCGATCGTGCGTGTGTGTCTTTTTTTTTTTTTTTTTCGTATGTTAGTGTGATGTATTTTTGTGATCATGTGTTTGTGTTGTGTTTCTATGTTTCTTGTAATTATGTTTTGTCTTTTTTTATTATGTTGTCTATTATGTTGGGGTTGTATCCATTTTATTGTACTATGTATTTGATAGTATGTATTTATTCATTGCAGTCTTGCTGGTTCCCTAATCGTTTGTGGATTTTCTCTAACATATCTACTGGAAGCAAGTAAAGAGATAGGTTTGGAAGTAAACCCCGAAAAGACAAAGTATATGATTATGTCTCGTGACGAGAATATTGTACGAAATGGAAATATAAAAGTTGGAGATTTATCCTTCGAAGAGGTGGAAAAATTCAAATATCTTGGAGCAACAGTAACAAATATAAATGATACTCGGGAGGAAATTAAACACAGAATAAATATGGGAAATGCCTGTTATTATTCGGTTGAGAAACTTTTATCATCTAGTCTGCTGTCAAAAAATTTGAAAGTTAGAATTTATAAAACAGTTATATTACCGGTTGTTCTGTATGGTTGTGAAACTTGGACTCTCACTTTGAGAGAGGAAGAGAGACTACGGATGTTTGAGAATAAGATTCTTAGGAAAATATTTAGGGCTAAGAGGGATGAAGTTACAGGAGAATAGAGAAAGTTACACAACACAGAACTGCACGCATTGTATTCTTCACCTGGCATAATTAGGAACATTAAATCAGACGTTTGAGATGGGCAGGGCATGTAGAACGTATGGGCGAATCCAGAAATGCATATAGAGTGTTAGTTAATAATAATAATTTAATAATTTATTTATTTAATCTGGCAGAGCTAAGGCCAGTAGGCCTTCTCTTCCTTGCCCAGCCAGACTCTAATTCTAATTAAATATATTTGCTTACATAGTTATTACATTAATATCTAGATCATAAAACAACATGAAAGTAAATATTGAAAATTGGATAACTAATGTTAGCGTGACAATAATAAACATGGGTAAGTAGTTATAATAATAATAATAATAATAATAATAATAATAATAATAATAATAATAATAATAATAATAATAATAACAATAATAATAATAATAAGATAATTTATATATTTATCTATGATATATATATATATATATATATATATATATATATATATAACAATTAAACGTTGAGAAACTTGAAACAGCTATTATTGTTAACAAGAATTGTTAGAAAAATATCTCGTTAGCCTATTCTTAAATTGGTTTGATGTCTGACAGTCCTTGACATTACTCGGTAGGGAATTCCAAAGTCGAGGAACAGCCACAGTGAAAGAAGATGAATATGAGGATGTTCGGTGGGAGGGAATGGATAATATTGAGGAATGTTGTGATCGTGTGTCTAGGTTATGATGGGTGGGTTGGGAGGCCGGAGGAAGAAAACCTTTAGGGAGGCCGAGACGTAGATGGGAAGATAATATTAAAATGGATTTGAGGGAGGTGGGATATGATGATAGAGAATGGATTAATCTTGCTCAGGATAGGGACCAATGGCGGGCTTATGTGAGGGCGGCAATGAACCTCTGGATTCCTTGAAAGCCAGTAAGTAAATAAGTAAGATTTGTTGGTTCATTGGTATGTTGAATAGTCTGTGTACCATTGCTCGAAATGCAGCATGTGTGTGTTTGTTGTTGTGGGTTTTCTGTATATTTTGAAGGTGTGTTTATCAACTTTTGTTATTGTAATATCTAGGAAGTTTATGAATCCATTTTTTTTATTGTATTAGTATTTTTCATTAGATCCGATTAAAAAATTTCAATTGCTTTTGAATTATTTTAAAATAGTATCTACAATTTTTTTAATCCCGTTCGTTCGACACGTAAAACAACAATGTAGATATCTACTCGTCTCCAGAGACAAAAAGAGATAAACACGGTGCACCAGGTTAAGTGGTGCCGCGTCTGTTTTTAACGCAATCAGCCGGCATACTTCGTGGGAGATATAGCTACGAGGCATCATCACGTTGCTGGGTGGCCGCACGCACAGACTACCACAACTCATTTACTTTTATTGTGGCTGCAGACTGCCCGATGGAAGCTGCGGGCAAGGCTTTGCGTTTGTCTCTTTATCGACATGAAACAGTAAGGCACTGCTTGGCTCCTTCGTACCGGCGGCGGAGATCTGGAGATATGATACGGTGCATCTCGACAAAAAGAAAAAGTTAAGTTGGAAACAGTGGTCGTAAAACGCTATATATCATGATTCCTTCCTTGCTTTGTATTAAAGTTGTCATATTCTAGTTTATTTTTCATGTCCTTCCCCCCTCCAAGTTGTAGCAGCAGCAGTAGCATTGTTTCTTCAGTTACATTATACCTATTAATAATGTAACTTTTTATTCCAAACAACAATGTAATTTTATTATCTCAACAATAGGATTTGCTCTCCACGCAGTAACACAGTATTCGTTAGTGCACTCCACAGACGACAATGTCAATTTACTTGGACTATTACGAACAACAATGAACTGTTAATCTTAAATTCACAAAACACTATTTACAACACATAACTGTCAGTTCTCAGTTCACAGCTCGTTTGTCTTGGCTAGTTCTTCTAGCTCAGTCACTCGCGTTCACAGAATCTCGAACCCCAGACCTTCAGAGACGATCCGCTGAACCTCGAACTCAGGTCCCCCAACTGCGGTCCACTGCACTCGAACTCCGGGCTTCAGGCTCCACAGTTACGGACACAACTCAAGTCGCGCTCTGGTCACTGCTACACAAGACTAACTCGCTTACTGTCCAAATCTGCCTGTAACAACACTGGCTTACTGACTGACTGAATGACGTTCACTTGCGTCTTCTCTTTTTGTAACCAAACTATAGTTTCTGGAGAGTTCGCCATCTAAGAGATTTCCACGCGTGTCCATTCTCGAATCATCCGGAAATCTCTACTGTTTGCCGCGGTTGACCTCTCCCCACTCCACTCTACTCCCTAAGCCACAGCACATGCCACAGGAAGCAGATGCGCGCGCAACCCGCCCAACACGGCCGACTTAGCCTTGCCTCCGTCGGTCGTGAGATCGAACCTCACGTGGCCGTCACAATAATAATAATAATAATAATAATAATAATAATAATAATAATAATAATAGGAAATGCGCACAAGTGTGCAGAGTAGTTAGTCTATACTGAGTTCAGTCACGGTGTTGGCATTCTTCTTGCAGTTCAGAACGTGGTATTTGCCACATTTTTCACCACACAGTTTGCATATGCATTTTTCGGACACTTTATGGAACCTATCTATGCCGCACACTTTATGGTGGAACCCATGTACCGCCAGTCTGGTATACTGTATTTTTTTTCATGGAGTGCAGTTTCATAGAAAGGACTTTGCCGACAGACCTTCTACTGCCCCCTACTAATTGGTTGTCATAAATAAATGTCTTCCTTACTGTGACGGAAATCTTGTCTTCTCCTGTCAGTAACCAATCACAACCCTTGTTCAGAAGAATTGACAGGCTCTCGTCAAATCCACGTGGAGGCAGAGTTGCTGCATCTTTTCCGAATTCAAGAATCCCGTCAGTCTCATTTCAGGGTCACCGGGATTGTGGCAACTGTGCAATGTTGGAACGAGGGGACAGGACTGAATTGTCAGAGGTGTTTGTGTAGGAAGTCATAAATCTGTAAGTGGGTGATCAAAGGAGCCACCGAACTGCACTCCTTGAAATAAAATAAGGTATAACAACGTTCCTCATTTGCTGATTTGCTCCTTCCCAGCTTCTGTCGGTCATGGCACTGGTGGTGTAAAATTCCTCTTCTACTTCCTTCCTCTTCTGCAGGATCTCGATTAGTAGATTCTCGTAGGCCTCCGTAGTTGGCAGCAGCAGCGAGTGTCGTAGGTCTCTTCGATCAAGTAGGGTTCTCTGGTGAGCAGGCATGTGAGTCTGGATGGTGTGTTTTTCGACACATTTAATTATACCTATTGTATATTGTAATTATACCTATTGTTATTTGGATCCTGTGCCGAGAATACGCTCGGGCGTCAAACCCAATTCCACTTGGGGTAATTATCTGGTTGGAAATTTTCTTAGGTTTTCCCCAGGAGTAAGGCGGATGTCAGGTAATCTCTTGGCGAATCATGGAATTTATTCTATCGAATATCATCTATCACCAATTGCACCTTCGGTAACAATCACTCAATTTTATTGATGTGATAAAATAAAAAATGACTGTGAAGCTTCAGTCATGTATTGCCAGTATTGGGAATTAAAAACAAACACTGAAAATACCTTAGTTTTGTAGTGTGGAGGAGTAGAAACTCGATGTGATCACTGGGAGAGCTGTGGTACCACCCAACCCGGCCTAAATAGGTTCCTTACTTATATAGGAAAATCGTCGTATTTGAAGGAAGAAGACGGCCATATTCCGTCGTTGTAACGTTATTTGAGGTGGAGTGGGACAATGATTGCAGTGTCGCCAACTGTGTAACCATTCATATTATCTTACACACCTAACAAAACCTAACCTAACCTAACCTAACGTGCTACACACCTATTGTAACATTCCTAACGTTTAGCATACCTGTTGTAACATCCTCACAGTTTCATTTCGTTTGCCGATATTGGCATCCCTGCTACGCCTATCAGCGTATTCCGAATCTCACCGGTCCGGTGGCATCAATGACATCAGCGAAATAAGGAACAAAACTGCTGGAAGGACCGATGCTGTCATGGCGACTGTACAAGTTGTTGTCTGTGCTACGCTAGCAAAATGTTGCGAAATTTTTGTACTCCCATCTCGTTCAAAGAAAAGATAGCATAAACAATTTATTTCTTGAACCGGCAGCAATAACTGGTCCGTTGACATGTTCGCTCATAAACCATTAACATATTGTTTTTACGTTGTGCTCATTACAAACGATACAGCAGAACTAAAGCAGAACACACCGCCATGACACAACAGTGCACGATGTTATTCGTCTGCTAATTCCCGCCCTATACAAGAACCAATCAGATTCACTGGTGGCGGCTGATGGAGACTGCCACCACCTCTGCAAGTTGATGGCACCGGTGCGACACCGGTGGAGCATCAATGACGTCATCGGTGGAATTCGGAACACCGTGATGCCATCGGATTGCTCACCGGTGAGATTAGTAATAAGCTCTATAGCCTGCGGTCTGCTGGAACTCAAGAGTCATCTAGTGGAAGTGAAGAGAAACTGCGACTCTGTTAATTACATTTCCGAAGTTGTTTCTGTGTTATCTGCAAGAATTATTGTGTCATTGTAGTGATAATTGCATTTATATTGTGCAATAAAAATTGAAATGTGTTCTAAATTGATTTCCAGCGCCACAGTCCCAGTGATAAACGTGTGAATATTCGTTAGGAGTCCATTGGAAGTGGCCGTAGGGGACTGAAACTTGACCAAAAGGACTATAGACACAGTCTCATAAGTTGAGAGCGCATTTGGGGTTTGTAAACCGCAAAGTTATCTGCAACATCGACTATAGGTTCGTTCCAACAACAGTCAGGAACCGTCCGTAACCATCGTGAGCATGCGCAGTACAGAAAAAAGCGCTCCGACACAATCCGAACCAATCCTGAACCGGAAACATGTACTGCTGATTTTGTTATAAATGATTGAGCGGAAAGAGTAGCTCATAGAGAACAGATCAAGAAGGTGGTTAAGAAGAAACAAGCAAGACGCCCGGAGCCGACAAAGAGGGGAAGTAAAGAAGATTTGGGTAGTCCATCTACTTGTGAGGGAAAGGAAGGAAATAGAGAACCGCAGAACTACAGTCTACGAAGTTGGTGCTTAAGAGGGATGGAGTGATAAAAATGTGGCAAAAGACATAGAAACAATTAAGTGAGCGTTCAGTGAGTAAGAGTAACTAGCAAAACAATCGGAGGGAGAATGTATGAACGAATAAGTGAATTAGTGTCCAGAGAAACAAGAGTTGATAAAGGAAGTGACTAGAGAAAATTAGAAGTTTTGTTAATAGTAATTGGTAGTGAAATGTTACTAATATTGGAGTGTCGACTAAGTTAGCGTACAATCAGAGAAATTGAAATGATAGGAAGACAGCAAGTATTTTAATGTAAGTTTAACAAAATAATCATGTGATTCAGTGTCTAATGGAGAAATAGGGGATAAGAGTGATGACAGAAGTGAGGAGAGGTAGAACTGATTGTAAATTAGTGATGAAAGCGAATGTGTATGATTAAATAGTGTTAGTAAAAGTTAGTTCAAAATTAGGGAAATTTTAGACGATAGAAGTACTTCAAATATACAGTAAGTAAACAATAAAAGTGGTGAGGTGTTCATTAGAAAGAAGGGAAAATTTTAAGGGGAGAGGTTAGAAAGCAAATTGAGAGTAGGTATTATAGTAATAGAGGTAACAAAGGTAAAATAAGATGGCTGCACACGTCAATGAAACTTTATTGTAATTAGAAGGTAATGGGGAGCACGAATACAGAGATGTGGTGGCGACCCATTACCAAATAAGAGTTGTAGAAATAAATATATCATATATAATATCATATACAAATGATTTAGTGATACAATGAAACTCCTAGATTTCTAGGACATACTCTGAAAAACGAATGAAGCTCAGTTAAAATTTGAAATTTTAAAATGTTTTTTGTTGTTTTCCACAACTTTGTAAAAGTGGAACTAAGCTTACATCGTTTATGCAGGGAGCCCTTCAATTGTATTGCCAAACTAAGAAAATTATTAAAATCTTACAAAACACCAAAATTATAAAACCGACATTGCATTTGAGACGGCCTAATAAGTACAAATTTATGCAAAGTATATGAGCATACTGACGCCTGTCTCTATTTCGCAATGTTGTATTTATAATTATCCGCGGTGAATTATAATAGTTGTAACAACAATAAACAACTGAAACGGTGTAATTAAACAGATGAAACGGCTCCATCAGGCTGCATTAACCGGAGCGTTGATGCTAATGGATGCCTTTGGCCAGGCTACCAAGTGCGCCTGAAAGCAAATATTTTCTGCACACTAATTGCATCGTAACCACGCAACACTGCAACGCCGTAAAACCAAGTAGAGACTCTGTATGCGTGACGTCCGCAAACTGTGGTCCGCGAGAAGGGAGAGTTCTTTAAGAGGAGTGGAACTGGATTTTGGGTGAAAATTTTTATTTCTCATTTTTCTAAATTATTATTTGATTTTCTGCCTTTAAGATCGTATACATCGTGTCCGAAATGAAACCTACCGATAAAGACAATAGTTATTTATGGTACCTGTGAGGAAAGTGCATCTTTATTATCCATGACCATAACGAAAAATTATGTTTTATAGAAGAAAATATGTTGAAAATAAGTCCTCATATAATCACATATTATGGCATGGACGTTACTAGGTAGGTCATGATGTAGGAGGCCATGAATAGCGAAGAATGGATAAATAACAAATTATAATTAATTATATAATTTTATATATATATATATTATATATATATATATATTTTATATATATATATTTTAAACGTGTATTTTCGTCTTTTTGAAGTTTCAGGGATTATTTATAAGTGTTCACGGGATTAATGTGATTAAAGTAATTTCACATTTTACTTCTGTAACGTCGTGTTGTTAGAACATATTTAAAAAAAAAAATCTTATAAACCCAACTTCGCAGGTTCAAGTCTCCTCGCACCCCAAAAGGTAAATTATTACACAATTAAAATAAAATGCATATTACATATGGATGCAATACACAAATTACGACGTAGTAGATAGAGAAAGAATATGTTACGAGAAAATCCACAAACAATTAGGGAAAACACGGGAATTTTACTGGAAGCAAGTAAAGAGATAGGTTTGGAAGTAAATCCCGAAAAGACAAAGTATATGATTATGTCTTGTGACCGGAATATTGTACGAAATGGAAATATAAAAACTGGAAATTTATTTTTGAAGAGGTGGAGAAGTTCAAATATCTTGGAGCAACAGTAACAAATATAAATGATATTCGGAAGGAAATTAAATACAAAATAAATATAGGAAATGCCTGTTATTATTCGGTTGAGAAGCTTTTATCATCCAGTCTGCTGTCAAAAAATCTGAAAATTAGAATATATAAAACAGTTATATTACCTGTTGTTCTTTATGGTTGTGAAACTTGGACTCTCACGTTGAGAGAGGAACATAGGTTAAGGGTGTTTGAGAATAAGGTGCTTAGGAAAATATTTGGGGCTAAGAGGGATGAAGTTACAGGAGAATGGAGAAAGTTACACAACACAGAACTGCACGCATTGTATTCTTCACCTGACATAATTAGGAACATTAAATCCAGACGTTTGAGATGGGCAGGGCATGTAGCACGTATGGACGAATCCAGAAATGCATATAGAGTGTTAGTTGGGAGGCCGGAGGAAAAAAGACCTTTGGGAAGGCCGAGACGTAGATGGGAAGATAATATTAAAATGGATTTGAGGGAGGTAGGATATGATGGTAGAGATTGGATTAATCTTGCTCAGGATAGGGACCAATGGCGGGCTTATGTGAGGGCGGCAATGAACCTATGGGTTCCTTAAAAGCCAGTAAGTAAGTAAGTAAGTACAATCAGAAAACGTTACGTCATTAACTAAAATTCCATTAACTCGAATGCTGTGTCGGGAAACCCTAAGAAACATTTTGGAACACTCTGTAGTTACTCTCATCGGCCAATTTCCTTGTATTATTAAGAAGAGTCCTCTACATGTGACTGGCATGGGCTCCGCCTGAGTTATCTTGGAGAGGATCTATTATTTCTTTTATCTGAGGTAAATCAATACAAGCAAGATATGAGGGCTGGTCGTCATCGTTACAGCAGCATGACGCACTATTGTCCACGATGCTCGTAACAAGGGCCTGGCTGTGTGTTCATTTCCGAAAGCTGTTCGTCCGTTATTTTTAGGATCCCTCCCCGAATGCTGCCAGACCGTAACATCTCAAAAAGTTCTCCTTTCTTACTTCTTCACACTTAATCTGCAGGAAAACTGAACAACTTCCAACACAATAACACTCTTTCTTTCGCTGTGATTCTTTCAATATATCTCTGCCACGACATTACGTAATTGCTAGAAAAACTAAAGGTTGTATTCAGGATTTGCTGCAACCCGTGGTGCACTCAAAGGTCAATTCGCAGCTTTACAAACTACCATGTGTAAAATCCAGCTAAAGACGTCGGAACTTGTCCATTATCAGTCTTCTGTCGAGTTACAGAGGGTGGCATTCATTCATTTTATTCCATAGATCTTACATGAGCAATGAAGCTTTAAGATGTGGAACAAGTCAAAATTTTAAAATATTACAATTACAATTTGTACAAATTTTTATAGTTTTACAATTTAGTAATTTTCTACAATTTTTACAATTTTGTGCAATTTTTACAATATTTTGGCGAGATGTAGTGAGATGAGGTGAGGTCCGAGGATTCGCCAAAAGATTACCGCCATTTGCCTTTTTGGTTGGGGAAAACCTCGGAAAACCCAACCAGGTAATCAAATCAAAGGGGTAATCAAATCAAAGGGTTGATGCCAAGGACTCGCCATAGACCATCCGGCTTCAGTCCCACGACTGTGGAAAACCTCAGAAGAAACCAAAGATCAAAGGGGATCCAACCCAAGCCCAAACGCAGCTCCGGATCAGCAGCCCAGCGAGTCTGCCGACTGAGCTACATCGATGGCTCTACTAAAAGTATACAATACATAGCCAATCAGATTATTAAATTTACAAACGCAAACGATCATTCATCAGTTGAGCTATATGTATAATACAAAACTAGTAAGTTAATTAAATTTACGGCATAAACAATTCAATCAGTTGTGATATACAGAAATTGATAATACATACCATGCAAACTACTTCAAATTACAAACACAAACAATTTATCAGTAGAGCTATATAGATTACTATTCAATTTAAAGCATATACAATTCATCGGCCAAAACTATACAAATAATAATAAACTATACCCAACTGTGGCATTCGATGAGTAAGTTCCCAGGCTAAATTATAGGTGCAGGCTACCAACCATTTAAGACACAGTTTTTAATAGTTATTTATGATATAAATTCGTAAAGTTTCCTTTCTGGCACGAGTGTAAAGTCTGAGAATCCAAAAGGTAGCTTTACAAATGTGTATCATACAATGCTTTTTTCTACGACAACACAAATTTACATTAAATAAATATTTAAAGTTGGAGAGGTTATAAGATAACATTGTCATGGCCATCTAAACTTAGGGCCATTAAGAAATAAGTAACCATGGTATGACAACCAGTTCTATTCATGATCACGATTTCATGGTCATCTACATCGGCCATATAATCAACAAAGCGGTTAGGAAAAATTGAATGCTACATCAGCGACTAGGGATTATAAAGAATGGACACTGAGCGAATTTTCCTGTGTCTTGTTTCTCTGTGCGCCAGCGTATAGTTCCACTTTCAAGCGCTAGAGGTTAGTGTAATCGAGCATACGCTAAGATAATATAATTGAGTATAGCGTTGAGACACAGGATCCAAACATCGCCTACCTTATTGCATAATCCAGTAACGCTTTGCTTCAAATAAATTCAAGTTAACAGCTTTTCCTTATTTCTCAGTGACAAACTAATTGTAATAGTAATTTTTTATATTTCAGATATAATAAATTATATTATAAAAAATAATGTAATACATTATAAAATTAAGTATCAAATTCGTTTAATATTTGTATATAATGTAATATAGGTATATGGTTTTACTTCTCATAAGAGTTTTGTTTTTCCACTTTCAGTGCTATCAAATCATTACATATTTTAATTGTTGTTGGGGTCAACGTCTCAACTCTCATTATAAAGGAACTCTAGAGTCTAGACATTACAGTTAATGACGGATTTATTATTTTATGGATCCAATTTATTTTATTTGAGTACATAATGTACCTAGATGTATTATTTATATGTGTTATATTTCCGCTGTGTCGACTGCTATCTGGTGTGATGTCAGCGCCAATTCTAGGAGAAAGCAGAATCTCACGCTTTAGCTGGCTTGAAGGTCATTGAAATCAGTCCGGCTACATCAAAGGTACCGACGAAGTGTACATTCTTTATAATCCTATTCGCTGGCTACATCTTGCTGCATTGAATACTACAGATGTAACTTCACAATAATAAGGGCTAAATGTAAATATGAATTTGTTGCTTAGGCTATTTGTGTTACGTGTAATATTTACTACATGAAATATCGAGATAATGCAATAATTTCGTATTGAATGAAGTTTTACATTGAATATTGAATTTTCTTTAGCAGTGCGTAAAGTAGACTTCGGATTTTAGATAAAACCCTATTTTAATCCTTAAAAGATAAGTTCATAAAAACTTGCAAGTACATGTTTCATATAAAACTATGCCTAAAATTGGTATTTTAATAGCACCTAAAAATGCTTATTTTTACGACAAAGCCTATTTTGACCTATTGAGTATATTTTATCTCTACTAGGTCAAAACACCCATTCTTATTTCGAAAATTTGAATTTTAAATTCCAAATGTGTTCCTGGTTCTGTTGGAAATAAAGTACGGGATAAACTGGAGCAAGTTCTGCAGAGAAATGTAGGACTGAAGGACCTGCGTACTGCTTCAGATATCCTAGCAGGGAAGAACACGGATTTACAACGTAACATTCCTGTCCATCTAGTGTCAAAATTGAAATACCTCCTGTTACTTCAGTGGATGTGGAACTTTCATTTTCAGCTTACAAATTTTTGTTGAGTGACAGAAGGCAAAAGTATTAGTAATTTATTGTGAAGGTAATTATGGACATTGACAGACAAGGCTTGGTAAAATTGATTATACTTGACTTGTTTGTGTACTGAATTTATGTCTAAAACTTATTTTTCACATTTAA
>JAJSOF020000027.1:103088498-103095998 GCA_025594305.2 Periplaneta americana
CAAAGTTCCCTAATCCACAGAAGCCTCTTATATTTTAGTCATTGCAGGTGTAATTGTGTCTAGCTGGCAGAGTTAAAGTTTGAAACAACCAGTAGCGGCCGGTGATCGAAATCCTCGGTGAGGCCAGATGCAACTAGTTTAAGTGCCTCCGATAGGAAATGTTTGTTTGTGATATACATTATTATTATTATTATTATTATTATTATTATTATTATTATTATTATATTATATTACTAGCCGTACCCGTGCGCTCCGCTGCACCTGTTAGAAATAAATATAAAGAAATTACATAATTAAAATAGGACGTTTGATCCAGGGAATATTCGTGTTTGATAGAAGGATAAATCGTTTAATATGTTACTTAATTTAAATTGTATTTAAAATATTAAAATGCGATCATTTTGATCCAGAGACCACTCATTTCGTCATAAATTATTTTAGGAAATACAGAAACAAATGCCTATCAATTTTCTGTGCATAAGAAGCTATTTTAATCTTATCTGTCCTCGATTCACTCAGAAGTTCCTGTAACAACGTTATAGCATTATGCTATCTAGGGAAACTACACTTTCCAATGATGAAATAATAATTAATTATACAAATCGGTTAATTTAGCTTCCGATATTACTTCGTACAAACACAGAAACATTCTCTGTAGGCTACCGTATGTTTCATAGCTTTCGATTGTTGTTGTCCTAGGCCCCGTATAGACGAAGTCATTTGTTTTTTATTTCATTACACCGCCTTAGATGGCGTTGTTATTTTAATTTTAAAACCCATTTATCTCATTAAATATCAGTCCTATCAAAATTTTTCAAAGTATAAATCTTATCGGAAATGCTTTTAAATAAATGTTTGTTATGTAACATTTTTCACAAAAATCAATAATAAGCGAGATATTTCGATTTATTTAATTCAGACCCCTTATAACCTCTCTTTTAAATAATGTATTTTGAATTCCATATAGCCTAAAATCTAAGTTACAACGAACTTAATTTATATTCCAATTTTCATCGAAATCGGTTCAGCCATTATCGCGTGAAAAGGTAACAAACATACAGACAGACATACAAACAAAAATTTCAAAAAAGTGATTTTCGGTTTCAGGGTGGTTAATTATATATGTTAGGACCAATTATTTTTGGAAAATCGAAAATTACCAGAAAAATTTCGGCTACAGATTTATTATTAATATAGATTATTAATATCATTTTTACTGTATTTTATTAGTCTATTATTATTAGTCTATTATTATTATTATTATTATTACTATTAATGAAAAATAATAATTGAACCCACTAAATAAGCTGTTATGCTGTGAGTTTCAGTGATTGTTTCAGTGTGATGAAACATCCCATATTATGTGTTGAAATTCCCCTTTCTTTCTTTTGTTTTTATTTTTTCTTCAACAGCAACAAACAAGGCCAAGAGAAGTTTATTTTGCATCACATTACCACATAACCATTTATGTTGCCCATACCAGGATGCAATAGAAACACGCATTTTAAGATTATCTGTCAGAAAAATTGTCAGCGATGTCGTAGGTATCTCGGTAGTCTCTCTCTTTATTTAAAACTTCCTTTCTTTCTATTATTTCTTTTCGAAAAAGGACAATATAACAATGAATTAACTGCACCAGCATTATTTGTCTCATTTGTTTCTGTTTATATTTTCCCGAATACATAACAACATTTGCCCAGATTCAATACTGTACTACGAAGTTCAATAGTCAACACCCTCGCTTAAGTCATAAACCAAGACATAAGGGGAGAGAATAGAGTGGGTGTCTGCCTGCCAAAGAGCTGGAATTTTGTTATTTATGGCCTATTTAGGAAGACAAGTCACCACTGCTATTCCCATCCCACTCTACCCTTGAGGCCGGCCCATGGATGGGAGAACTGAAACCTGACCAGGCCAGACGAATTGTGCCTCAGCTACAACGTTTTAAGCGCAAACTCAAAGCGCGCGAAAAGACACGACGTGCGACCCGGCACAAGCGATCCTGGCCTCAGGAACAAATTTTACTGCAAAACCAGAGACCCGGCACAAGCGATCCTGGCCTCAGGAACAAATTTTACTGCAAAACAGGTCTATATACATCACAAGCCAGATCCGGCACAAGCGATCCTGGCCTCAGGAACAAATTTTACTAAAACAGGTCTACAAAACCAGGTCTGGCCTCAGGAACAAATTTTACTGCAAAACAGGTCATATACATCAGCCAGATCCGGCACAAGAGGCGATCCTGGCCTCAGGAACAAATGTTACTGCAAAACAGGTCTATATACATCACAAGCCAGACCCGGCACGAGCAATCCTGGCCTCAGGAACAAATTTTACTGCAAAACAGGTCTATATACATCACAAGCCAGACCCGGCACGAGCGATCCTGGCCTCAGGAACAAATTTTACTGCAAAACAGGTCTATATACATCACAAGCCAGACCCGGCACGAGCAATCCTGCCCTCAGGAACAAATTTTACTGCAAAAGAGGTCTATATACATCACAAAGTTTTGAAATGCTTTTACAGTGATACAGTAAAACCTCTCATTTACGGACATCGAAGGGACGTAACAATCTGTCCGCATCTGGGAGGTGTCCTTTATTGGGAGGGAGGCTCCCCAATATAACAGTAAATTTATAATATTCATTATGTATTCCTTCACGCTTTAAATGAAATGTATTACTGTAGTTTAATTCTAAATACAGTATACTGTGCTACAGTAAATTCTTTGCAACTTTGAACTACAGTAGATAAGACCGAAAAAGGAAAATACAGTACTGTTCCATGCAATTTTATTCTAGGTCTACAGTTATGCAGTACTGTAGTTTACAGTTTTCAACTTAACCTTTACGTTCAGGTGTCATGTCTCTCGAAACAGAACAACTGATTGAAATGAAGAGAATAATCCTACTAATCTTATCATGTGCCGAATACAATTTCACGATCGCGGAAACCTTGGACCCATCAGACAGCTTAAATTTTATGATTTTCTTCATCCACCCGCTTCCAGCTAATAAGGAATAGCCGGCTAGGCTAGTGGTAGCCTACGAGACAGTTATTGTCTTCTTTCATGTTAAATTTCTGTACAGATCTGAATACTAAATTTTCCATTTTTGTAACACATTATGTCTTGAGTCAGGAGGTAAAGCAAGCTTTAGGATTATGAAACAGCTGTCCATGTCCGTGTCTGAGAGTGTATTGTTTCTATATTATTTCAGTTGGGACATAAAAATTTGTCCGTATATGAGGACTGTCCGTATCTTCGGGGTGTCCGTAAGGAGAGGTTTTACTGTATATGCTTCATTCAAATAACTAACACAATATATAAAAACACAAAATTTGATTTCAGTTAAGCCAAGTTCCTGAGGCCCGGCCTGACTTGCCTCAGTCAATCAGCCGCCACTGGAAACAACATCAGTAAATGGAAGGCTCATGCGGGATAGTATCGTGGCTGTTGCTGGAGTTCGGTAGACTCTCGCTTCGGCTCGTTACGCTACACGACGAAGAGAAAAAGCTGAAGATCGAGGCAGCCAACCGTCCAGTCGTCGTGAACAAGTGATCAATCACGTACAAACACTTCAATCACTTGACGGGATCACCCTCTCTCACTCTTATATTTATAGACCTTGTTCCTCTCATTATCGACCCGGGCCGTCTTCCAATGTAACATAATTGCACCATTCAATACTTATTTTGTAGGAATCACTTCAAGACTTTCCAACTGCCAGTTGAGCACTATTGCTCCGTACAACCTAGAGTCTTATACATCGTTAGTTCTTGCGTTTTTTGCTTTCTTTTCCTTCTTTCTTCTCTCCACTCCTCAATAAGAAGTCTTTGTCTGGTCTCTATCGGTTGATTTTTCACAATTTTTTGTCTTTCTGACTGGTGTCGTTCTTATTATTTGATATGTCGGTGTCTTTATATTATTATTATTATTATTATTATTATTATTATTATTATTATTATTATTATTATTTATTTATTTCATCTGGCGGAGTTAAGGCCATCAGGCTTTCCCTACCACACCACCACAATCTATACTAATAATAAATCTGTAGCCGAAATTTTTCTGGTAATTTTCGATTTTCAAAAATAATTGGTCCTAACATATATAATTAACCACCCTGAAACCGAAAATCGCTTTTTTGAAATTTTTGTTTGTATGTCTGTCTGTCTGTCCGTATGTTTGTTACCTTTTCACGCGATAATGGCTGAACGGATTTCGATGAAAATTGGAATATAAATTAAGTTCGTTGTAACTTAGATTTTAGGCTATATGGCATTCAAAATACATTATTTAAAAGGGGGTTATAAGGGGGCCTGAATTAAATAAATCGAAATATCTCGCTTATTATTGCTTATTATTGATTTTTGTGAAAAATGTTACATAACAAAAGTTTCTTGAATCATAATTTGCGATAAGTTTTATTCCATGAAAAATTTGATAGGACTGACATTTAATGAGATAAATGAGTTTTAAAATTAAATAACTGCCATCTAAGGCCGTGTAATGAATTAAAAACAAATTATTTCGTCTATATGGGGCCTTGGACAGCAATAATCGAAAGCTATGAAAGATAGCCTACAGAGAATGTTTCTGTGTTTGTATGAAGTAATATCGGAAGCTAAATTAACCGATTTGTATAATTAATTATTACTTCACCATTGGAAAGTGTAGTTTCTCTAGATGGACATAATGCTATAATGTTATTACAGTAACTTCTGATATAATATAATATAATATAATATAATATAATATAATATAATATAATATAATATAATATAATATGTAATATATTTAATTTAGGAAGGGTTCAGAACCATAGTGGGCCAAGCGCCATTTACTGAATACGTAGAAAACAAGGGTTAAAATTAAGTTATTACCATAATTCAATGGAAACCTATAACAAGTAAAATAAAATATACACATTAAATATAAATGATGTCAATCTTCATTAACTATGGTTGCATGTAATAAAAATTAAGAAACATGTTAAAGGAATTGTCATTGCACCAAATGAGTGTCTCTAGACCAAAATGATCGCATTTTAATTATTTGGATGCAATTTAAATTAAGTAACATATTAAACGATTTATCCTTCTATCAAACACGAATGTTCCCTGGATCAAATGTCCTATTTTAATTATGTAATTACTTTATATTTATTTCTAACGGGTGCAGCGGAGCGCACGGGTACGGCTAGTACACAATAAACATACACAAAAAAACAAATACAGAGAGAAGAAGCAAATGGAAAAATATAAATCAAATTACAGATAAATATACAAAAAGCACAAATACAAAAAGAATGAGAGAAATATATACAGAGAGTGTCCCATTTACCTTGTACACCTATTATAATTTTTTTTGTTTGGATAGGTATTGGAATTTTTGTTTTTGAGCGTCATGTTAGAACGAGGGGCTAACATGAGTGTAGAGATTTGATGCATGTAACTACATTTTCGTAAAAGATACACGTGACGTCATCAATGTTTCAAATAACACTACATACTTAATCATGTTATATCGATTACACACATCAAGACGAGTTCAAAAATGTATCACAATGTCACCTTCCTAAACAATACATACATACATACATACATACATACATACATACATACATACATACATACATAGTAGTAGTAGTAGTAGTAGTAGTAGTAGTAGTAGTAGTAGCAGTAGTAGTAGTAGTAGTAGTAGTAGTAGTAGTAGGTTTATTTTGCCTGGCAGAGTTAAGGCCATGAGGCCTTCTCTTCCACTCAACCAAGTTTCAATAATATACATGAGATACAAAATTTGATTACAAAAGAACACAAAAGAAAATACCTTAGAAATTATATAAAATATAGTAGGAAATTACAATAGACAAGATCAGTTACATAATATAAAATTACAAATAGTTAAGATCAGTTACATAATATATAAAATAAAGTAGAAAATTACACATAATCAAAATCAGTTACATAACATAAGGGGAACACACACACACACACACACACACAGTTTATAAGACCTAAAATGCGCGAGACAAATTGGACGATTAATTTACTTGAGATATATTATTCAGTTAATATACTAATTGGAGAATACATATGGGTGACAAGACATAAAATGTTGATTAGCAAAGTCCTACTAAATGGCATACGAACAAAAATGATTAAGTAATATATGAAGATAATAAAAAAAGAAAAGAGAAAAAAAAAGAAGAAGAGAGGAAAAAAATAATTTGGTCATTTAAGACTATTTAGAAACTTCCGCAAGAGTCTAGTTCTGTTCATTAAAGACATTTCTAAGTAGAGTGTACTTAAAAGATTTTAGACTCCGACTGCTCCTGATTTCCTGTGACAAGGAATTCCAGGAACGGGCTGTGTGTATTGTGAAGGAAGCAGAGTAGAGAGATGTTTGATGGAATGGAATTGATAGAACACGGTTATGCTGTGAACGTGTATCACGGTTCTGATGGGATGCTAAAAGTGTGAAGCGAGGATCTAGGTAAATAGGTGTGGAATTATTTAAAATCTGATAAAGCAAACAGAGTGAATGAACTGAACGTCTCTCCCGTAAAGGAAGCCAAGATAATTGAAAGAAATACTCGGAGACATGATCATAGCGACGGCTGTTAAAAATGAAACGAACACAAGCATTATGAACACGCTGAAGCCTCATACATACATACATACATACATACATACATACATACATACATACATACATACATACATACATACATACATACATACATAGAACGCTATGCTACCGTGTTGAATCTCTGCTTACTGTATGCACAAGCAGACAGGTACAATGTTTGTGGAGAGAGAAATGATGGGTTTTGTATTCGCTACCCGTGAGTGAATATAGTGCCCATGCCTGTCATGATAATAGTGTTAACTCTTTTTGGTGATTTTCTTTGGAATTTCGCCAGTCTTCACTTTCAGTCCGTATGAATGTTACATTTGGACCCACACGCCCTCTGACTGTAAGATTTAAAGCTAGTCACTCTACAATACTGAATCACGAGTGAATTGTCTCACCTCTCTTCTGGTTTGTATGCCATTCATCACTATAGATAATAAAAGTGTGTGTGTGCCATTGTAAATCTTGGGCCACTCCTTAATCGTGTACACACTTGGCTTTGAAGTTGACCCCAAACTAAGAAATCAGAAGAACAAAAAGAATAGCAGAGTCATTCCAGCGGGGCCCCACATGGTGGAAGTTTCCGTGATATATGGGCCATTCTCTGCTTCCCAGATTTCATGTTCTCCCTCGGATACGACGCTATTATAGTGCGACCTAATAATTTTTCTATTCTGCCCATATTAACTGTCTTCATGCGCCATCTTTCAAAAGTGCTATCTGGATTAAAGTACATTCTTACATATCTGTTGCGTCACAACTTTGTAATTTATTTCTTGTGTCTCTCTCAAGCGAACAGGGAATGGGAATTTCCTGCATTACTATAATAAAACCGATGTCACTCAATAAGAAGGTAC
>JAJSOF020000027.1:103100998-103353498 GCA_025594305.2 Periplaneta americana
AAGATGTCAATGAAAGTGAATCTTTTTTCCGTGGCGCTACAGCTCTGTAAGGGCCCAGACCGACCAGCCGGCTGCTGGCCTCACATCCACATGCCGAAGCATAGGTGGACGATCATCCAAACAGAATGGAGGTATCGTATGCCCCAGGCATTATAGTTGGCTTTCGTAACCGTATTTCGCTACCTATCGTATCTCTCCAAGTGCATCACGATGCTGGGTGGGCAACGGTCCCATACACTGGTCGAAATTTCATAAGAAAATTTCTTCCCTCATGAAGACTCGAACCAGCGCCATTCTGCAACGCGAATCCTAGACAGGATGCCTTAGACCACGACGCCACGGCGCGGGACAATCAAAGTGCATTATAACTTACTTAGTTTGTGCCAAAAGAATATGAAATTTGGATGAGATGCATATAAGAACATAGGAAACATATGATACATTTAATGGAAATTGAACTTAGTATTTTAGGCAAAAGTGACTTTAAAATATTAATTTTCATTTTAATCATGTACCGTTTTCATTTTTACAAAAGCCATTGAAGATAACTAAATGGAATTTTGTACTCTCTTACTTCAAATATAATGAAGTAATTTCTTCTTAAGGTTCTTTTGTATGACACTTGGGTTAGCGGATATGATTTTTTAAATAATTTTTCCGAAACGTATTTTTTTTTTATTCAACAATAAATTTTGTGATAATTGAAAAACATACGAGATATGAAGATTTTCCTCACATTGAAATGAAGCATATAATATTAGTCAAGTAAGTGCTCAGAATTTAGCAAAATTCATCTGTTAGTTCCTGAGTTACATCTGAATTATGAAAAAAATGAAGCACGATGTGTAATGAATAGGATTATAAAGAAGAGTGACTTGACACAATGACATTTAATAATTATTTTGGGGTACTTCCTGATGGAATTTTGAAATAAAATTATGGCAACCTAATCTTTAAGCAACAGGGAATAAAATAAAAACAATTAAATAATAGAATTTTTAACCATTTTTGAAAAATGAAGCGTAAAGTACTGGATTACAAAAAATTGTGATGTAGCACAATGGCATTTAATAATTATTTTGGCATTTTGAAAATTTGAATTATTTTTGAAGCAACAGAGAATAAAATTTAAAAAAATATAATTTTGAGTTTTCAATAAAGATGGTTTAGAATTTACAAAGAAGAGTGATGAAAATGCCAAATAAATTTTTGTGACAGTTTCAACCTTTGAAATAAAATTTGGCAACCTAATCTTTAAACTACAGAGAATAAAATAAAAAAAATAGAATTATTAACCATTTCGAAAAATTTAATTTAGGTATGACTATTTAATATTTATATAAATGAAATTATTTTAAAATGGAACCAAATCTACATATCAGGAATCAAAATAACTCTAACATTAAATATCTTACTCTATGTCGATGATCAAGTCATAATTTCCAATTCAAAGGATAATTTACAAAGAAGAATGTATACATTAAATAAAATATTAAAAGATTTTGGGATGGAAATTTCAGCACAAAAATCAAAACTAATGGCATTTTTAGGACAAGACCCAGTCAGAAGTAAGATAATACACAATAACCAATGCCTCGAACAAGCGCAAAATTTCAATTATCTGGGTTGTGAAATATCTTATTACAATGAAAAAGATGTGAACAAGAAAATTACCAAATTTACACAAATTCTAGGAATAATAAACAATACATTAAAAGCTAAATTAGTACAAAAATCTACAAGAATAAAAATATATAATACACTAGCATTACCCTCCCTTTTATACGGAAGCGAGATTTGGACATTAAAGAAAAAAAGACATGAACAAAATCAAAGCAAAGGAAATGAAATTTTCAGGAGGACAGCAGGATATACTCTTTTAGACCGAAAAAGGAATGAAGAAATTTTAGAACAATTAGAAGTAGAGTCAGTAGAAGAAAAAATCAGCAGATACAAATTAAATTGGCTAGATCATGTAAGAAGAATGGAAAATTCAAGAATCCCAAAAATTACGATGCAGTATAAACCTAGATGACATCGTCGATCAGGAAGACCTTTTATAAGACTGCTAGATGGAGCCGAAACAGGTCTAGAGAGGCCTAATTCGTGAAGGATGATGATGATGATGACTATCATTACTATTATTATTATTATTATTATTATTATTATTATTATTATTATTTACATAATTAATTTATTGGTGTTGTGAAGATGAAAAGAATTGTCATTGTATTATATTAATTACGTATGTATTATATTGTCTTGTATTGCAGTTTTGTATTGCTTTGAATTGTTTTATTAATTATGTTATATTCATAGCATTGTAGTAATTTTCTATCATACTGGTTGAGTGGAAGGAAGGCCGAATGACCTTAACTCTGCCAATTAAAATAAACCATTATTATTATTATTATTATTATTATTATTATTATTATTATTATTAAAAATGAAGCGTAAAGTACAGGGTTACAAAAAAAGAGTGATGTAGCACAATGACATTTAATAATTATTTTAGGATACATCTTGTTGGAATTTTGAAATCAAATTTTGGCAACTTAATCTTGAAGAGAATAAAATAAAAAATAAAAAAACATAATTTTTGACAATTTTCGAAAAAGAAGCGTAAAGTTTAGAATCTACAAAGAAGAGTGATGTAGCACAATGGCATTTAATAAATATTTTGTGACAGTTTCTGATGGAATTTTGAAATATAATTTGGCAACCTAATATTTAAACAACAGAGAATAAAATAAATGTAAAATTAAAAAAATATAATTATCTACCACTTTTATTGATATATCCCTCTAATCCCTTAGGTTCTTCTTTCAGTGGTTCACTCACGGATGACAAATGATTCTACAGAATCGGAAATTTAGCTTTCAAAGTGGTCCAAAAATTAATAATTTCATTAAATCTTTACGTACAAGTTCTTCTAAGCGTGGTATATAAAGCGCTTCTCTTCTTTCTAATGTGACATCGCCAACATCTGAAGTTTGTTTTTCATTTCTTTTATAGGTACGTATGCAGAAAGCTACATAGAAAGTGGACCAAAATATCCTAGAAGATACAGAAAATAAGACGGTTGTAAGTAGTCTATGATTTGTATTCTGAAATTTGTATAAATGTTTTGTTTTTGTAAGCATGAAATTAAAAATTGGAAATTTATCTTTTGAAGAGGTGGAGAAGTTCAAATATCTTGGAGCAACAGTAACAAATATAAATGATACTCGGGAGGAAATTAAACGCAGAATAAATATGGGAAATGCCTGTTATTATTCGGTTGAGAAGCTTTTGTCATATAGTCAAAAAATCTGAAAGTTAGAATTTATAAAACAGTTATATTACCGGTTGTTCTTTATGGTTGTGAAACTTGGACTCTCACTTTGAGAGACGAACATAGGTTAAGGGTGTTTGAGAATAAGGTGCTTAGAAAAATATTTGGGGCTAAGAGGGATGAAGCTACAGGAGAATGGAGAAAGTTACACAACACAGAACTGCACGCATTGTATTCTTCACCTGATATAATTAGGAACATTAAATCCAGACGCTTGAGATGGGCAGGGCATGTAGCACGTATGGGCGAATCCAGAAATGCATATAGAGTGTTAGTTGGGAGGCCGGAGGAAAAAGACCTTTGGGGAGGCCGAGACGTAGATGGGAAGATAATATTAAAATGGATTTGAGGGAGGTAGATGGATGGTGGATGGATGATGGATAGGTACCAATGGCGGGCTTATATGAGGGCGGCAATGAACCTCTGGGTTCCTTAAAAGCGAGTAAGTAAGTAAGTAAGAACTATAGATCAGGTAGAGTTTAGACTTTAAGGAGAGATCTTGATAAATATTTGCTCCAAACGATATCACATCGCTGTCAGTGACTCCTTTATAGTTCAGGTAATGTCAGCACTGCTCTATTCAATCTAAACCTCACCTTTGATACATCAAGAGCTTCACCAGGAGATGGAGTAGTGAGGATGATAGCTATTAACCTGCTGTGCGGGGAATAGCATTACCTAAAAGCGTTTTAGGTCAGCTACTAGTTTATCTTAATTTAGTTAAGATTGGATCCTGATAGCTTATCTGGAGAGGCTAGCGTCCATACCGAGGAGTACTTGGAAAACAATTAGAGCAGGAGAAGGGGTTGTAGATTAAAGCCCAGATTAAATTCTCCGTAAGTGAATATCACACCTCCGCCTTATTGTATAAGACATCAGCTGCGTCAACATGATGAGTAGAGATCAGCACGATATGGGGAATACGTTACCAAAATGTGACATTTACTTTGGCACAGTATGAAAATATGAAACAAATAAAGGCTGGTTCACAATAAACCGGGAACGAGAACCAGAATGAAAAACGAGAAGCAGAGGACGTGAATATGAAAATTTTTGATTCACAATAAACCGAGAACGTAGACGACTATGTATATCGATATGTATGTCAATAACGATATATAAAGTCGATATTACGCATTCTGATGTTACTTGTGTATAATTGACCAATGGCGTTCTCTCATGAGTACAAGGCAGCCAACATAAACATAGATTAACCAACTTCGAAATTTCAACTGAAACATTTCATTATGTACGGTACAATAAATATGTCCATGCATCTTTATTATCACAACCTATTTTAAATCTACCATAACGTAAAATAATTAGAGAAGAAACATTTGTAATAGAACAAAAATGAACACAACAGTAGTTATTGAATTGAAGCATGAATATGTGGTGTGGAATACAACAAATACAGTAATAAAATATGATTCGCTTCCGATCGGTGTTCAAAGATGCACCTATTGAAAGCCACGTAGGCCTATTCTCCTTCATTTTCTCATCTTTATGCGAGGCGCGCCGCTTATCGTAAACGTGAGGATTTTCCTCAACACTCAATATTAGAATCCCATCAAATGAAACTTGCTCCATGATGCACAGCACAGAACAAAATAATGCATAGGTTATGTCACGGTCTTCTTGCTACAAAATATACGACGACAAAATAGCTTTTAGATGGTAATAGAATGAATCTAGTGTGCTGTGATCGGAAAAGTGAACGCCAAAGTTGAAACTTGGCCAACTCTCTGTTCCCGATCCCGGGCTCCGGCAAGCTTTTCGTTAATTGTGAATGCTCACATTTAAATGTACACATTTTAACTATTTTACCGTTTTCGTTTTCGTTCCGATTCTCGTTTCCCGTTTATTGTGAACCAGCCTTAATTCAATGCTAAAATATCTTCATTCCTGAACTATTTGGAGCAGGTTTACAATATTATTTACAAAATAAGCCGTTAGATATTAATACATAATAATTTTTCTATACAGGGTGTTTCAAATATCAGGCGACACACTCCGATATCAGTGCAGATAGCGAAAAATGGAAAAAGATAAAAAAAAAAAAGTTGTCGGGTATTTAGTTTTGAATTTTCAATAACACGTACATAAAATCAGATCGGAAAAGCCACTAATTTGTCATTGGTGGATATGTTGTTGTCGTAGCTACTAGTTATAGGAATATTAAAATAGGAGAAATCGTTTAAAATATACAACATAAAAACTTTACCAAAATTTTATGAGATACGAACATTTTTGAAGTTCATTTAATTCTGTACATTGTGTCTTGTGAAATTCCTTGTTTCTGTAACACTAGAAGGAATGGTTCAGACCTGTCTATAATGATGAGTATTTTCACCATGTCAGAACATGAATCTGATCTTTTAAGAGTAACTGTCGTAATTTATAAGAAATAGGTGTATGGTGATCAACGTGGTGTGAGGTTTCTGTATTTTTGCACCATGTCATTCATACAGAAACTTCCATCTCACGTTGTCAACGCCCCTCACCTCCAAACTCTTCTGGACCGAAGTAGCTAAAGAAACCTGGAGGAAATATAACGCAGCCACCAGAGCAATAAGCTACCTAAGTGGCATCAATCGACCCGGTTGTATAACCGAAACACTCCTCCACCTATACAAAGCATTGGTTAGATCCCTATGCATACATCCCTCCATTTTCCTCACACAAGCCCCTCCAACGACCCAATCGAAATTTGAAGCCCGCGAAAGAAGAATTCTCCGCCAAATCTTCTACCTGCACAGACGCGCCAGAAACAACACAGTTTACACTACGACGAAAACGAAGCCACTCTTCACACATCTAAACAACATAAACAGGAAATACACACATTCGGCATTAAATCGCGTATATACACAACACATCTTCGCAAATCCACCGAACACAAACAACAGAACAACACTGGAGAAACTCCTCTACAACTACCACCAGCCCCAACCACCAAACTAAAACACACAAACAAAACCGCAAACACGTGTTGGAAATTTGAATACTGTCTGAGAGGACACACGACAGCAACAGAGAGGCAGATCAATAAAATAACACTACTCCATGAAAATCTGCATAACCATTCAGACGCTGTCGACCTGGTTAGCAAGTTGGTATAGCGCTGGCCTTCTATGCCCAAGGTTGCGGGTTCGATCCCGGGCCAGGTCGATGGCATTTAAGTGTGCTCATGTCAGTACATTTACTGGCATGTAAAAGAACTCCTGCGGGACAAAATTCCGGCACATCCGGCGACGCTGATATAACCTCTGCAGTTGCGAGCGTCGTTAAATAAAACATAACATTTTTTTTCAGACGCTTCTGCCACCGGAAGGGGAAACTTAAAAAAAAAATGTATGTATGTATGTATGTACAGTGTTCTGCCCAAGAGCAGGTCTTTAACTGCAAACCCAGCATCTCCCATTCTTCCCAATTTCTTGTTTTCCTATTAATCTCCCTATATAATACCTTAATGCTGTCTATCAACTGATATCTTTTACCCCGAACTCTTGTCCCGTTCACCATTCCTTCCAGATTTACAAATTAGGCATATAGGCCTACCAAAATAATTAAAAAAAAAAAGAAAATAAAAAAATAAACAAAAAAAAAAAAAACAATCACCGCACTCACACACCTACTGGCACTTATGTCAGAAATAGTGTCATATATGTAAATATATATTTATTATTATTTATGTACAATGGCTGGAGAGGGCATCCTGCGAGTATAAGACCCTAAAACGGCCTCTGGCTCAAAGCCAGTAGAGTCAATAAACATCAACATCATCTTTCTTCATCAACGAAAAATGAAACTCGTGGTTTAAAACAAACAAAAACGTTCACTTCCTTTCAGTAAAAGCCAAGCAGACTGATAGAAACATTAGTATATGCCTAGGAAGTAACTCAACATTCATTGGTTGGAAACAACCGGCGTAGCTCAGTTGGCTAAGGCGCCGGAGTTGCTTTCGGGCACGGGTTCGATTCCCACTTGGGCTGATTACTTGGTTGGGTTTTTCCGAGGTTTTCCCCAACCATAAGGCAAATGTCAGGTAATCTATTTCGAATCCTCGGCCTCATCTCGCTAAATATAATCTTGCTATCACCAATCCCATCGACGCTATATAACCTTGTAGTTGATACAGCGTTGTTAAACAATCAAGTGACAAAATTGGCAGGTGAGGCGTCGTGATTTCTGGTGTTTTGTCAAAGAGTGGTAATGTAATTAATATTAATATCATTTTTTTTATTTTAAACTTAGCGCAACTACCGCAGTTACCACCACAACACAGTCAAATGTTTAGTACCAGCACGATTTCCCCATAAAATAGTTATTAAAATCATCAAATGACATGGAAATGAAGTTAGCCGACAATTGGGCGTAAAATTCACGAATATTAAATTACGGAGCACACGTATTCAAGTTGAATTATAAACACAGACAGATGGAACACAGCGTGCGGGGATGTTGGTGGCATTGGAAGTCATATATGGTTGCTAGGCAACATATTGCAGTACTATTCCTGGCGAAAATTTTCTCATAATAACTGTAATAGCGACAAGTTTCGGCATGTTTGGTTGTCTTTCGTTCATACAATCAGTGATCAATCCCGTATAAGAATTCGTTCAATTTCACGGTCATCTATCACTGTAATATTGTCGAAATAATCTTGTCACATCTGATTCGCAATTGTTGGTTACTACGGAGAATATTTACAAGACAGTAGCGCCCTAGGAAAAACACGGAAAACCCAAGGACAGAAGAATTGTCGCGTCGCCCTGACGACAAGCCAGTTAGCAACTCTAATGAATTTTCGGGAAAATATCAAACAGGCCCTTATGAGGGATATCTCACGTCATTGAAATGTTAGTAAAGTCCTTAAGCCTATTGCTAAATGCATTTTTGGTTGTTGGTAAAGCATTTAGTAAGTCTGCAGGTAAAGCATTCCAGTCCCTGATAGTACGACTGAGAAAATAAAACTTTCCAGTGTCCGTCCTCTGTCTTCTTTCCCTCTTCCCCTTGTTTTCATAAAACAATTCACTTCATTTTCCCCGGAAAATGGTACGAGATGGGGCAATTTGGATTTTAAATTCAGATTTAGGGGACACACATTAGTAATATTCACTTATTGGGAGCAAGACAAAAAGTATAAATTTGTTTTTCAGTGTTATCAATAAAAAAATTAAAACGATCATTTAAATGCTTTAAATCCAGAAACAAAATAGTACTATGCGTTACAAGAGCGGTATGTTGAAGTTTTCATGTTCGAGGAAAAGTTTGAAAAAGCGAAACGTAGTTGAGCTTTTTTAATTTCCGAGAACATGAAAAAAAACATATCGCTCGTGTATCGTACATTATTTTGTGCAAAGATCGTTTATTACATACCTGAAAGAGGAATTTCTAATTAGTTGCAATGAAATCTCCATCTTGGTTTCTGTTCAATGACGGCAAATTTGCAAAACAAATATATCTATCTTCAACATTGTTGCTTTAAAATGTTTTCTGTGTTTACTATACTCCAGCAGGCCGTGATATACGTCTGTCTTCCCCCCCCCCCGGGTCTATAAATGCGAAATTAAAACAAATGGTAAGGTTATGTAATGATTTATTTTTCATTTTAATATTTTTAACAATATTATTTATATAACATATTGCAGTAATAACATCGGCATCTGGGGTCTTGTTGATTTTTTCACGGCTTCCTTAATGTTACCTGTATCAGGAATGCAATAAGTTTCGTGGAGTAGTAGAGTTTACTTAATTTTTGCAAACATTTAAAAACAATAATTAACATTGCAATTTAGGTAAAATTGCAGTGGTAAGTTTCCAGTTTATCGCTATACTGGAGAATTACCACGGTCAATTTGAACCGTGCCGTTACGTTTACCACCAAATTTAAATAAATACACAATGTCACCAACATAAGAACATGACGTTGGTGTGTGGCGTATTGCCGGGAGAAATTTTTTTTCTCTCTCTCTCTGCCTCCTTCGTTCTGAACATTACTGAGAGATAGCACCAGTGTTAGCTACAAAGTGTATTTGCGCAAATATACTGCAAGTAGATTACGTGACTTATTACGTGTCTTAGATGAGGGTCTCGAGACAAAACAGTCTTGTGCTATATATTTTTTTTCTCTCTCTGTCTACCTCCTTCGTTCTGAACATTATTGAGAGATATCATCACTTTTAGCGACAATGTGTATTTGCGTAAATATTGCGAGTAGGTTAGGTTAGCTTAGGTTAGCTTTGGTTTGGTTAGGTTAGTTTTGGTTAGCTTTGGTTAGGTTAGGTTAGCTTTGGTTAGGTTAGGTTAGCTTTGGTTAGATTAGGTTAGCTTTGGTTAGATTAGGTTAGCTTTGGTTAGGTTAGCTTGATTTCATTCGTCCATGTAGTAGTTAAAATTATATAATATGACAGTTTTGATTCGTAATATTGATAAAAAAATAATAGACCTATAATGAAAGCAGTGAATAATTTCATGGTCCCTAAAATTTTTTTCGTAAAAGGCTAGGTGTTTTTCTATAGGCCAGAAATAAAACAGCAACGCCGTCATAATTACGTACTTTACGCTTTGGCGAACAGTAACCGGAAATTTACTTTCCGTCATTTTAATGGTATTCTGTGAAACACACCTTTTTTCCTGTTAATTTCCTTTTGATAACCTAGTTTATGATCTTATTACATCTTCATTTTCTTTTAATGCATTCAAAAAACCGCCGTTGTACTACATAAAACCTTGAACTTGACTAATGGAGTGAATTATTTAAGAATATAGTCGCGAATTTGACTACCACCATTTCGATTATATTTTGTTTGATACGGCTCGGTACGGCCCGGTGACTAGTGGCCAGAGAGTAGCGTCGACTATCGATATTGGTCTGCCGTGGGTATTATCCAGTTGTTCCCAGTTTATAATTGTTACTATATTGAACGTCTCTAAAAATAATATGTTAAAAGCCTAAAGCAGTAAAATCAATATGTCACTTAAGCGGTAAGTGGAGGGAAATTGTTGTGTGTGTTAGGTTGGGAATACTGAATGTGGAATTTTAGACTTTCCGCGGATTGGTTTTATGCGGAAACCAAGCAAATACGCACGATCTCGCACAAAAATTAAAACTATCATTTAAATACTTTAAAATCGGGAAACAAAAAAATATGTTATGCGTGTTCCGAAGTGTAATGTCATTAATTATATTACTGACTCGCGTAGTCCTTTATTTGAGTGTATTCAGGGGCGTCCAAAGTTGTATACTTGTCTTTATATTCTTATTATTGACATCCCCCAGTCGTGGTACTATTGCTGATAGTCGAAGAAGTCCATTTCCATAATTAGAAGCCGATTTTTATAATCTTGTTTCAGACTGGTCTCCCACCTTGAAGTACATAATGATCAATAACTTACAGCAACATAACTGCAGAGGATTTCATGGCAGAGGGAATAAAAACACAAGCGTAAACTGCAATATGGGGCAGTGATGAAGTTAGGATTATTTTTTTATTTTTGTTTCTGGCTGTGTTTATTCGTTTATGTTATCCCTGGACCATGACGCGATATTATACCGACCTAATGAATGAGTATACATACGTACACGTGTGTGAGAGACGTTCATCCGGGCGTACTGATCCAGTCAGGAACGCCAACAAACGGTACGCTCGTTCACAATGAACATAGGCCTCGAATGGTTCACAACAAAGGCTCAGGACTCATATACCCATCAATAATCGACCTGGAAGATCTAGTTACGTGACTGTCATTGGATCAGAGGTTCGCAGTTTGAAATCCGGCTTAGGGATTTACGGCGTTTAATGGCAATGCAGACCTAAAGCTGTGAGACACATATAGTAGAACAGCCATGTCAATTTATGCCCATAGGAGCAAGCGCGCGCTTTAGAGCCCAGGAGAGCCTGAGCGCTTGACAGCGGAAAGGAAAGAGACAGACGAAAGAGGTAGTATATGATCCCCTCAGCCGTTCAACTTTTTTTTTTATAGAAAAGTGAAATTTTCAATATAGGCATATTTATTTAGTAGCTTTACAGAATGTTTTCGTAAATCTAATATACCGGATATACGTATTACTGAAGATAGTGTATTGAAAATTTTGAAAATATTCGCATGGAAATTGTTTGTAAGGAAATTAATTAATAAAGCAACTACTGTTACATCATAAGCAAAAGATACGTGCCCATGTGTTGTAAAAATGTCAGCTCTATAGCTTTAGCATATTTCGAGAAAATAATTTAATATTCTGATGACAGGAAGTTGCTCACAAATATCACCTTAAAAGCATAATGCCATAAGGGTTTTGTTATGGAATATTAGTTACACTTAAAACATATACAGCACCTAGGTAACTTTGCTTTGTACTGTAATATTCTTTTGATTGGTTTATTGATTACTTTTATAAGGCTAAAGGTACCATCAATATCAATTCCAACTTATCATGTCATACTCAATCTATTTTTTTTTTTTTTTTTTTGGATATCACTTTCTTTATTAATGTTGTGTTTCATCCATTTAGTACAGTATAGTTGTACTATTATAGAACTTATGTGAATATTCCTTCTTAACTCTTTATTATGTTATTAAGATTTAAAACACAACTGCAATATTAAGAAATTGGTTTTAGTACTTTTGTTTTACAGACAATATAGATAATATCAAACAGAAAGAAGCCATATAAAAATAACGACATAAAATTTCACGTTCCGTCTGAAGTTTGTGCACCACTGTTTTCTTAATCCAACAGGCTGCTTATTCATATACAAAACCCTTCCCCTTTCCATACTTAGCGCTTGATGCCCGCGCACGACGTCAAGGTCAGAAAAATGCGCTTGCTTTGACATCACTGTAGTAGAATAATAGAATGTGAAAGACTCTGTCCCTAAATGAGATTCTGGCCGATTCAGAATGCATCTACGAAAGCTCTCCATAAACAGAGTGATTCACTAGCCCCTTACTATTAAGTTTTATGTAACTCTGAATTTTATAGTTTGCCCACAAAGTTAGAAGTTCGTTAAATGTTATAAAATGTTAAAAAATAATAATTTTCTCAAAATCTAACATATTTTCTTCATAAAAATGGAGGTACAAATATAGATTACTATTAACAAGTTAGGCCTACGTCCCACGCCGTGGCGTCGTGGTCTAAAGCATCCTGCCTAGGACTCGCGTTACGGAATGCGCGCTGGTTCGAGTCCTCATGGAGGAAGAAATTTTCTTACAACCTTTCGGCCAGTGTATGGGACCGGTGACCACCTAGCATCGTGATGCACTTGGGGAGCTACGATAGGTAGCGAAATCCGGTTGCGAAAGCCAGCTATAACGGCTGGGGGGGATCATCGTGCTTACCACACGATACCTCCATTTTGGGTGGATGATCGTCCACCTCTGCTTCGGCATGTGGGCGTGAGGCCACAAGTTACATGATTAACAAAATTGCAAAGTCAAAACGGCCTCTACTAAGAAAAGCAAAGAACAAGCATTCAGCATCTTCATTAGAATGTGTTTTCTCGAACTTGTTTTATGACTTCTGGCATTACCTTTTCATTGCACTGTTTTCTAATTTTCTTGGAAGGTGAGATTTTCCCTCCTCCTACAGGTGCCAACACTAGTAACTAGAGCCCGGATGTTTAGGTATTTATTTTGGTTAAAATAGGCAAGCATATAGGCGCTAAAAATAGTAAAAATAGGCAGTGAAATAGGCATTTATTATTCATGAAAGCAAACAAAAAATAGACA
This sequence comes from Periplaneta americana, assembly GCA_025594305.2. Lineage (NCBI taxonomy): Eukaryota > Metazoa > Arthropoda > Insecta > Blattodea > Blattidae > Periplaneta > Periplaneta americana. Next base: position 103,114,071 of record JAJSOF020000027.1, read on the forward strand.
AATACTTAATAAACTATCCCATACGGCACTCAATTTCCTTTTACATTCACAACAAGATTTTTAAGTTTCAACTGTCATGGATGCCTGTGAGAAAGAACGTTTTTCATGGTGGAAAAAGATATTTCTCTTCTACTGAAGATTGGATCAATAACTTGTATAAACATTAGCCGCCCTAAATAAGTTCGATAGATCGGCCTATTTATTTTAAAGAATAAAATAAGCAAAACAATTTTGGACATTTGGAAAGAAAAAAACATTAAATAAATGATAAGAAAACATAGGAAATCATTTATTTTTGTTGATTGATTACTAAATTGAAACAGACAAAAAATCGTTGCATCAGACAATAATGTTTAAGTTGATTTAAACTGGAATCGTGCCACGGACATCGAACATGAGCCCAAAAACTGTCCAGTTTGATGTGGTTTCATGTCACGGATGTTATACTTTTTTTTTTTTTTAATTGTCAACTGTCATGAAAGACCTGAGCCACCTTTCCAGACATTTGGGGACGAATGCCCAATTTTTATTTTGTTTTTTTGCCTATTTTAGGCCTGGTTAAAACCTTTTTTACGTCGTTATTGTACATTTTCTATATTTTAATGCATTTAAAATAAACAGCACATAAATTATATCAAGAAACAAGAAAGAACGGTTGCACAAATTAAAAATGTATATTCACCTCACACAACTTAAAACAACTTATTTCAGAAGGACTGTCTCTAGTTTCTTTCAGAGATCGGGAAAAACCGACTGTGTATTGTCTCAAAAAGGGGGAAGGGTGAGAAGGACTTAGAGACTTCAAAGTACGCGTGACTTGTGCGTGCAAGCGACAACAGTAACGGGACCTGGAGACTTGCTTTAAATACTTCCCTCATCCCCTTTCTTTCGCTGGTAAACCCCGAAGTGACCTGAGCACTGAGGGTTATACTATTCAAACATCTTTGTTAAGTGACATAAAAGATGGAATCGTTAGGGGAGAAAAGTTTACGACTTCTTGGAAACATATGTATTGCTGGAGAATAAGATTCTCAGAAAATATTTGTGTGAGGTGAATATATATTTTCAATTTGTACAACCGTTCTTTTTGTTTTTTGGTATAATTTATGTACGGTTTATTTTAAATGCATTAAAAATATATAAAATGTACCATAACGACGTAAACAAAGCTAAAAAGGCATTTAACCTTAAAATAGGCAAAGGGAGCTAAAATAGGCAAAAAGGCAAAATAAAAATTGGGCATATCGTCCCCAAATGTTGAAACGTGTTTATCTCTAATAGATCTTTCATACATACATTCAATTTAAAAAATATTTTGCCTAACATCCGGGTTCTATAATAACGAAACAGAAAACCAGATATAAAGACGGAATACAAATAATACTAGTATTTATATTCGTAAAACACCGATGTTGTAAGTTATAACCTGAAAAAATGTTTCGTCTAAAGCATAGCATTAATTTTGGTCCTCGGTTGTACAATGCTTTAACTAAATTACACCCAGAACTTCTAACATGTAACCCACTAACATATAACAAGAAAATTAGAAACGTGTTAATATCTTCAATTTGATTAAATAAATTTATAGCCTATGTGAATGAATTAATCAACCTATATTATATTTGTATTCTATAATTTTGAAATATATATTAGTCCTACTTTTCACGTGCGATATTATTCTTCTCTAGTGTTAATATTATATTATATAATTCCATTGCCGCTGTAATTATATTTTAGTTCCTATTTTATTTTACTTATTTATTTTATTATTATTATTATTATTATTATTATTATTATTATTATTATTATTATTTTAATATTATATCTGAACTGCGACCGAGCACGAGCGCTGCTCATTCGGTCTCAAATTTTGTTAATACTACTGTATCTTCTTTTTATATTGCTTGTATTATTTTATTTCTATTTCTCTTGTTTGTTTTGTAATTATATTCTTTATTATATATATTTAAATTTAAATAAATAAATAAATTTAAAAACGAAATAAATTTAATATACAATGCTATAAACGTAGATTATTTCTCTTTAAGAATATATTATATATCATTAATATTTCTAATAGGCTATTCAAGAAAAGAACGTACCGCCAAAATTTTCACTTTCATCGAAATCGCAATAATGATAAACGTTTCAACAGTTCAGCTTCTAACTGTAAACTAACACATTCCTGCTAGAGAAAGTATCAGTGCGTAGTAATCTGGAAGCCTTCCATTAGAATACAACACGTCTCAGGTCGTATATCACACTATTTGATATTTGTACATGTATTTCATATTTGTAACAGTTCCTCTAAAAATAACAGTAATACTAATAGCAATAAAAATGATAATCTTTCTCCAGCAATCAAGCGAAGAATTATATTCCGGTATTCAGTGGTTGTCATGGAAATAGAATATCGTAAACTTACTACTCTTTCCATGAAATGGCATTCTACTGTCATCCTTTGCATGCGATTATTTAATCTTTGTATTCTGTCAGTTTATCTGTTCATCTGTTTTATCTTTTCGGGATGTGTATTATATGTGTTTCTCATGTTAAATTCTATCGTACCTGGTTATCATGTTTCGGCCTTGTATGGGCCTTCTTCAGAACTGGTTGTTGCTGGTCTTGGCGTCTTTTGTTTTGTTTCCTGTGGGGGTGTGTTTGTGTAGTGTAATGTGGAGTCAAAGAGTGTCTGTTCTAAAATTGAGTTATGTGTTGAGAATTTCATTTGGATGTGTTTTTGTGTGTCTGTATATTTCGTATTGTTCTAGTGTGTATAGTTTCTGGCTTTTTGGTTGAATGTGTAGAATTTCCATGTCCGTGTTGATATATTTGTAGGTGTGGTTAGCATTTGTGACGTGTTCTGCAAATGTGGATGTGTTTTGTAATTTTGTTATGGCTGTGATGTGTTCTTTGTAACGTGTTTGAAATGATCTGCCTGTCTGTCCTATGTAGAAGTTGTTGCAGGTGTTACATTTGAGTTTGTGTACGCCTGTGTGGTTGTATTTGTTTGTTTGTGTTGTTTGTGTTTTGAGATGTTTCTGTAGAATATTATTTGTTCTGTATGCGATGTTGTAATTTAATTTCTTGAATGAGGTTGCAATCTTGTGTGTGTTTTTGTTTTCGTATGTTAGTGTGATGTATTTTTTGTGTTCTTGTGTTTGTGTTGTTTATTTTATTGGGTTATTTTACGACGCCGTATCAACATCTAGGTTATTTAGCGTCTGAATGAAATGAAGGTGATAATGCCGGTGAAATGAGTCCGGGGTCCAGCACCGAAAGTTACCCAGCATTTGCTCGTATTGGGTTGAGGGAAAACCCCGGAAAAAACCTCAACCAGGTAACTTGTCCTGACCGGGATTCGAACCCGGGCCACCTGGTTTCGCAGCCAGACGCGTTTGTGTTGTATTCTCATGTTTTTTGTGATTATGTTTTGTCTTTCGTAGTATGTTGTCTATTATGTTGGGGTTGTATCCGTTTTCTTGTGCTATATATTTGATTATGTTTAACTCTTCTTTGTAATCATGTTGGTTCATTGGTATGTTGAGTAGTCTGTGTACCATTGTTCGGAATGCAGCTTGTTTGTGTTGTGTGGGGTGGTTGGATGTGTTGTGTATGTGTTGTTGTTGTTGTTTTGGGTTTTCTATGGACTTTGAATGTGTTTTTGTTGTCGACTTTTATTATTGTGATATCTAGAAAATTTATGGATTTGTTGTTTTCAATTTCCAGTTTGTAGTGTATATGTTTTATCTGTTAATATTTGAAGTTTATGTCTTCTTCATGAGAACTCAAAAGTAAGTTCCCATTGCTATTAATAAAAATGTATTATTAAGTTAGTAAAGAAAATTATTTTGACGTAAACAAAACTGCTTATAAAAATTAAGTTACCCTTACGTTCAGCCATTTATCTCATCTTACTTACTTACTTACAAATGGCTTTTAAGGAACCCGAAGGTTCTTGCCGCCCTCACATAAGCCCGCCATCGGTCCCTATCCTGTGCAAGATTAATCCAGTCTCTATCATCATATCCCACCTTCCTCAAATCCATTTTAATATTATCCTCCCATCTACGTCTCGGCCTCCCTAAAGGTCTTTTTCCCTCCGGTCTCCCAACTAACACTCTATATGCATTTCTGGATTCGCCCATACGTGCTACATGCCCTGCCCATCTCAAACGTCTGGATATAATGTTCCTAATTATGTCAGGTGAAGAATACAATGCGTGCAGTTCTGCGTTGTGTAACTTTCTCCATTCTCCTGTAACTTCATCCCGCTTAGCCCCAAATATTTTCCTAAGCACCTTATTCTCAAACACCCTTAACCTATGTTCCTCTCTCAGAGTGAGAGTCCAAGTTTCATAACCATACAGAACAACCGGTAATATAACTGTTTTATAAATTCTAACTTTCAGATTTTTTGACAGCCATTTATCTCATCTTTGAACGAACATGTTGATATCATCTCGAGACAAATCTGGATCCAGCTCACTTAAGGTTTCAACTTGTCAATATTTTGGAAATATATTTCCTTCTAGCATTTTCTTGTGGAACCATAAAGATGCAATTCACTCGGAGAGATATCCAAGCTATAGAATTTCCCATACGATAATTTTGCGCTAGTGTTTCGTTGTCATTCGACAGTTCATACAAACCACGGACAGGAAACTGTGATGTATTGACAGATGTCATGAATAATGTGATGGGCTGCCAATGAATACATTCGCTGTATCAATAATAATGTGACGAACGGTCAAACGCCTATCTTGTCCGAGCAAGTTCTGTTATCGCCTGACGGTCAGCCATAGTGTTCAGTGTCCGACTATGAACTTCGCCTTGTTCGAAATACAGGACCATCATTTCGACGCATTATGATCACTCATATCGTCAGAGCAATGGCAATATTATATATGCAAAAATTTGTCTTATCGACAGATAATGGAGAAAAAATGGGAGTATAAGGGTACAGTGCATCAGTTATTCATAGATTTCAAAAAGGCATATGACTCGGTTGAGAGAGAAGTTTTATATGATATTCTTATTGAATTTGGTATTCCCAAGAAACTAGTTCCATTAATTAAAATGTGTCTCAGTCAAACGTACAGCAGAGTTCGTATAGGTCAGTTTCTGTCAGATGCGTTTCCAATTCAATGTGGGCTAAAGCAAGGAGATGCACTATCACCTTTACTTTTTACCTTTGCTCTAGAGTATGCCATTAGGAAAGTCCAGGATAACAGAGAGGGTTTGGAATTGAACGGTTACATCAGCTGCTTGTCTATGCGGATGACGTGAATATGTTAGGAGAAAATCCACAAACAATTAGGGAAAACATGGAAATTTTTACTGGAAGCAAGTAAAGAGATAGGTTTGGAAGTAAATCCCGAAATGACAAAGTATATGATTATGTCTCGTGACCAGAATATTGTACCAAATGGAAATATAGAAATTGGAAATTTTTCTTTTGAAGAGGTGGAGAAGTTCAAATATCTGGGAGCAACAGTACCAAATATAAATGATAAATTAAACGCAGAATAAATATGGGAAATGCCTATTATTATTCGGTTGAGAAACTTTTATCATCCAGTCTGCTGTCGAAAAATCTGGAAGTTAAAATTTATAAACCAGTTATATTACCGGTTGTTCTGTATGGTTGTGAAATTTGGACTCTCACTTTGAGAGAGGAACAGAGACTACGGGTGTTTGAGAATAAGATTCTTAGGAAAATATTTGGGGCTAAGAGGGATGAAGTTACAGGAGAATGGAGAAAGTTACATAACGCAGAACTGCACGCATTGTACTCTTCACCTGACATAATTAGGAACATTAAATCCATACGTTTGAGATGAGCAGGGCATGTAGCACGTATAGGTGAATCCAGAAATGCATATAGAGTGTTAGTTGGAAGATCTGAGGAAAAAGACCTTTCGGGAGGTCGAGACGCAGATGGGAGATAATATTGAAATGGATTTAATGGAGGTGGGATATTATGATAGAGACTGGATTAATCTTGGTGAGGATAAAAACTGATGGTGGGCTTATCTGAGGGCGGCAATGAACCTCCGGGTTCCTTAAAAGCCATGAGTAACAGACGAAAGTATAACCAACTTCCGAAACGCTATGAAAGGTCAGTCTATTGGAGTATGCAAATTGTATCGTTTATTTCTCTTTTATTCAACTCCAAGCGAAGGTAAAACCAATCTTGAAAACACTGTGAAATATTTTCTTCGCCAAAAAAAAGTATAGACTACAGTTTTTTTTAAACATATTGTTTATCCCGTAAATTATAAACGGGAAGCATGTGTGAGTTCACATTTCCCTTTCCATTCCAATTCCCATGTGCGGTTTGTTATATTTTATTCTTTTGCTGTGGAAAATTTATAGCAGTGTTGAATTTTACCCAGCACTAATGAAGCAAATACAACCGGTGGTTAAAATTGCTGGTGATGTGCAAAACAAATTGAAATGTCTCTGCAGAGTAAAATGTTGATATGCGATTGACTTGGGACCATAATCAGATGTATGGAATGACCAACTACATTTGTCACAGGTAGTCTCTAATAAACGCTATAGGGCAGGCGTTACCATAGTGATTACGTATTGAAGTGTTCTCTCTCCAACCGTCTGTTGGCTCAACCAAGCGTATTTGGGGGCTCAAATCAGCTCGATTAAACGCGACTGCACTTCATATCACAGCAGTTGCCAGTTGAGGTCCTTCAGCTGCAGTCAAGGCTAGCTTGTTTCATATGCATTTCGTAATTAAGACTACAGAAATATATCAATTACACACTTGTTTCTGCCTATTTTATTTACTCACTTTATTTTTTTTCCTTTTTCGTGTATTTCATTGTTTCTCTTTTTCTTTCTCATTACAGACATACTAAAAGACTTTATCTCACAAAGATTTCCCATTCTACGCTCTAAGTTTTTCCCATAAATTATCTATATATATTTGAAATGGTAATGGAATATATAAAATATACTGAACGGATTTTAAAATGCTGCAAACTAAGTTCATTAGACGTTCAAATAAACATTTTTCAGATTTATTTTCAATGAAGAATACCAGACATTCTGAAGCGTTATTTGCTTCATAATAATGAAAGATACATCTTTCGAGCCAATTTGAAGAGAACCAATTGCATTTAAATATCTACACCACACCGCCATTAAAATAAAAAACCCAACCCCATTGATTAATAACTATAAAAATATTTGATTTTTAATAATATTCAAATCTTACAATAAGTTTTATAGCTTTCAGTAACATATACTATATATAATATATAGCTGCCACTCAGTAAAATATAGAAATCAAAATCTTTTAAGTTATTCTCTACATCTACTTAAATAACTCAAAACATTTCAGTTTCACATCATCAATATAGCATTAATATGTATTTAATGAAAAATAGTTAATCATGGCATTAACTACAATAATATTTCATTTCTAATGGTAATGGCTAATATCAAACCACCTCAAACGTTTTGTAGTTTTTAATATCCAATACACAGCTGTATCTTAAAATTACACCTTCAGAATTTCCTGTAAATTATTTGAGTAAGTTAAGTTTTAAATAACAAATTTAATTTGAGCTCTAAATAATGTCAGCATTCTTGCAGATCATGGCCTTCGTGTAATATTGTTTACTGTAGTGTGTGTTTTGTTTTATACTTTTTGCAACACCCCGACTTGATGCTCACTTAACACCATTCTCCTGAATGCAATGTAGCCATTCTCAAAACTGACGACAGATGGATTTTGGAAAATAGGAAAATTATGTAGGAAAATTGACATTTCACGGAAAACTACTATTTTTAAAACGACGCTACCAAGCTTGAAAATAAGGGGCCAATTATTAAAATCCGTTCAGCCGTTTTCCGAATTTTTACCAGTTCAAATTATTTTATAGATATAAAATTTGAACTGGTTATGAAATGTCGGGAAAAACAAAACTTAAAATGACCATCATTTTGAAGCTTGGCATCCAATTTTCAGAAAAATAGCAACCTTCTGGAAGCGTTAGGTTTCCACATATTTTCCAATTTTCCAAAATCCATCCGTCAGTTTTGAGAACTAATATCATTTCAGAATAAAACAAAACACACACTACAATAAACAATGGCTATTATACCAAGGATTGCTGACATATTTAAAAATTCAATTGGATTTAAAAACTATCGAAGACTTACTAAAAATAACTTACAGGTCTGATTTTGGGTATGTATTTTTATATTCAAATCTACAAAACGTGAGGTGGTTTCATGACATTATTATCACTAGAAATGAAATATTATTATAGTTAATGCCATGATATGACTATTTTTCATTAATTATACATATTAATGCTACATTCATTATATGAAAGTGAAACGTTTTGGAGTCATATAAGTAGATATAGAGAATATCTTAAATTACATCTTCATATTTTCTATAATTTACTGATTGGCGGCAATTATAAACTACAAAACTTACGTAAGATAATATTGTTATTAAGTGACTCCCAAACTTTTTGAAGCCGCGACCCACTTTTGGGCGAGTCTTTTTGCAACTACCCCACTATCGTACCGGTACTTAACACCATTCTTAGCTGACTGATTGTGCCATTTATTATTTACTGTCTTTATTAATATAAAGTAAACTTACGGGTAATATTACAGATGATCGCAAAAATGCTATGTTTTATTTAACGACGCTCGCAACTGCTGTGGTTACATCAGCGTCGCCGGAATTTTGTCCCTCAGGAGTTCTTTTACATGCCAGTAAATCTACTGACATGAGCCTGTCGCATTTAAACAAAACTTAAATACCATCGACCTGGCCGGGATCCAACTCGCAACCTCGGGCATAGAAGGCCAGCGCTATACCAACTGCGCCAACCAGGCCGTCTAATTACACTATATCATCAGTACTTAACCAGTACCATGTATAAATGAAGTCAATCAATTTTTTTTAGTATTGTGTGCAATTTTATTAAGACTATTACACTTTTATAGATTTATTAATTATCATCATCATCATCATTATTATTATAGATTTATTAATTTGTCCTACAGAATAATATCTGTAATATTGACAATTAATATTTGAGGAGAAAAACTCGTTCCGGCGCCGGGAATCGGACCCGGGTCCTTGGTTCTACGTACCAAGTGCTCTGACCACTGAGCTACGCCGAATTCAATCCACAGCACCGGATCGAATTCTCCTCCTTCAGTGTTTCCCTTTATGGCCTGACTCCAAGTTAGGCATATTTATGTTGACGTATATGTCCAATGTCAACTGCCATTATACTAGGAGCGCACCTGTGGATTGAATTCGGCGTAGCTCAGTGGTCAGAGCGCTTGGTACGTAGAACCAAGGACACGGTTCGATCCCCGGCGCCGGAGCGAATTTTTCTCCTCTAATATTTATTACACTTTTACTACGTCATACTACTTTTTACCAATAAAACCGTACGGAACGATGTGTTTCAAACAATCATGGCTTCTTATTCCACAGTTTGTATCACCTCCCTACCATTTATTTTTGTTTTATCACCTCACTAGCATTTGTTTCTTTGTTTGCCAACATTGTACTTTCAATAATTGTGCCTTTTACAATGATTCATGTTTATTTCATCATCCTTATTTAAAACTTTTCTATCATTTATCTTGTTTATATTATTTAGGTTATGTTATAACTTCTGCTGTATGAGATTATGGATAGTCATGTATCAAAGACTGTTTAATGTATGTTTATAATTGAAGTAAATGCAACTGTTTTAATATAAATGCAACTGAATCAACAAAGCCTTTTTGACTATAGTCCGGGTCAGTTTACTTAATTCCCAAATAATAATAATAATAATAATAATAATAATAATAATAATAATAATAATAATAATAATAATAATAATAATAATAATGTTTTATTTTCGCTGGCAGAGTTAAGGCCATAAGGCCTTCTCTTCCACTCAACCAGCCTTAATCAATACAATACATAAATTTAAATTACAAATATTTACACTACACTTAAAAGGTTCTCCAGCAATATTCTTCACTACTTCCATAAGGGTAAAACATAACCATAACAGAAGCGTAACCATGTCATTCAGGTACTATCATCTGATGGTAGATGAAAGAAATTCACTGTCCGATATTACCCGATGTCCGATACTACCCAACTCTCCCCTATATCTATATATTTTGTGCGAGATCGTGCGTATTTGCTTGCTTTCCGCACATATCCAATACGCGGTAAGTGTGAAATACTACATTCAGTATTTCCAACGTAACACACACAACAATTTCCCTATTCTTACCGCTTAAGCGTCATACTCATTTTACTGCTTTAGGCTTTTAACATATTATTTTTAAAGACGTTCAGTATAGTAATAATTATAAATTGGAAACTTACCACTGCAATTTCACCTAAATTGCACTGTTAATTATTGTTTTTAAATATTTGCAAAAATTAAGTAAACTCTACAACACCATAAAAGTTACTGCATTTGTAATGCAAGTAATATTAAGGAAGCCGTGAAAAAATCAACAAGATTCTAGACTCATCATGACTGGGGAAAAAAAAGACAGATGTATATCACGGCCTGCTGCAGTATAGTAAACACAGAAAACATTTTATAGGAACAATGTTGAAGATAGATGTATTTGTTTTCCAAAGTTGCCGTCATTCAACAGAAACCAAGATGGAGATTTCATTGCAACTAATTAGAAATTCCTCTTTTAGGTATGTAATAAACGATCTTCGCACAAAATAATGTACGATACACGAGTGGTATGTTTGTTTTCATGTTCTCGGAAATTAAAAAAGCTCAACTACGTTTCGATTTTTCAATCTTTTCCTCGAACATGAAAACGTCAACATACCGCTCTTGTAACGCATATTACTATTTCGTCCTTCTTCTTACAAAGTCGAGGACTTACTGACACCAATTGACCTCTGTAATAAAAAGACGCTATACAGTATTTCAATTCCCTATCTAGCCTATTTGAATGTTGTCATGTGTGAACTCGAAAAAACAGTGAAGTTGGGTAAACTTGACTGTTGAATTTATTTACTTGGCCATATTTGTGTTTTGCTTAACGAGCTGTAACTAGAATTCGTGGAATTCCAATTCCATTTGCAATTCGCTGCAGTTTGAGATCGCATTTTAATTTGCAAAGTACAGACAGAATGAAATACTTCTAATTGGCACTCGATTAATTAAATTCTGACTTTGATTATTTTGATAAATTCTGCGTTTAGTAGTGCTTTTAGCTGGAATAATAAAATAAATGGACTCCAATTGATAGAATGATTATTTGGACTACAAATCAATGAGCCTCCACAAACCCAGCCAATGCACGCAACGTGTCTCGATGTCCGAGAAACTAAAATGTATAAAACAGACCTTACAGATGTGTTAGTGTAATTTTATTAGAGGTGTACGATGTGTGTTAAACACTTAAACAGACATTAGTGTCAGTACCCCGAAAATATCGTTGCTTTCAGGGGAAAATTACGATCGCTTAATTATAAAATCCTTTATAACTTTTGTTCAGCAGGGAAGACAAATAGAAAACGTGTTTCGCTTCCATTTTCAGGTTGATAGAACTGAATTATGGCCTTAATTTTATCTTGTTTTCATGTTCTATCTTAATATTACTCCTACTGGAGTATGTGGTAAGATGTGATAATCCATTTAGATCTTCAAACCCTAATTATAAATTTGCATTGATGTATTTGGTGACAGTATTAAGGAAATTAATGTTATACGAATCCAAGCAGTTGTTGTTATAACACGACTATAAGCCCAGATCACAAAATTATAACAGATTATCAGCCTTATGGGAAATCACAATTGACCTATATTTGTGTTTTATTATACAACAGAGTGGGTCATGAAAGTTTACATCTCTATGACAACTAGTTACTTTTGTTCTACATTTCTTACTAGGAATAAAACCATTATTCAGGTTTTATTTTTTATTAAATTGCATTTCTCTACAATACTGGATCACATACATACATACATACATACATACATACATACATACATACATACATACATACATACATTAATAATAATAATAATAATAATAATAATAATAATAATAATAATAATAATAATAATAATAATAAAGAAAAGTATCCGTCCCACGAAGGCATTTGGGGGTTGGAGGTCCCCGCCTGACCTCGGCACTGGAATGAGGTGGTGTGGTTTTTTCACCACGGTGACCGCCTTTTACCCCCGTAAGACCCGTACTCAATTTTATAGGAGGCTGAGTGAACCTCGGGGCCGTTCTGAAACTGTCGCAACGAGAAAAAATCCTGTCACCACCTGGGATCGAACCCCGGACCTTCCAGTCCGTAGTCAGAAATAGTAATAATAATAATAATAATAATAATAATAATAATAATAATAATAATAATAATAGTATTATAATGTTTTGCATTGGAACCCATATTAGAACAAGTAAACTCATTTAATATTTATTATAATTTATTTTATTTATTGATACATCTGAAAATATTCAACATTTTAATGGATAAAACCATCAATAGGTTTTCACATACCACGAAAACCCAAAAACATATCGGTTAAAAGCTCAAAGTTCTGAAGACCTGTCCTCATGTATGGTAGTGAGGCCTGGACTGTCCGAAACTCAGATGCTCAACGCCTAACAACTGCGGAAATGAGATTTCTAAGGAGGACTTCCGAAAGCTTAATAACAAAAGGAATGAACTAATTACAAAAGTTTGAAAATTACACCTATTTATGAACATCTCAACCACTATAAAAAATCAACAATTTTTCAATAGAATGGATCGTTCCAGACTCCCAAGACAAATTCTCCGCTATAGGCCTATACCTCATGGAAGACGATCTTTTGGAATTGAAAATATGGACGGAGATCGTAACAGACCACTGCCTAATACCTGCAAGGACGATGATGATGATAATGATGATATGATGATGATGATAACTTGTTTATCTATATATATTTTGAACTGGTAATGGAAATTAAAACTGGACGATTTTAATAAATGACCCCTCATTTTGAAGCTTGGAACTCAAAGTTTTTCGGAAAAGTAGTAGTTTTCAGTGAAATGTCAATTTTAAACATAATTTTCCTATTTTCCAAAACCCATCTTCGTCAGTTTTGAGAACTAGCTAATACATTAATAACTTGATATTCCCTTCGCTTTTTGTAAAGGAGAGGCGAAGCGAGCATCAAGTCGGCTGTTTACATTTCAGAATAAAACAAAACACATACTACAGTAAACAATATTACACGAAGACCATGATCTGCAAGAATGCTGACATATTTAGAGCTCAAATTAAATTGGTTATTAAAAACTTAACTTACTAAAAATAATTTACAGATTAGATTCTGTGGTTTTAATTTTCTGGGTGCAGCTGTTTATTGGATATTAAAAACTAAAAACTTGGGTGGTTTGAAATTATTACCATTAGAAATGAAATATTATTGTAGTTAATGTCATGATGTGACTATTTTTCATTAATTATACATATTATTTTGGGGTTATATAAGTAGATGTAGAAATAACTTAAATTATATTTTTATTTCTATATTTTACTGATAAAACAAAATATATATAGTATATTTTACTAAAGCTATAAAACTTACGTAAGTCTTGCGACCTCGGATACCATGAAGATGTCTGCCGCAGTTGCAGACGAAACGTCTGGTATAAAACCAACTAATAGACCACGGCCTTCAGCCCGGAAAATGAATCTACATCTACAGACTCCGGCCGTTATCGAAAGCCTACACTGCAAGATAATAATATTATTAAAAATCAAATATTTTTATAGTTATTAATCAAGTGGGGTTGATATAAATGGCGTGTGTGTAGATATTTAACGAACTCTTCAATTGGCTCAAGATATCTTTCATTATTATGTAAGCAAATAACTTTCCGAATGTCTGGTATTCTTCATTGAAAATAAATCTGAAAAATATTTATTTGAACGTCTAATGAACTTAGTTTGCAGCATTTGCTGCACAAGCCACTAATATCCTATATTATGAACTTTTATCTTTCCATTCGCAATTTTTGTGGGAAATAATTTCCGTTCGTAACGTTACTATAGTGGCCTTCAGTAGATGGTTCAAAGAAGTGGAGAAAATTTGGGCTCGTCTCTTAAAAAAAAAAAAAAAAAAAGGAAATAGAAGGACAACAGAGAAGAGTAACATTTGTTACAATGAATAGCTCTGTGAATTACAACTGCTTTGTTTTTATTTAGTGGGCGTGATAAAATACTACCTGCAAATTAAACAAGAAACAGTTGGGAAGAATGCTGAACATAACCACGTGGAGGAGCTACACGGGGCAAGATAAAGCCGTGTTGTGTATTCGTTATCCAAACAGCTCGAACAACAATGAGGCTATGTACAGGAGGGGTGAGGCACGTAAAGCATCGGGGTCATTCTATTTGTCTCCCTTAATGAAATAAACTCTCTCTCTGTTGGCATTCCATACATTTTGATGTGCAGCTGGGGCAACAAATACGTAAAACATTGTTATCAGTTTCATGAAAGAAACAGACGTCTAAATTGAAGATACCTGCAGGGTTGTCAGATTTTAGATCTACCAAGGAGGGACATCCTTTTTCACCATATATAGTACTGTACTTAAGTTTTGTCTTAAAGAAAGAGTGATATGAATTTGGGCAGAGTTGACATTTTCTTGACTATACAAAATAAATAAATAAAAATTATCCCGCAGCTGAAGAAAGTACGAGTAATATTGTCAAAATTGCAATGTGAATAACAGACATACAGTGTTATAGATACAACTATCCAAGTACAAACAATATTTATCTGGCTGTAAGTTACATCATGTTTCTCTGGGGTCTTTCTGAAGGGTTGTGGCAATAATATGTTATGCCAAATTATTAAATTAGTGACTTACTACTAAGATTAATTTCAAATCATCCGTCCTCAAGTGAGGTTGACCACTGGGATCCGGAATTAACAAACATAAAAGATAAAGGGAAATGAAACGAGCAAAATAATGATTCGATTTGTACATCAAAATAAAAATTTACGTGTTAACATATAGATGATAGTGTAGAATTTGAAGAGAGGCCTTCAGAATTTCCATTACAATCTTCTGAACCTCATAAAAGGGAATTTGAAAGGATTTAAGGATATTACATGTAAATTTTGGTAAACAACCCCTCGCTCCAAATAGTAAGCCTGCGACATTCCATTTGTAAAGCGAAATGCCATATTTTTGACTGAGGTATGGAAGACATGGCATCACATGTGACAAAATATTTAAATGTCAATGTTTATTAATTGATAACAATGACAAAATTAATGTATACTTGAATTCATATCTAGTTTGTGCCTTAGCATATTGCTGCTGCAAACCCATCATTTCACATACAGTATATATTATTTTTAGAGCTTCCTACATATTTATCACTGAACTTTAGCATTTTCAACAAGCTTCTGTCCATTCTCTGTGCCATGCATTTCTGATGAACGTCTCTTTTTAAAGGTTTGGAAATATCATATTCACCAACAAATGTCATTGACCTTGATATAATCTAGAGAGTAAAATAAACATTAATCTTTATATAACCTTGAAATTGGTTTAGACATTGAAAAACGATATGACAAATTGAATTTATTTGAATATTATTTACAATTGGCGGCCGGGTAGCTCAGTTGGTAGAGCAGCTGGCTACGGACTGAAAGGTCTGGGGTTCGATCCCAGGTGGTGACAGGATTTTTCTCGTTGCCAAACTTTCAGAACGGCCCCAAGGTTCAATCAGCCTCCTATAAAATTGAGTACCGGGTCTTTCCCGGGGTAAAAGGCGGCCAGAGCGTGATGCCGACCACACCACCTCATTCTAGTGCCGAGGTCATGGAAAGCATGGGGCTCTACCTCCGTGCCCCCAAATGCCTTCATGGCATGTTACGGGGGGATACCTTTACCTTTTTAATATCATATTCACCACTGAATTTACCTTATAGATTTATCTAAATTTAAATAAATGCTACAAACCTTACATTTGCCAAAATTATTATTATTATTATTTTTTATTATTATTATTATTATTACCTTTTTAATGTGCAAACCTAGGCCTACATTGTTAAGAAAATTAATTCAAATTTAATGTAATTATTTAAACCTAGAAGAAAATAGCACTACGTAACGATAAAATTATTCAAGAGATGTCAATTCTCTAAAGGAGGGACTTGTTGTGTCCCGCCTCGAATCGAAGCGGGACCCGGGACTTTTATATGAAAATCGGGACATGTCCAGCCAAATCGGGACATCTGGCAACCCTGGATACCTGTAAGGTTAAGAAATTGTTTCTGGATTTGTTTCTTTTGTGGTTTTTGTGAGTTCTGCTATTAGGTTAAGGCGTAAAGCTTGTTGTCTCTGATTGACCAAACAATTAATTGATTGATCAAGCCATTAGTAGCGGCCGTTAAAACACATCGGAGGAGTAAAGTTGTACAAGAAGCATCAGGGACATGTAGGCCATCTGCCATCGATCTGTGCCTCGCGTGTCTGCCTGCAGTCTCATTGACTTGTGTGCTTGCTCTTCAAGAGCGATTACAGTAATCGATTACGCCCCGAGCACAAGAGATGCTTCTACTACTCGTCCACAAACTGGAATTAGACAAGTAAACAGGAATAGACTCTAAAAAAGACTTACTTTCACTGTCGTTCTACATCTTCAAAACTAAGAGGACTGCTCTTTAGTCCGCTGCAAGCACAAGGGTAGTCCAGAAAGTAAGGTCCGTTTTTCTTAAAGGTTACAACAGTTAAAATGAATAAAAAGTAATGCAACCAGAACAACGGAAGGAGTCCATAATCGTACCTATCTTTAAGAAGGGGGACAAGACTAACTGTAGTAACTTTCGAGAAATATCACTTTTGTTGACGTCGTACAAACTTTTGTCCAATATTCTTTTGAGAAGATTAACTCCATATGTAGATGAAATTATTGGGGATCATCAGTGTGGTTTTAGGCGTAATAGATCAACTATTGACCAGATATTTTGTATTCGACAGATAATGGAGAAAAAAATGGGAGTATAAGGGTACAATGCATCAGTTATTCAGAGATTTCAAAAAGGCATATGACTCGGTTAAGAGAGAAGTTTTATATGATATTCTTATTGAATTTGGTATTCCCAAGAAACTAGTTCCATTAATTAAAATGTGTCTCAGTGAAACGTACAGTAGAGTTCGTGTAGGTCAGCTTCTATCAGATGCGTTTCCAATTCAATGTGGACTAAGGCAAGGAGATGCACTATCACCTCTACTTTTTAACTTTGCCCTAGAGTATGCCATTAGGAAAGTCCAGGATAACAGAGAGGGTTTGGAATTGAACGGGTTACAGCAGCTGCTTGTCTATGCGGATGACGTGAATATGTTAGGAGAAAATCCACAAACGATTAGGGAAAACACTGGAATTTTACTGGAAGCAAATAAAGAGATAGGTTTGGAAGTAAATCCCGAAAAGACAAATATATGATTATGTCTCGTGACGAGAATATTGTACGAAATGGAAATATAGAAATTGGAAATTTATCTTTTGAAGAGGTGGAGAAGTTCAAATATCTGGGAGCAACAGTAACAAATATAAATGACACTCGGGAGGAAATTAAAAACAGAATAAATATGGGAAATGCCTGTTATTATTCGGTTGAGAAACTTTTATCATCCAGTCTGCTGTCGAAAAATATGAAAGTTAGAATTTATAAACCAGTTATATTACCGGTTGTTCTGTATGGTTGTGAACTTGTTCTGTATGGTTGTGAACGTTGTTCTGTATGGTTGTGAAACTTGGACTCTCACTCTGAGAGAGGAACATAGGTTAAGGGTGTTTGAGAATAAGGTGCTTAGGAAAATATTTGGGGCTAAGAGGGATGAAGTTACAGGAGAATGGAGAAAGTTACACAACACAAAACAGCACGCATTGTATTCTTCACCTGACGTAATTAGGAACATTAAATCCAGACGTTTGACATGGGCAGGGCATGTAGCACGTATGGGTGAATCCAGAAATGCATATAGAGTGTTAATTGGGAGGCCGGAGGGAAAAAGACCTTTAGGGAGAACAAGACGTAGATGGGAAGATAATATTAAAATGGATTTGAGGGAGGTGGGATATGAAGATAGAGAATGGATTAATTTTGCTCAGGATAGGGACCAATGGCGGGCTTATGTGAGGGCGGCAATGAACCTCCGGGTTCCTTAAAAGCCAGTAATAATAATAATAATAATAATAATAATAATAATAATAATAATAATAATAATAATAATAATAATAATTTAAAATTTTTGCCGAATGGGCATTGGAATGCATTTTTACAATTTGATTAAAAAGTGATTATAACATATGCGATGGATTTATTAAAAAATTTGCAGTTTTATTGTCACTTTTTTCATGAAAGTCCCAGATTTTTAAGTAAAAAAAATGGCAATGACCCAATTTTTTAAAATTACATTATGGGAACCCTAGAATAGAAGCTCAGCTCTTAAACAACGTAAAGATTAATTTTTGGTCCTACAGAATTTATCTATTATGGTAACAATGGTTATTAGAGGATAAAAATTCACTCCGACGCCGGAGATCGAACAGTGCATATACTGTGGAATCCCGGCCACCAAGTCACTCAATTGAGTGCGCTCCTTGTATAATGGCAGTTGACTTAGTATATGTCAACATATATGTCGAACATGGAGTAAGGCCACGAAAAGGGAAAAACACTATAGCACGGGGATTCGATCCCGTGCTGAGGATCGAACTTCGGCGTAGCTCAGTGATTAGAGAGCTTGGTACGTAGAACCAAGGACCCGGGTTCGATCCCCGGCGTCGGAGCGAATTTTTCTCCCCTAATAATCATTATCGGCTCTTAAGAGGACACTCCACTAAAATTGACAACTTTTTCCCCCTAATCATTTTTCAACCAAATTTTGATAGCATGTTTATTATGTAAAGGACTAACAAAATCCAAATGTTGAACTCCCAAATGTTTTTGGCTTTTGATTTTTATTTTTTCTATAATATAGGCCTATATATTTTTAAGAAATATTTTTAAACCAAATTTTTTAGTAGACCTCAATTTTTAAGCTTTAATTTTTTTGGTTATATCCACAAGACACAGGGGAACATTGCTATGCATTCATTTTATTAAGTATCTCATTTATTCGCTTTCAATTTTTTTTTAACTTTTGAAGATGTAATTTTTTCTATAATGCATGGAAAATAAATTAATAAAATAAACTAGGCAACATTTCTTGCAAACTAGATGTATAGAAACATGCAGCTATTTCATAAATACTTGCAGTAAAAATGTCACCCAGATAGATTAATATTTGGCATACAAAAGTTGCTATTGAATCAAGAAAAATAAACTTACGGAAAAATGGATTTGAAACTAAAATGAATATTTATGTAACGCATACCCATTGAATTTCTCCTCCGCTACACTCATTTAGTAGCTTCAGAGAGCCAATTTTAGAACAAGAAGTTACTAGATTTGTAATCAGAAATTTGTAAAAAAAAAAGAATTCTTTAATGAAAAAAAAAATTTGACAGCTCTTCTTGTTAAATTAAAAAAAAATATATATTTAAACATATATGCAATCAGAATTGAACTAAATCCATTTGGGATATGAAAATATAAATTATAAAGAAGTGAAACAGTCAATAAAAATATTTTGAAAAATTTTCATGATTTTCAGTGGAGTCTTCCCTTAAAAACAACCTGACGCTGTTTGATAGACTGACTGAACAGGCATGGAAGCAATGATCTTCATTGGCACGCGCATGTATGTTTAATGGTACAATAAATGCAAGTTCAGTTCGGAATAGTAATATACGTTACAAGAGCGGTATGTTGACGTTTTCATGGTCGAGGAAAAGATTGAAAAGATTGAAAAAGCGAAACGTAGTTGTATCGTACATTATTTTGTGAAAAGATCGTTTATTACATACCTGAAAGACGAATTTCTAATTAGTTGCAATGAAATCTCCATATTGGTTTCTGTTTAATGACGGCAACTTCGGAACACCAAAATATCTTTCTTCGAAATTGTTACTTTAAAATGTTTTCTGTGTTTACTATACTCCAGCAGGCCGTGATATACGTCTGTCTTTTTTTTTCCCCAGTCTATAAATGCGAACTCAAAACAAACGGTAAGGTTATGTAATGATTTATTTTTCATTTTAATATTTTAACAATATTATTTATATAACATCGGCATCTGGAATCTTGTTGATTTTTCACGGCTTCCTTAATGTTACTTGTATCAGGAATGCAATAGCTTTCGTGGAGTAGTAGACTTCACTTAATTTTTGCAAATATTTAAAACCAATAATTAACATTGCAATTTAGGTGAAATTGCAGTGGTAAGTTTCCAATTTATAATTATTACTATGTTAAACGTCTCTAAAAATAATATATTAAAAGCCTAAAGCAGTAAAATGAATGTCGCGCTTAAGCGGTAAGAAGAGGGAAATTGTTATGTGTGTCACGTTGGGAATACCGAATGTGGTATTTCACACTTACCGCGTATTGGTTCTGTGCGGAAAACAAGCAAATACGCACGATCTCGCACAAATATATTGATTCTACCTTGTAGCTATTTTTTCACAAGTTTCGCTTAACAGCTTAACAGTGTAACACAAAAATAACTGTCACTAAGATCTGATATGTTTTTTATTGTAGACCTATGTTAAAACTTAAAAAAAAAATCAATTCTTGAATAAATCAGCGAATGATATTACCCAATGTAATATTTGTCTATTATTCGAAAGATACACATAAATTAATAACGTAATATAAATTTAATTATGAAATAAACTGCGTTTAACACGTGTTTCGGATAAAAGCCACAGTGTAATTGCTTGTGTAAGGCGGTAGAAGGAAGACAGGAACTTGACGATCGCGGTGAATGTTGTTCTGGAACTGTTGAAGCGGTCCTGGTTGTATTTGTCGGAGCGGATGAAATATGACGATTCCGGTGGTGTGAGGGCCGTGATTTGTGTTGACAGCACAATAAAACTACCGAAACTCGGGCACAGCGGCCTTACGCTAATAGGTTTTACTGTGGAGGAAACCAGAGAGCCGCATGCACATCAAATTTGCACTGCGAATGCGTATCTCTCTTCCATCCCCGAACAGGAATGCTACAAACTTTATTCTCGCATCTACTTCCATTAATTGTCCTTCCTTATTCTCTCCAAAGTTTTCTTTTATCATTTCCTGTCTTTATTTTAATATTTCTGATTACGTAATCTTGGTAGCAAATCAGCAAAAAGCTTCTCCTTGCCTTAATTTGCCTGATATTGGAAGCTGCTACATAGTTCCAAAATATCAATGAATCGAATGCCATAGAAATCGTAAACCACACAAAATAAACACACTTCTCATTCCAAATTGTATTTCCTGTATTTTTCTCTATTTTATATGAGCATCTTTATATTCTCTATTTTACTTTAATTTTTTTATTCTGGATGTTTCCTCTTTTCTTTTTTTTCTAGCACGTCATTCTCTGCGTTTATAACTTTTCTTAGTTACTGTTTTGATGAATTTATTTTATAGTCAGTGTCTACGAATCGTTCATAAAATATATATAAATATATAGAGTCTGGCTTGGCGAAGAGAAAGCCTACTAGCCATAGCTCTGCCAGATTAAATTATTATTATTATTATTATTATTATTATTATTATTATTATTATTATTATTATTATTATTATTACTATTACTAGCCGTACCCGAACGCTCCGCTGCACTTGTTAGGAATAAATATAAAGTAATTACATTATTATTAAAATAGGACATTTGGTCCAGGGTACATTTGTGTTTGATAGAAGGATAAATCGTTTAATATGTTACTTAATTTAAATTGTATTCAAATAATTTATATTATATATTATATTATATTATACAGAGACATCATTTTATTTTTACTAACATTTTTAATATTAACTTGCCTATACCTCTGGATCAACGCCGTTTGCTATCCCCTTCCACGACTGGAGTTCGATGATACTGACGTAATATACAAACAAATCACTTTACTAGGTATAGGAGGGAAGCAAAGTAGTTCATCCATTTATGTAAACTAGGAAATATTGCGCTTTTGAGTTTAATCATTTTCATTAGGTTTTTGTTTAATCAAAATACAGTACAGTATTAATAATAAATGTTTTTACTCACGAACTGAGCTGTCCATGTGGACGTATTCATTATGCATTGTATATTATACTGTCTACAACACATTAGCGTACAATATAGAGAATGAAGTTAAATTGAAAAATAATCATAAAATGGATATTAAACACATTTCGATGCAGGCTTCAGTTCTAATGTGCATATTATCGCACTATAGCATATTGTACTTAATTCCAATTACCAGTTCTTCGTACTAGGAACTCATGTAGAAATAATTCTGTACCTACTCTGTAAAAGAGTACCGTACGTACTGTAAATTCAATCTTCACTTCTGCCCGAAAAGATAAAATTACTCAGACATACTATCTACTGTCCGTTCAAGTGGTTATGTCGTACGATCGTAGAAAGGAGGGAAATCACGTGACAGTTAATTACTTGACGAGGCCCTTCTATTTAAATTATTTTAAACAGTTGTATAATATTACGTAGACGTCCAATTCCTAACAGAAATTAATGTTCTCATAAAAGAGCTAAGACAGCCCAGCCACTAGCTGGCGAATAAAAGCTGGTTGGGGAAACCGGGATACGACGTAGGCAAATGGACGACAGTACCTTTGCGAAAATGATTCAATATTGAAAGCTCTTTCGTCACTAAAATGCGAACATATTTTTGGAACGTACTGTGGCTACTATGACTGTATATGTGGTCTTGGATCTGTGTGGAAGACGGTTGAAAGGGTGGGAGTGAAGTACATTCAGAAACTCAGATACAATAAAAATAGAAGTAAAAATAAAATGATGTCCCTGTATTATATTATACTATATTATATTATATTATATTATATTATATTATATTATATTATATTATATTATATTATATTATATTATATTAGTATATGATTATGTCTCGTGACAAGAATATTGTACGAAATGGAAATATAAAAATTGCAAATTTTCTTTTGAAGGAGTGGGGAAGTTCAAATATCTTGGAGCAACAGTAAAAAATATAAATGATACTCGGGAGGAAATTAAACGCAGAATAAATATGGGAAATGCCTGTTATTATTCGGTTGAGAAGCTTTTGTCACGTAGTCTGGTGTCAAAAAATCTGAAAGTTAGAATTTATAAAACAGTTACATTACCTGTTGTCCTCTATGATTGTGAAACTAGGACTCTCACTTTGAGAGAGGAACAGAGATTAAGGGTATTTGAGAATAAGGTTCTTAGCAAAATATTTGAGGCTAAGAGGGATTAAGTTACAGGAGATTGGAGAAAGTTACACAACACACACACGTTTGAGACGGGCAGGGCATGTAGCACTTATGGGCGAATCCAGAAATGCATATATAGCGTTAGTTGGGAGACCGAAGGAAAAAGACCTTTGGGAAGGCCGAGACGTAGATGGGAGGGTAATATTAAAATGGATCTGAGGGAGGTGGGATATGATGATAGAGACAGGAATAATCTTGCACAGGATAGGGACCAATGGCGGGCTTATGTGAGGGCGGCAATGAAACTTTTGGTTCCTTAAAAGCCATTTGTAATTATTATTATTATTATTATTATTATTATTATTATTATTATTATATAATCTTTCCTTGTGTGTTTATCTTAGGGGAGAGTCGGGTAGTATCGGACATCGGGTAATATCGGACAATGAGTTTCTTTAATCTACCACACGATGATAGTACCTGGTTGACATGGTTACGTTTCTGTGATGTCGCATAGAGAAACGTAACCATGTCATTCAGGTACTATCATATGGTGGTAGATGAAAAAAACGCACTGTCCGATATTACCCGATGTTGGATACTACCCGACTCTCCCATAATCTCCTCTTCTCTTCTCTGTTCTCCTTTCTCTTTTCTATTACTCTCTCCTCTTCTTCTCTCTTCTCATCTTCTACTCCCCCTCTCTTCTTTTTCTTCTCCTCTTCTCGTTTCTATTCTCTTTTTTCTCCCCTTCGCTTCTTTCTTCTCTTCTTCTTCCCCTTTCTTCTTCACGCTCCTCCTCTCCCTTCTCACCTTCCCATCCTTCTCTGTATTCTCCTCTTTTCTTTTGTTCTTCTCTTCTCTCTCCTCTCTTCTCCTGTTGCGTAGTTCTCTGTTTGCACATCACATGCCATTCTACTCCACAGTATTACACAGATGCCAGTGTCCTGTCAATTAATAAATCAATGAATTAATGACAATTAAATAAATTGGAGATAATTGCACAATTTTTTAATGTTTCGTGGGAGCCAACACGTCGCTCGGAGTGGGAATTAAATTAACAATCACTTGACGAATCAAACAACGAGCATGATAAGCTTTGAGGCCGCCCTCATGGTTTTGTTGTGTCGTTACTGTCAGGGTTCACACGGGCTGTGGCGTAGGCAACGCATTGTCCGCCGTAATAACGAGAGATCAAGATTTTGGCGACAATACAAGCTCTCATAAAAGAGATCTTTCGTCTCTCTTTGCCAGTCTGTCTCAAAAGAATCTCTCTGTTGCTCCACCTACACTAGCGATGGCGTTCGTTCACAGGCCTGGCTTTTGTAATTTTCTAATAAATCTCCCTTCTCAGTATTTCGCAACTTACAGGAACGTTTATATTTTCAATACAAATACGCCATGCCTACTCAGTACATGGCCCTTGGCGGAGTGCAATGAACACTATTTTCTCAGAATCAGATTTAACTCAGTACATATTCTCACTATGTAACGCATAAAGGGAACATCGCATTCACAACGAACAAATATTCAACCCTACATAGGGTTCGAACCAATGGCCATACGTTCATGCATCTTAACCGTAGGACTAGTAGTACCGGTAGTGGTAGTAGCAGTAGTATTTTTAGCGAAGTTTTCAGCTGTAGAGGATACTCAAAGTCGAAATTAAACGTGGTGACAAATGGAAGGAAAAATTCTGCATAAAGCCGTCTATCAGGAACAGAATTATATTTAGGCCTACTGCCATAAATCTGCGACATCAAACAGATTTGCTTCTCTACCAGCGAAAGCTGTGCTAAAGCTTCTGTTGCCCTTTAAAATCTATCGGACCCGGCCGAGTATGAACACGCGGACCCTGGATGCAACAGCGTGGTAACCATTGGGTCACCGAGGAAAACTAACCATTGCAATAATGAAATAATAATAACAGTAATAATAATAATGATAATAAAAACATTAAACAAAAAATGAATAATAATAATAATAATAATAATAATAATAATAATAATAATAATAATAATAATAATAATAATCATAATAACAATAATAATAATAATCATCATAATCATAATAACAAAAGCCATAACCAACATCTGATAAGTTTGGACAGTGAAGTAAACTGGGGGCGGTTAGGTTTATAAAAGAAAGCGTCATGATACACACAAACATATCTTGAACAACTTTTATTTGTTTGTTTGAATTGTTTTTCCAACATAACCGAAATTAAACGAGTAAAAATATACATTTGTCCGGATTTATAGAAACGTTATGCACATTATTTATGGGTGTAATTTATGTTTTGTTATTTGAAGTGTTGTATCAGTGAAGAAATGTGTTGTGTCAGTGAAGTGTGTTCTGTCGGTGAAGTGTGTTTGTGTCAGTGAAGTGTGTTCTGTCAGTGAAGTGTGTTGTGTCAGTGAAGTGTGTTTGTGAGTGAAGTGTGTTCTGTCAGTGAAGTGTGTTGTGTCAGTGAAGTGTGTTTGTGAGTGAAGTGTGTTGTGTCAGTGAAGTGTGTTTGTGAGTGAAGTGTGTTTGTGAGTGAAGTGTGTTCTGTCAGTGAAGTGTGTTTGTGTCAGTGAAGTGTGTTTGTGTCAGTGAAGTGTGTTCTGTCAGTGAAGTGTGTTTGTGTCAGTGAAGTGTGTTCTGTCAGTGAAGTGTGTTTGTGTCAGTGAAGTGTGTTCTGTCAGTGAAGTGTGTTCTGTCAGTGAAGTGTGTTCTGTCAGTGAAGTGTGTTTGTGTCAGTGAAGTGTGTTCTGTCAGTGAAGTGTGCTTGTGTTAGTGAAGAGTGTTCTGTCAGTGAAGTGTGTTGTATCAGTGAAGAAGTGTGTTGTGTCAGTGAAGTGTGTTGTGTCAGTGAAGTGTGTTGTATTAGTGAAGAAGTGTGTTGTGTCAGTGAAGTGTGTTGTATTAGTGAAGAAGTGTGTTGTGTCAGTGAAGTTTTATATTTTATAGTGGTACAGCAAAATGAAATGTTTTTGAAGTGTTAGTGAAATCAGAATAGTATCAGTGAAATGTGTCGTAGTTCCAAAGCAGTGAGTGAGTTGTCAGCGAAATGAGTATAGTGCTGAAAGGTACTTGTGCATGTATGAACATATCATACTCGTGGATTTTAGTTCGAACTTTGGGTTATGATGCAAATTAGATTTAATTTAAATTTTATTTTAAGTGATCGTGCTTCATTTAATAAAGGATGCTCCTTGCTAATACAGTATTATTATTATTATTATTATTATTATTATTATTATTATTGAGTGTAATTAGTTACTACTGCTACCGGGTATTTACCCATTTGCAGTGTGAATAATACATACATAAGTACAAGTTAGAAGTGCGGAATTATTCATAAGACCGGGAATTTTTAGGTGACTCAAACATTGTTAAAATAAGTTTTTTACTGGGTATAACATAAGTTTATTAGCAAAACAAAAGAGTTTATTTACGTAAAAATTATTAAAAGAGAATCATATCCGCCATTTTGTCGTTAATAATCATTATCCTTTCTTCCAGAACATTGAGAAGAAAATCATGTATATGACCTGTATTCCCTGAGAAACTGATACTTCAATTTCTTTTCTATTAAAAGAATTATATAATTATTGGAATTTCTTTTCTGTTGATTTTAAAATACTGACAGCTGGAAATCCACCACATGTTCTCTATTTGAAATTTACATTGCCTTCCTCCGGATCCTATAAAACTCTTGCAGCATTTACATTGTGTTCTCTGGATTTTTGTGTCTCTAAACTTTCTTTACTAGTCACGGCAAAAGAATCGTCAAGTTTTGGAACGAAATTAGACATGACAATACAGGAAACATCTCAAATTTCAGGTTTAAATCTTCTCGTGACGTTAGGATATTCCCAATTGTATCCAGAATAATATTTAATAAGACATTTTAATTTTTACAAAAAGTTAAAACGATTATTTTCAAAAGAAACCGCAAGAATGCACAATAGTTTTGTGTATTGTCTGTCTATCGAAAGATTAAATTGATGTAACACATGAATTTGGTCTTGAGATCTCGGAATTGGCAATATTTCTTTTGTCTTTTGCCATGTGAAAAAATTAATGTTTCTTGTATGGCTTACATCAGTTTATTCTTTCGTTGATATTGCTGCATTTCAAAATTAGCATTGCCTTAGCAACCGAAACAAAATCAGATATTGAGAATAGTACATTATGCAACGAGCCTATAATGGTAGTAATTAAGACGCGAGTATGTTTGTTTATGAAACGAGCGCAAGCCAGTTTCATAATTTTCATACGAGCATCTTAATAACCATTATAGGCAAGTTTCATACGACTTTTATGCTCGACCATATTTCTAACTTGAAATTATTCATAAGTATTCATGTTATTGTTATCTAAGTGAAGAGCGGAAGTGATCTTCTAAATTGTGAGATGTGCGCAGACGCGAAAGTATTGATTTCTTCCGATGGACGAATGTCATTGACCTTGATATAATCTAGAGAATAACATGAGCATTAATATTGGTATAACATGGAAATTGATTTCGAATTGAAAAACGAGATGAGAAATTGAATTTATTTGAATATTATTTACAATTAACGCTAATTATTATAGTAACAGAACATAACCTTCTTTGACAGTATTGGATTTCCAGCCTCCGTGACGTTTCGTTAATTGTCTTTCGATTGCATATCCGAGAATAATCGATACTTGCGGTTTGATAATGGTACAATGGTGATTTCCCATTGGCTGAACAACTGAACTATAATGAATAGGTGTACTTTAATGGGGTGCATTAAAGGGCTACTACCAAGTGTATAATTACTATATTTCGGCATGGTCGAGCATAATAGTAATGTGCGTTACAAGAGCGGTATGTTGAAGTTTTCATGTTCGAGGAAAAGTTTGAAAAAGCGAAACGTAGTTGATCCTTTTTAATTTTCGAGAATTGAAAGAAAACATACCGCTCGTATATCGTACATTATTTTGTGCGAAGATCGTTTATTAAATACCTGAAAAAGGAATTGCTAATTAGTTGCAATGAAGTCTCCATCTTGGGTTCTGTTCAATGACGGCAAATTTGCAAAACAAAAATATCTATATTCAACATTGTTGCTTTAAAATGTTTTCTGTGTTTACTATACTCCAGCAGGCCGTGATATACGTCTGTCTTTTTTTTTTCCCCCAGCCTATAAACGCGAACCTAAAACAAACGGCTTCCTTAATGTTACGTGCATCACGAAATGCAGTAACTTTAGTGGAGTTGTAGAGTTTACTCAATATTTGCAAATATTTAAAAACAATAATTAACAGTGCAATTTAGGTGAAATTGCAGTGGTAAGTTTCAATTTATAATTATTACTATATTGAACGTCTCTAAAAATAATATGTTGAAAGCCTATAGCAGTAAAATGAATATGTCACTTAAGCGGTAAGAAGAGGGAAATTGTTATGTGTGTTCGGTTGGGAATAGTGAATGTGGAATTTTAGAATTACTGCGGGTTGGTTTTGTGCGGAAACCAAGCAAATACGCACGATCTCGCACAAAAAAATATTGCGACATAAAATTTAATTAGCCTATTATGTGAATTTAAATTGGGCTTATACAGAGTGTAACAACTTTAATGTTTAGAATTTCTGGAACATGTTCCCTGACACGTTCTGCGTTGATTAAACCTAACATACCTATATCCGAAATTGAGAGGTTACAGTGATAACAGAACTGGAAAAAAAGAACTTCTTGCAGCTCCAAGCATTATACCGTTTATACAAGGACTATTTTATGGCATTACTAAGTAGAGATACATAAGAAACATTTGAAAAGCAGTGAATGAAGGAAAATTTACTTTTAAGAGATTAAAATTGTTTAGGTTGCTAAGGAAACGAAACAGACAACAGTTTAAAATAACAGTTGTGAGAAAAAGAAACCATATTGTGACTAGTCTTTTTATTGAGTTTTTACCATTAAAACATGCCTTTTGTGTACACACATCAGGAATACGCCGACATAGTTCATGTGTATGGACTGTGTGATGGCAATGCAACAGCAGCTGTTTTGGCATATCAAGCACGGTTCCCAAATCGTAGGATTCCTAGTGCACAGGTATTTTCACGTGCCTATTGGCAAATTTCAAGAAGTACAGTGTTTGGAATCTTAAGGACATTTTTTTCAACTTTGCACTGCTTCTTTCATACTCACAAGTAGTTGATATTAAAATGTAATATGGTACTAATAAAAATAATGACATAGACATGTCACTTTCAACAGGAAATTGGTGTTACTTCTTTCAGTATTCAGCGATAAAATTAAACTCAAAAATTTAACTTTGGGGTACAAATAATCCAAACCTATAGAACTTTGGATATAGGTATGTTAGGTTTAATCGACGTAGAACGTGTCAGGGAACATGTTCCAGAAATTCTAAACATTAAAGTTGTTACAACCTATATATCTACAGATCCTCTTATTTTAACGAAATTTTAACGATTTAAAAACAGTCGTGATACTTTGATTAATCATACTGTTTTTTATTCCTCAATGTGTTTGATTCAGTGACAAATACTGCGGTAGCTTAAAATTTAATTTTCCTCACAGACTTAACATATGAATACATTGCTACTTCCATTGTCAACATTATGCCCTTTATGCTCCTAAAACTCGAAAGTAGCAGATAATGTAGAATAATTTGTTTAACATATCGCATTTACATAGTCGACAGATGCATGAAATATTCGGGTAATCCCCGTACCTTTGAAGCTGATATAACTTAATCCCTGCCTACACCGTGTATTGTCCTCGGACGTAACAAGAGGAAGACATATTGTTGCATGTTAACACGGAGCGATCTGAAAACAAGTTATCAAGTACGGAGACCTTAATACTTTGTTACTTACTTAAAATTCACAACTGTTACTTAAACCGCTGTTGCTTTCAGTAAATCTATCACAGCAGGGATTCGAGCTTCAAGGAATTAAGATGGGATTCATAATGGACCTGATTGCGTTCTGCAGATACTCTGCATCAACTTCTTTTTTCGACGTAGTTGAAGGTCATGTAATTAGAAGAGATGTAACGACAATTGACTACTGCGCAGGATTGAGAGAATGTATGCTATATACGTCAAATAAAACTAATTGGCATAGCATGTGATTTTGCAACAGGAAGAGATCGTATTTTCATCAACGTTTCTTGCAGTTTTGAAAATCCGGACGTATTTCTTCACAGAGTGAGTGTATTTTAATATAAGCATTCCTTTGTCATAGAAACGGTTTGTTCAAAAGTAGTTGTTTTGAGTTTATTGCCAATTTTATTTAATTGAACGGTGATTTAATCAATTACTGGATTCCATAAGAAATACTTCAAAAGTATGTGAATCTTCCGAACTTGCTAAGTAATCCTGAAAATGGAACCTATACGTAGTTCCGAAACAACTGGGTCAGTTATTTGTTGTAGCAGGCATAACGAGGCTAGCAGAGCAGATGACCCTGTAAATCTAACAACATTACTCTGAAAATGGAACTGGGATGTAGTTTCGAAACAACTGGGCCAGTTATTTGTTGTAGCCAAGCATAAGGAGGCTAGCAGAGCAGATGAGCCCGTAAATCTAACAACATTACTCTGAAAATGGAACTGGGATGTAGTTCCGAAACAACTGGGCCAATTATTTGTTGTAGCCAAGCATAAGGAGGCTAGCAGAGTAGATCCTGTAAGTCTAACAACATTACTCTGAAAATGGAACTGGGATGTAGTTCCGAAACAACTGGGCCAATTATTTGTTGTAGCCAAGCATAAGGAGGCTAGCAGAGTAGATCCTGTAAGTCTAACAACATTACTCTGAAAATGGAACTGGGATGTAGTTCCGAAACAACTGGGCCAGTTATTTGTTGTAGCCAAGCATAAGGAGGCTAGCAGAGTAGATCCTGTAAGTCTAACAACATTACTCTGAAAATGGAACTGGGATGTAGTTCCGAAACAACTGGGCCATTTATTTGTTGTAGCCAAGCATAAGGAGGCTAGCAGAGTAGATCCTGTAAGTCTAACAACATTACTCTGAAAATGGAACTGGGATGTAGTTCCGAAACAACTGGGCCATTTATTTGTTGTAGCCAAGCATAAGGAGGCTAGCAGAGTAGATCCTGTAAGTCTAACAACATTACTCTGAAAATGGAACTGGGATGTAGTTCCGAAACAACTGGGCCAATTATTTGTTGTTGCCAAGCATAAGGAGGCTAGCAGAGCAGATGAACCTGTAAGTCTAACAACATTACTCTGAAAATGGAACTGGGATGTAGTTCCGAAACAACTGGGCCAATTATTTGTTGTTGCCAAGCATAAGGAGGTTAGCAGAGCAGATGAACCTGTAAGTCTAACAACATTACTCTGAAAATGGAACTGGGATGTAGTTCCGAAACAAGTGGGCCAGTTACTTGTTGTAGTCACAGTAGACTATCCTTTCAGGACTTGATATGTTACTCTTAGGGTGAACGTTACATGTTGTCCCGGAAGAACTGAGTCAGTTATTTGGAGTAGCCAGATATAAAAAAATCCATTAGTGCAGGTTGCCTTTGACATCTTGATGTTATTCCTTGTAGATTGAACTGTATGTCTAGCTTCGAAATTTGGGTGGTTTTGACTCGGCACAAGATGAAATATTCAGAAGTCTTCCTCTGAATATATTTCTTTAATGAAAAAAGTGCATAAAACTAGGCGTACATTGTAATATTCTTTAATATATCTGCACAACAATTGATATACATGTTAAATCACATTATTGATTTGTAGTGAAACTTCGAACATTCCAATTCTTTTCATTTGAGTATTACTTCATTGGAATTGACACTCTCGTAATAAGGAAACTTCACAACTCGCGACCGCTAATGAACGCGGAAGGTTTACAGCTTGAACCTGATAATTTCTTAGGAATGGTCTCTTCACTACTGAATAGCTGTAATCTGGGCCAAAAAAACGAAATGCAAAAATTACTTTTACAGGATGTTACGAAAAAGTGGGCAAAACTTCAGGTACGGATTTCTCGTATATATAGAAGAAAAAATATGTATATCAGCATGAATCCGGAAATACTTGGTTTCTGAGTAGGGCTTGCAAGTATGATCAAAAGTGCTCTCCAGTATGCTTGTTTGCTGGAATTATTTTAATGCATTCTGTTTACATTTTCTCAAATGAATTATTCAAAATGTCCACCTCCTGTCTGAGTATACATGCCGTAGCTCATAGTCTCATCGACATGCTTCCAAATTTCTGGCAATTAAATGGTTTTATTATTTCCAGTCTATGACTTATCATCAGGAAAGGAAGTTCATGCCCTAAAAATCTGAAGAATATGTATGCATTTATGCCGTAAAAGTAGATGAATATACTACAAAATATGCATTATCAGTCTGAGATTATTTTAACAGAATAATAAGGTATAGGTAACTTAAGTTTAGTCTATGATTTTGAAGTGCTTACCTCATTGCTGAATGCTCCATTTATGCTGTTACAGTTCACAACTAAGCAATGACGTATGTTTTCTGTTGTTATTCTTCGCCTGTTGTCTCTCAGCAAAGCTTTGTAGCGCGATAAACTTCGTTCTACGTCACAAGAAGTAAGAGGGGCTTGCACAAAAGCTGTCAGATGTTCTATAGAAAATTTTGTTTGATTTTTGGGGTGTTTTTCCTTCGAGAATATCTTAAATTTCTTTAAGTTGATAATAGCCAGGGTTTTTGGAAAGAGTATTTGCTGTTTTCTCGTTCACTTTATCTCCTACATTTCCTGGAACTGATGTTAAACTGGATATTGTTCTATCGAAATCTGCTAAAGACTGCAGTAGAGGAATACCAATTGCTAACTTGAGAGGCTCCCTATGAGAGCGTCATCGTTACGTTCGAAATGCATAAACATAAATTAGTCGTGTTTACGAGGTTACACACTTTTAAAAATGAGGGAAAGACAAATAAACATACATAATATGCAGTTTCCTTGCATAAATGTTAAAATATGATGCTTTTATAAATAAATGCAAAATATGCAATTTATGCACAATAAAAGTAATATCATTGTATTCAGAAATTTGTGATTCATGTAGATAGTCTTTCAGCATATTCACACAAGATAGAGAACAAATATGCAAATGCATGAACTTCCTTTCCCTACTTATTATACAAACAGCAAAATATGTCATATAAAGGAACTATTCCATATATATTGTGTGATAAGTCATAGACTGAAAATAATAAAACTATTTAATTGAACTTACAACTTATCTGAAAAAATCCTCAAAATAAATTGTAAAAAATAGTTTTTATACTCTGACAGCCTTTCAGAATACGCTGACGGAGAGTTCTTTCATTATCCACAGGAGTCTAATACACCAACGACTTTTAAGTGTCCCTTTAGAAAGAAGTGCAATTATTTTAAATATGGCGAGCGTGGAGGCCAAGCATGTTCGGATCTCCATGAGACGAACTACCGTATTAAGGCAGAATATAAAAATTTTGAACATTTAATCGAGGAACTGTAAAGAGAAACTTCATAATAATTCTAGCAAACAAACGTACTGGAGTACACAATAATCATACTTGCAAGCCGTACTCAGAAACGAAGAATTTCCGGACCCTTGTTGATATAACTATTTTTTTCTTCTATACATATAAGGAATTCATGCCTTAAGTTTTGCCTACATTTTTTTTTCG
Organism: Periplaneta americana; assembly: GCA_025594305.2. Lineage (NCBI taxonomy): Eukaryota > Metazoa > Arthropoda > Insecta > Blattodea > Blattidae > Periplaneta > Periplaneta americana. Next base: position 103,148,100 of record JAJSOF020000027.1, read on the forward strand.
TTACACCCTGTATATCACCGTCCTTCGCAAGTCTCTCGTGGCTCCGACTTAAAGAACGTAGAACTTTACACTCTTTGTCTTTACTCTTTCGAATTCTGCACACTTCAACACCAAATTACCTTTCGTCTCGTTTCTCTTATCTATACTCTAACCACGACGTAAATACCAGATCACTTATCTGTGGCACGCTAAGTATACCTCTTCATAGAACATCTTGTTATTCATCATCTTTTACAATATCCACCTCGCGTCAATGGAATTCCTTGTCACAAAGTATTAGGGGCTGCAAGACAATAAACACCTTTAAGAACAGCTTAAAAGATAACCTTATTAGCATTTCACTCCAATCATACTGATTTAAACTATCACTGACTACATTGTTACTTTTTTCTTTAGACATCATCCTGATTGTGCTGTATTTTAATTGTCTCGTAATAATCTCTTTCTATTATCTAATATTATTTGAAATATATTAACATTCTATGTATTTTAGCTTAATTCTGCTACACAGTTTATTTCAGTGTGTAATTAATAGTTCATAGTATTTTGTTGTTTAATTCGTAAATAACTTTTGTATACATGTAACTCTCATCTAAATCAAATTGTTGGATTCTTTGTAAGTTCATGCATATGTATATACACTTTTTGCTGGTTGAGTGGAAGAGAAGGCCTTACGGCCTTAACTCTGTCAGCTAAAATAAATCATTATTATTATTATTATTATTATTATTATTATTATTATTATTATTATTATAATTATCGATTTCCCGAAATTCGAACCCGTGTCCGCTGGTTGTATAACCAGACAGGCCATCGTCTGAGCCTGGACAGTCCTGAGTGCCTCGAATTAAACTCACGGTTGCTCGCACGATCTCGATTAATAGAGGAAGGTGCCGCCACTCAGCTCTTCGTGACGGCAGGCGGCATCAGCAATGCCCAAACTGGGACCTTACAAACACGCCGCGTGGATTTAGCCTCATTCAAGCTGGAAATATTAACTCCATTGTCGAGGATATGCTCGAAGAAAAGAATGAATTGAAGATCATCAATCATCATTATCATCGTCAGTTGGAGCCAGCCACATCCGCTCTGTTAACAGAAACTTCACCTGCCACTCCGACAATAGGTCTACGACTTATATTGAGAGACATTCCACTGTATAACTGGCTAGACACGGACAGGAACACTACAATATTCCACTGATTCTCTGTGATAACCAAGCTGAGAGACTTCGGACCCGATAGAGCAGTTCAGTGGGAAATCCGCATAACGGCGTACTGAGTATACTCTATTTCCAACTAAAGATTGAAGTAGACGTAAACAAAACCAAAATGTGTTACTCCGCAATCGCAAGCTAGCTACCAAAGCAGCCACCAGGGCGCATTATTTTCAGCAAGTGAGCACGCAGGGCAGCCATCGTCTGATATATTGCAGACATTTCAACATATTCATTGAACTAACCCGTAAAATGCTCACAGAGGGTTAATATTTATTATTTCTCTACTGGGAATAGTGGATTTTCATTTTCTGTAGATTCGTGATTAAATGTTATTCTTTGAAGAGTGGAGAATTTCTTTAATCCTTACTTACTTACAAATGGCTTTTAAGGAACCCGAAGGTTCATTGCCGCCCTCACATAAGCACCCCATCGGTCCCTATCCTGTGCAAGATTAATCCAGTCTCTATCATCATACCCCACCTCCCTCAAATCCATTTTAATATTATCCTCCCATATACGTCTCTGCCTCCCTAAAGGTCTTTTTCCCTCCGGTCTCCCAACTAACACTCTATATGCATTTCTGGATTTGCCCATACGTGCTACATGCCCTGCCCATCTCAAACGTCTGGATTTTAAGTTCCTAATTATGTCAGGTGCTCTGTAGGGGCGTGAGCATTTATAACTATGATGTCGCACCATCTACCCTTAAGTACTAAATATGATAACCTGTCACTGATAAATTCGACCTTTTTTACTGCTGATTTTATTCTTTTATGAACAAAGAATCCTGTTCCTAATTGGTGATTATTGTTTCCTTCCCCATAATACAACAAGTAATCTCCTATTTTGTGATATGCCATTCCCATCTAACCTATCCTCTTGTACTCCCACAAAGTCTGTTCTATATCTAGCTAGTTCTTTTGCTACTAATGTTACCCCTCCTGTTCTATAAAGACTAGTTACGTTCCAAATGCCAAATCTCAAAACCTTATTCCTTTGCTGTGGTCGTGCCAGAGAATCAGTCCTATTCCGAGGCTTATTGTAGGGATTCGTAACGAGCTGTTTTTTTACGGTGATGGGTTGTAAGCCCTTCGCCCAACCCCTAAGCTGGAGGACCCCCCCTTATCGGCTGTCCACGACTGCTTATTCAATATATTCGCAGCTACCCTCCATATCTGGAGGCCGTCTCCTCTATCCGCAACCTGAGGACGCGCCATGCCGTGGTGATAGGGACCCACCATACATGGATTTCTTTAACTCTACAGAATTTTATTTGAGGTTGACAACACTGAATCTCGCACTGTGTAAGCTGTGCTGATGTGCTCTGTGAAGCTGCAAGTCACCTTGGGAGGGATTTAATGCCTATTACGCATGCGCGTTGCTATAATACACGTTACAATGATTTAACACGCAGTGTCTGAAACTACTAATACAAACATGTTGTTTAAATCGTAAGAAAGTGTTCTTATAAGCATGTTTAATTGACTCTATTCCATATAATTATATTATACATTTTATTATTTTAGAAGAAACTATTTTAATATGAGGAAGAAGATGACAAGCATGAGTTTGGAGGCGTTGTGCGTCCAATAGCCAATCAGGAACCATTTTGCCACGTGCATTTATTGACATTTACTTCAATCTTTAGCTGGAAAGAGAGTAGTGGTAAAGCGTACAGTGCGTGGGGGTACTGTAGAATGAATGCCAACAAATACGCAAAGGAAAACGCTCTGGATTTGAAGGTTCTGACGAATAATTTGGTTTTCATACAAATCTATTTTCAAACTATGTCTGAAACTATTACACGGTTAGAAAAGTCAGAGCAAGAGATGCCGGAAGCCCTCAAATTAGTTGAGGAAATGACACAGAGAATTAATGAGACACCAAGTACACCGGTTACTGATCGTGTAAAACAGAAGTGGAAATCAATTTTTTTGTAAAAATAACGGATATGGAGCATTGTGTAATATAAACAGCAAATTAGTGGACATAGAGTCATCCGAGAATAAAGGACTGTCTCTTAGAGACTGCAATGATGTTAGGTTTTTTCGTTTTGGTCCTATCACGTCTTGCGATGTAGAGCGCAGCTTTTCACAGTACAAACTTTGTTTGGCAGATAAGCGAAAAAGATTTACGTTTGAGACACTGAAAATGTATCTTGTAGTGCATTGCAATTCGGTACTGTAACTGCACTTCCTAAAGACGATCAATAGGATAAATGAAGAAATTAAAATTGCTACATGTTTATTTCCACCATTAACACTGTGTATAATTAAACACAAATGCTTATAAAAGACAGGAGAATAAATGCTTTTCACATTCTTTTGACATTGTCATAGTGTAATGTATATTTACTTTCAGAATTTACATATGTGTGTGCTTCCCCATACTACCGTACTCTATTCTAAATAGCAACGTTGTTACCTCAACACATCTCTACCTTTCACTACCTCCAGCGAGTCAATAGCCTATAGTACATGCACAGTAAACTTATTGTATCGGGTCCCAAGTCTCGAAGCCTGGTGATAACCAAGATGTGATGACAGTAGATGTTTTACTGCATGTTAAATACAGCAGAATAAAGACGTAATATTTCGATATGGCACTTTGTGAAGTGAGGGATATTATTTAAAGAACTTTTTTTGTACAATAAGATTTGATTGCAAAATTCATATTGTTCATATATTTACTTACTTACTTACTTACAAATGGCTTTTAAGAGACCCGAAGGTTCATTGCCGCCCTCACATAAGCCCGCCATCGATCCCTATCCTGAGCAAGATTAATCCAGGCTCTACAATCATACCCCACCTTCCTCAAGATCATTATTATATTATCCTCCCATCTACGTTTCGGCCTCCCTAAAGGTATTTTTCCCTCCGGCCTCCCAACTAACATTCTATATCAGCCATGTCAATTGATGCTCATAGGAGCAAGAGCGCGCTTCAGAGCTCAGGAGAACCTGAGCGCTTTACAGCGGAATGGAAAGAGTAGTTAGTATATGCCGCTTGGTCGAGCTAATATATATACAGGGATGGCCAGCACTGATTCAATGGATAAAGGGAAGAGAACTTATTAAAAATTAGTCTGAGAAGTATAAGTGCATTATAAGAATGTAAGTTTTAATTTTAATACTCATTTTTCACAAGTTCGATTTTTTTGTTCAAAATAAATGTTTTCTCAACTCTTTTATAGAAAAACGAAACTTTCAGGTATAGGCCTATTTATTTAGTAGCTTTATAGAATGTTTTCATAAATCTAATATACCGTAAATAAGTATTACTGAAGATAGTGTATTGAAAATTTTGAAAATATTCGCATGGAAATTGTTTGTAAAGTTATGAATTAACAAAGCAACTACTGTTACATCATAAGCAAAAGATACGTGCCCATGTGTTCTAAAAATGCCAGCTCTATAGCTTCAGCACATTTCCAGAAAAGAATTTAATATTCTGATAACAGGAAGTTGCTCACTAATATCACCTTAAAAGCAAAATGCGATAAGAGTATTGTTATAGAATATTAGTTACACTTAAAACATATACAGCACCTAGGTAACTGTGCTTTGTACTGTAATATTGTTTTGATTAGTTTATTGATTACTTTTATAAGGCTAAAGGTACCATCAATATCAATTCCAACTTTTCATGTCATACTCAGTCTCGTTTTTTGGGATATCACTTTCTTTATGAATGATTTGTTTCAAGTACAGTTGTACTGCTATGAAATTTATGTGATTATTCCTTCTTAACTCTTTATTATGTTATTAAGATTTAAAACACAACTGCAATATTAAGAAATTGGTATTAGAAAGAAGCCATATAAAAATAACGACATAAAATTTCACGTTCCGTCTGAAGTTTGTGCACCACTGTTTTCTTAATCCAACAGGCTGCTTATTCCCCTTTCCATACTTAGCGCTTGATGGCCGCGCACGACGTCGCGGTCAGAAAAATGCGCTTGCTTTGACATCACTGCTCTATATGCATTTCTGGATTCGCCTATACGTGCTACATGCCCTGACCATCTCAAACGTCTGGATTTAATGTTCCTAATTATATCATACAATACGTACAGTTCTACGTCGTGTAACTTTCTCCTTTCTCCCCGTCAGCCTCTAATATTTTCCTAAGAACCTTATTCTCAAACACCCTTAATCTCTGTACCTGTCTCACGTGATAGAAAGTACTGCTCAAGGAATTTTGTTTTCATTTTTCTATAAAGTAAGCCCGGTTCTTAAATGCCGAGAGTTTTTTTTTTTTTTCATTGAAGACTGTGTTACTACTGTTAAGGAAAATAATTTTTCTATTGAAACTTTCTCCATTTCATTCGGAGTCGCTAGACAACTCAATATCCGTGCACACCGGCAAGGATATTTCAATCATCGCTGCGTACTGCAAGGACAAGCAAAATTGCGATGCGCAGTAAATTCCTTTTTTAACATGTTTTCATAGGATTACATTATGAAACTTTAGCATATAGAAGAAACATTCAATATAAGTTAGGTTAATTCTACAAAGAAATTTAGTTAGGTATAAATGAAGTATTACACATATTTTTAAGTTGGTAATTTATCGACGCACTATCAATTGCTAGCAATTTTTTGAAGCATTTATTAATTGTCTTTAGGCATTATACCGACAATTAACAAAGTCAGTATTACAAAAAAATACCTGTATAAAGAATCGTCCAAAAAACTTATACTCTGAATAATACAATGTTAAAAAATAAATTACATATTAATATTACATTCATTTTTCAAAAAGGCATATGACTCGGTTAAGAGAGAAGTTTTATATGATATTCTTATTGAATTTGGTATTCCCAAGAAACTAGTTCGGTTAATTAAAATGTGTCTCAGTGAAACGTACAGTAGAGTCCGTATAGGTTAGATTCTATCTGATGCTTTTCCAATTCATTGTGGGCTGAAGCAAGGAGATGCACTATCACCTTTACTTTTTAATTTCGCTCTAGAGTATGCCATTAGGAAAGTTCAGGATAACACAGAGGGTTTGGAATTGAACGGGTTAAATTAGCTGCTTATCTATGCGGATGACGTGAATATGTTAGGAGAAAATCCAGAAACGATTAGGGAAAACACGGGAATTTTACTTGAAGAAAGTAAAGAGATAGATTTGGAAGTAAATCCCGAAAAGACAAAATATATGATTATGTCTCGTGACGAGAATATTGTACGAAATGGAAATATAAAAATTGAAATTTATCTTTGAAGAGGTGGAAAAATTAAAATACCTGGGAGCAACAATAACAAATATAAATGATACTTCGGGAGGAAATTAAATACAGAATAAATATGCAAATGCCTGTTATTATTTGATTGAGAAGCTTTTATCATCCAGTCTGCTGTAAAAAAATCTGAAAGTTAGAATTTATAAAACAGTTATATTACCGGTTGTTCTTCATAGTTGTGAAACTTGGACTCTCACTTTGAGAGAGGAACATAGGTTAAGGCTGTTAAGGGTGTTTGAATAATGTGCTTAGGAAAATATTTGGGGCTAAGAGGGATGAAGTTACAGGAGAATGGAGAAAGTTACACAACGCAGAACTCCACGCATTGTATTCTTCACCTGACATAATTAGGAACATTAAATCCAGACGTTTGAGATGGACAGGGCATGTAGCACGTATGGGCGAATCCAGAAATGCATATAGAGTGTTAGTTAGGAGGCCGGAGGGAGAAAGACTTTTGGGGAGGCCAAGACGTAGATGGGAAGATAATATTAAAATGTATTTGAGAGAGATGGGATATGATGTTAGAGACTGGATAGATCTTGCTCAGGATAGGACCTATGGCAGGCTTATGTGAGGGCGGCAATGAACCTTCGGGTTCCTTAAAAGTCAGTAAGTAAGTAAGTAAGTATATTACATTGATTAAAATTGAAAAATTCATCAGTTGGGTAAAAAGGATGCTTTACTAACCATGTGTACAGCCAAATTTTAAAAGCTTTAGTATATAAATGTGTTTAAATTTTCGAGGCAACTTATTATAAAATTTAGATTCCGGGTACAAGTAACTATTCTGGGTCTTGTTTAATCTAATATAAGGCATTTACATTTTATTTCGACCTGGTATTGTAATGGTGTATGTCACATCTTAAATCAAAATTTCGCCGAGGAATCATGTACAAAGACTAAAATAGGTTAATTAGCGTCGATCAAGTTGGTGACAGCGATATATTTGACTACTTGAGGCCGACGGTGTGATTACCCGATATTCGCGTTATAGTTGGTACAGTTTTGAGCAATTTGGAAGCAATTTGTTGTATCTTACAGTTTGTGGTGACAATTATGTTTTATCTAATTTTTATTAACAGTAGCCTACCTACCAGTGATGGAATTTACTAGGAGTTTCGACTGATAACGTAAAGATTTTACACGGTTTAATTTTATGTGAAATATATTTTGTGTGAGATCGTGCGTATTTGCTTGTTTTCCGCACAGAACCAATACGCGGTAAGTGTGAAATACCACATTCAGTATTCCCAACCTAACACACATAACAATTTCCCTCTTCTTACCCCTTAAGCGCAACATTCATTTTACTGCTTTAGGCTTTAGGCTTTTAACACATTATTTTTAGAGACGTTTAACACAGTAATAATTATAAATTGGAAACTTACCACTGCAATTTCACCTAAATTGCAATGTTAATTATTGTTTTTAAATATTTGCAAAAATTAAGTAAAGTCTACTACTCCACGAAACTTATTGCATTCTTGATACAAGTAACATTAAGGAAGCCGTAAAAAAATCAACAAGATTCCAGATGCCGATGTTATTACTGCAATATGTTACATAAATAATATTGTTAAAATATTAAAATGAAAAATAAATCATTACATAACCTTACCGTTTGTTGTAATTTCGCATTTATAGACTGGGAGAAAAAAAAAAACAGACGTATATCACGGCCTGCTGGAGTATAGTAAAGACAGAAAACATTTTATATCAACAATGTTGAAAGATTTTTGCCGTCGTTAAACAGAAACCAACATGGAGATTTCATTGCAACTAATTAGAAATTCGTCTTTCAGGTATGTAATAAACTATCTTCGCACAAAATAATGTACGATACACGAGCGGTATGTTTGTTTTCATGTTCTCGGAAATTAAAAGAGCTCAACTACGTTTCGCTTTTTCAATCTTTTCCTCGAACATGAAAACGTCAACATACCGCTCTTCTAACGTATATTACTATTATAGTTGGACAGTTAATAATATCTAGAATTTGCGTAGTTTGTGGAACAGCCTGTATGAGAAATCGTGCATATGTCGAGATTGGATATCCAGCAGCAAACGCAGTGCATTAAACGCATAACCATATCGCCACGAGACAACTATACAAGGCGCAGTGGTGCATGCGTCATTTAAGGGGTTGCCGGATGACGAGATGGGCAGCGCAGGGAAGCCTAATCCTTATATTTGCACGTCATATTAGCTGAGAACATTCAGAGCTCTTCTTTGATGTTACTCCGTCTTTTTAAGCTCTCGAGAAGTCCGCGGTCCACTGGTTGCCAAACGGTTTCGCATTGCTGAGCTGATTTCATCTTTGATCAGGCAAGCTGGCTCGTACCGCACAGAAAACACGTATAAAGACCAACGTCACTGTATCAATATAATAATAATAATAATAATAATAATAATAATAATAGTAATAATAATAATAATAATACGAGTAATAATGGTTTATTTTAACTGGCAGACTTAAGGCCGTTCGGCCTTCTCTTCCACTCAACCAGTGCGATACAAAATTACGAAATTACTATATTGCTAACGAGCAAAACATAATTAATACAATACAATACAATACTTACTTACTTGCTGGCTTTTAAGGAACCCGGAGGTTCATTGCCTCCCTCACATAAGCCCGCCATTGGTCCCTATCCTGAGCAAGATTAATCCAGTCTCTACCATCATATCCCACCTCCCTCAAATCCATTTTAATATTATCTTCCCACCTACGTCTCGGCCTCCCCAAAGGTCTTTTTCCCTCCGGTAAGTAAGTAAGTACGTACAACTGCTTTTGCGACGGTCAGGAGCCAGCAGACAACTATGGGGCAGCGAGAGACCACTAGGGAACCCAGGTACCTAGAATAGTTGCGCGGACAATATGTATGTCATGATTAATCAGATGTGATCAAATGCCTTGGTGATTTGATTAAGGCTTATCTGAAACATAAATTTACCTATATGGAGATACAGAATAATCCAGAAACTGGTGTGAAATGATCTAGTACTGATTTTAATGTATTTGAAAAAAAATCGACCTCGCCAAATTTTCTACCGAGAATTATTCAGTCACGTTCCGCAAGCGAATTAAGGTTGTCTATTATTGATCTGCTTGCAAGTTGCTACGTAATTAATTTGGTGTCTGTTCCTGTTACTGCTGTCTACGTTGCCGCAGTTCCTTTGGAGTTCACTACCAGTGAATCTGATGGGAATTTATCATTTGTAAACCATATGAATTATGGCTGTAATCTGCGATTCAAGCGCGTTTTTAGCCCGGCTTTAAAAAAAACACATGCATTTATGATCTCAAACACAGGATTGACATATCGAACATAATTAAGATTGTAATTTATTTTGTTTCTATTGGCATTTGAAATAACTTTCTGTAATGGTTGTGATAATACCAATAACTTAAGAAGTGTCGAAATGTGCCTTTCAAGTGCAAACGTTTGCGTAAAACGTACCAGTCTATTACTCCAGGCAAGAATTCGGTCCAATGTTCTATTCTCAGGCTAAATTTAATCGCTTCATATACAGGGTGTTTCCGAGCTAGTGTTACAAACTTTCAGGGATGATGGGAAGGGCACATGTATCAATTTGAGATAAGGAACCCTGGTCCGGAAATGACTGAGTCCAAAGTTACAATCAAAACTAGTTGTGTGGAAATGAAATAATTTTATTCCTCTGTACACCTTATTTATGTGTATTTATCTGTACATCTTACACATACTGTATTCATCTGACGTTGTTTACGTTGTCTACTTACAGTATTCCATTCAGTGCGCTCTCTGAAGGATGGATGGAGACAGGAAACTACACTAAAGTAATGCTGATAGCGTATTGTGTAACGGACATGGACGGTCCTGATATGCACGTCTGTAGAGAGCAGTGTATGTTTACAAGTTGCAGTGTCCAGTCGATCAGTCCTAGTGAAATGGAGGAGTACACGCGAGCGAAATAGGCAGACCTGATTTTCGAATACGGATGAGCCAATGGGAACAGTAGACAAGCTCACAGATTGTATCTGGGTACCAGTACGCACGTAGGAGACATCCGGCCTATACCATCTTTCCACGGCTGTTCCAAAGGTTAAGGGAAGGAGGGCACGTAGTGTGAAATTACAATTCCATTTCCACACAACTGTTTTTGCTTATAACTTTCGACTCAGTCATTTCCGGACCAGGGTTCCTGAACTCAAATTGATACATGTGCCCTTCCCCATCATTCCTGGAAGTTTGTAACACCAGCCCGGAAACACCCTGTATGTGTAGGTCGTTCTATCTCTCTAGTATCGTCCGTTTGTAAGATATCTTGAGGAGTTCATTCGAAGTATTCTCCATTGTCTTTTATATTTACATATTTCCTCAGTTGATTGTCTACATGTGGGAAATACATACCTGAAATTATACCCCGTATTTTTAAACACCCTGTATTGTCTTCACCTAGCGGCTCTCGTACAGCAGCATTTCTGATTCCGTCTCTTCTTGTGACTCCTTGCAGGGATCTTAAAAATCACAACTCTGCGGACTCCAATCTGACCGTATTTTATCCTTACAGCCAACTGGCTAGTCTCCTGAATTGAAAGAACTCATCCTGCCTGTCGTTTTCCTAAAGCGCTAAGACATATCGATGGCTGAGAACCAGACTGTTCTAAGTCCAACTTTTTATAAGAAAGAAATCTGTGTTTCATTGTGTTCCATTTCTTGTCTGCATATAATAATCAGACGTGGGCATTTAAAGAGATGCGCCGTACTACTCTGATTGCTGCAACACGCATCACCTGTTAACGTAATACTCAGCGGTGGATCGCGTGAAGTATTGAAACACGGAACGTTAAGTAATTAAGCAGGAGAAAAAGATACACAGTTTTCTGCAAATGTTATTTTTATGAATAATGAAAATGAAAGAAAACATATTTTCCAAAACAAATACAAACTATTTTACAAAAAGCTGAAACATAACTTTATTTCTAATTTAAACAATTACTGTAAAAACCTTATAAAATGATATAAAACGTACAATTCCACAACAGTTAAAAAGTAGTGCCATAATCTGAACCTATTTCTTTGGAAAGGGCATCAGTCACTAATTTGCATCCTTTGAAAATAAAATTAAGAAACTAAGGAAAAATAGATTCTTAACAAAATATCAAGCACATTACCAAGAAACAGAAAAGCAACAATTAGGCTATTTTTTAAACTTCTTACTGTAGTTCTTTGTTGTTTTTGTCAATTTACGTCAATTGGCTCATGCCCTTAAAAGAAAGGATTGGTTTATTCTTCTTCGTCACGTAAATCAGCAAGTTTTTCCAAATTTGGAGTTATGTCAGACATTGCAATTGTGAGCTGATAGAATAAATTTTCGTCTGAAATGCGTGATCTTGATTTGGATTTTACAATGGCCAACTGAGAAAAAAAAACTGTTCACAAATAAAGGTTGAGTCAAACATAGAAGCAATTTTCATAACAAACCTCCGAAGATGTGAATATTTTACTTTGCAAAGTTGTTTAAGCTTATATACATCTAAACCAGCCATGTTTGTGCACTTACACTTGGGGTTTCGCGGCCAGACGCGCTAACCGTTACTCCACACGTGTGGACTACTATTATTATAAAAAATAAAATAAAAAAATTTGTTCCATTAAAACGAGTCTTTCCATAATTTCGCTCAACGTGCTAGTAAAATTTTTAGCATAATAAGCACCTAACGCTTTCCCCTTCTTCGCAAAAAGAATTCATTTTCCCATTCTTTGTGGAAATAATATTTTTGGACTTTTTACATCAGGAGCTTCCTAAGAGAGCGACATTTTTTTTTAGTGAAATCCACCGCTGACTGCCAGTATAGTACTTCAACCGGTCGGACAGGTACCCCAGCTAGGGGTGTGGAGGGAGGGAGATCACGTCCTTGTGTTCGACTCCGTTCGACATGTACAGGGACATCATTTTATTTTTACTTCAATTTTTATTGTACCTGAGTTTTTGAATGTACTTCACTCCCACCCCTTCTACTAATGAAGTTCCAACTGTCCTCCAAACATAATCAAGGCTGCATATAGTAAACAACACTGAGTTAGTGAGTATAGTACGTTCCAGAAATATGTTCGCGTTTTCCAGTGACGAAAGAGCTTTCAATATTGAATCATATTTTCGCACAGGTACTGTCCGTTTGCCTACGTCGCATCCCGATTTCCCCCACCTGCTTCTGCACGCCCCTCTGTAAAAGCTGGGCTGTCTTAGCTCTTTTCTGAAAAGATTAATTTCTGTTAGGAATTGGACGTTTACGTAATATTATACAACTGTTTAAAATAACTTAAATAAAAGGGCCTCGTTAAGTAATTAACTGTTACGTGATTTCCCCCCTTTCTACGATCCTGCGGCATAACCACTTGGACAGACAGTAGATAGCACGTCGGAGTAATTTTATCTGTGCCGGTCGGGCAGAAGTGAAGAATGAATTTACAGTACGTAAGGTACTATTTTATAGAGTAGGTACAGAATTATTTCAACATGAGTTACTAGTACGAAGGGCGAAACTGGCAATTAGAATTAGATGCAATAGCCTATAATGCGATAATATGCACAAAAGAACTGAAGCCTGTATCGAAATGAACGGCCACCATTTTCAAAAATGTGTTTAAATATCCATATTATGATTATTTTTCAATTGAACTTCATTCTCTATATTGTACGCTAATGTGCTGTAGACAGTATAATATACACTGCATAATGAATACGTTCGCATGGATAACTCAGTTCGTGAGTAAAAACACTTATTCTTAATACAGTACTGCATTTCGATTAAACAAAAACCTAATGAAAATTATCGAACTCAAAATTGCGATATATCCTAGTTTACGTAAATGGACGAACTACTTTTCTTCCCTCCCATTACGTAGTAAAGTGATTTGTTTGTGTTTTACGCCAGTATCATCGAACTCCAGTCGTGGAAGGGGGAGCAAGCGGTGTTTCCGGTACTCTAAAAGTATAGCCAGGTTAATATCAAAAATGTTAGTAAAAATAAAATGATGTCCCTGTACTACTGATGCCCACGTCTGGCATATATGAATCGAACAAAATTGTAAATATTTCCCTCCATAAGGTTGCTATGAAGCTATTCCAAATTGTTTCACGAAGCTTTGAATGTCAGGATCTTAAAATAGCTCTCCTGAATAAAAAAAATAGTAAAATGGACTTGGAACAGTCTGGTTCTGGGCCATCGAAATGTCGGGAAACAAACAGACTACAGACTTACACCTCCTCCTACACAAAGTTTGGTGTTTTCCAAATTAAACCCTTCTGCAATCGGGGCCTTTGCATTCGCATACTGCCTTCGGTACTTTGGGGGCGAGTTTACTCGAGTATAATTCGTACAAAGTAAAGGCTCGAATTCCTTTTTTCGCGAGGACTGAGGTGTCCCTTCTTTTCACTCGCTGTGCAGATTTTTAACATCTTCAGCGAATCTGCCCTATTGTGCTTCGTAGACCCCTCATGTGGAAGCTATTAAGTTACGTTTCTTCATATGGAACGGTGAAAATCGAAGTGAGACAAGTGTCTAGCAGGTTTGGAGCTCACATATTTAGTTGTCCTCAACCCAGAACGCGTTTTCGTTTACCTTTTTAATGTTTTTCCTATTTTCCCATTAATTGCTTCGTTCATTCATTCATACATTCATTCATGTATGCATCCATCACCCATTCACTTATTATTCACTCTCTATTTCATTCATTCACACATACATCCATTCAGCCACCCTCACTCACTCACTCCTTCACTCACTCACTCACTCACTCCTTCACTCACTCACTCACTCACCCACTCACCCGCTCTCTCTCTGATTAATTCATTCATACATCCATCCATCCACCTTCCAACCATCCATTCATTCATTCACTCACTCACTCTCTCTGATTCATTCATTCAAAAACACATCTACCTTCCAATCATCCACACACTCACTTTCTTATACATTCACCCACTCAGTCTCTGACTCACTCACTCACCCACTCTCTGACTCACCCACTCACCCTCTCTGATTCATTCATCCATACATGCATCCATTCGTATTTCAACCATCCACTCATTCAGTTTCTGATTCACTCTCTGACTCACTCACTCACCCACTCTCTGACTCACTCACTCACTCTCTCTGATTCATTCATTCATACATGCATCCATTCGTATTTCAACCATCCACTCATTCACTTTCTGATTCACTCACTCACTCACTCACTTACCCACTCACTCTCTCTGATTCATTCATTCATATATGCATCCATTCGTCTTTCAACCATCCACTCATTCACTTTCTGATTCACTCACTTACTCACTCACCCACTCACTCTCTCTGATTCATTCATTCATATATGCATCCATTCGTCTTTCAACCATCCACTCATTCACTTTCTGATTCACTCACTTACTCACTCACCCACTCACTCTCTCTGATTCATTCATACATGCATCCATTCGTCTTTCAACCATCCACTCATTCACTTTCTGATTCACTCACCCACTCACTCACTCACTCACTCATTCACCCACTCTCTCTGATTCATTCATTCATACATGCATCCATTCGTCTTTCAACCATCCACATTTACTTTCTGACTCACTTTCTGATTCACTCACCCATTCTCACCATCCACTCACACTTTCACCACTTACTCTGATTCATTCATTCATACATGCATCCATTCGTCTTTCAACCATCCACTCATTCACTTTCTGATTCACTCACTCACTCACCCACTCACTCTCTCTGATTCATTCATTCATACATGCATCCATTCGTATTTCAACCATCCACTCATTTACTTTCACTGATTCACTCACTCACCCACCCTCTCTGATTCATTCATTCATACATGCATCCATTCGTCTTTCAAGCATCCACTCATTCACTTTCTGATTCACTCACTCACCCACTCACTCTCTCTGATTCATTCATTCATACATGCATCCATTCGTATTTCAACCATCCACTCATTCACTTTCTGATTCACTCACCTCACTCACCCACTCACTCTCTCTGACCCATCCATTCGTATTTCAACCATCCACTCATTCACTTTCTGATTCACTCACTCACTCACCCACTCACTCTCTCTAATTCATTCATTCATACATGCATCTATTCGTCTTTCAACCATCCACGCACTCACTTTCTGATTCACTCACCCACTCACTCACTCACTCACTCACTCATTCACCCACTCTCTCTGATTCATTCATTCATACATGCATCCATTCGTCTTTCAACCATCCACTCATTCACTTTCTGATTCACTCACCCACCTACTCATTCACTCACTCACTCAGCCATTCTCTCTGATTCATTCATTCATACATCCATCCATCCACCTTCCAATCATCCACTCACTCACTCACTCACTCACTCATTCACTCTCTCTCTGACTCACTCACTCATCACCCACACACACACACACACTCACTCACTCACTCACTCACTCACCCTTCACCCACTATCTCTCTGATTCATTCATACATCCATCCATCCATCCATCCATCCACCTTCCAACCATCACTCACGGCTTCACCTCTCATCTGTTGTTTTCAGGCTTCATGTTTCACTAGAGCGCATTAACGCTGGTTTGGCCACAGTTCAATATAAGAGATGTTTTGCAAGTTTTACCTCCTCTGGCAATGATGTCGAGTGCGGGAGGGAAAGGTTTAGCTCTGGTTAACTTCTGATTGGTGCTAGCCCACGGGTGTTTACTGTGTCGGTGATTTTTAGGGCATAAAATCCCATCCCTAATAATTCCTGTGATCAATAACATTACCCACTTTGGAGTCCGAAATGCTTAAATTATTTGAACACTGCAGACCAGCCGTGGCTACGGAATGCGATTCACGCTTTCCGTGTGTCAGAATATTTAAAATATTCAAGTGAAGCAGCTATTATTCATAGCCGTTATGTTGCATTATATTGGGGCCGGTTGTGATGCTTGAAATGTACCCTCCAACAGTCTCTACCCCCTTCACAGAACGAAATAAATGATGCAGAATGCATTTCATAAAGTTGGTGGACTTGGTGAATTATTTACTAGCAGCACACACTGTTTTACTTTACTCGTGTTCATTTATACAAACACGACGTCCATCTCTTTGACGGTCGATCCCGCACAAGTGTCGATTTCCCACCTGGTAGATGCTGTAAGATTTATGGTACTCAGGGCCCTTGTCGGACACTTTTTGAGAATATCAGTTATGAAATTTTAATTCCATTATTACTCTATCCCACAACGTTTCACAGACTCCGGAATAACCTCTATCGCTTAATTAGGAAGTCTTTCTTCCTTATAACAGGAAAAAGTTATTTTCTTATTGCAATCTATAAACGTACACTTTGTTTACATACAGTATGTTGCAAGGATTGCTTACACGTTTCGTTTCAATTATGGATGTCTGTATTTATTCACACTGCAAATGGGTAAATACCCTGTGGCAGTGGTAACTAATTACACTCAACAATGACAATTAATAATAAATTACAGTAATAATAATAATATTAACAAGAAACTTCCTAAATTAAATGAAGCACGATCACTTAAAATAACATTTAAAGTAAATCCAATTTGTATCTTAACCCTAAGTTCGAACTTAAACCCACGAGTGTAGGGTAAACATTGGTAATTTCGTGATAATTTCACGAAAATTAATTTAAAATGCAAATGTGTAAATATATCCTTATTCCGATTTTTTCATCCAAAAGACGATAATTTGCTTTACAAATCTGGAGACATAAAAGATTGTACACGTTCTTGAACAAGTGCCAAAAACCACTTTTACAACTTAAGCTAAAAGGTTGGTTATTTCATGATAACCTTGGTAATTTCGTGATATTGCATTGATAATTTCGTGAGAGGTAGAAGAATTGTGGAAAAATTCATTAAAGTCAAATGAAATTCTCATTTATTGTTACAAGACTTCAAACATTGTAATTCCGTCTAATATTCATAGCAAGAAAACATAGAAATACATATCAACACATAATAAGGATGAAATCAAAGTAAAAATTAAAATCGAAAAGATATCTTCTTTGCCCTGAAAGGTTTAAACACTTTTATTACGGACTTTACTATGGCCTATATTACTAGGGTAACTCCAAAAGTAATGCATAACATTTGTTTAAAAATTATGTTTTTATCCTCCAGCTTTGCTATTTTCATAGAATGTAGATACAGCCTTTAGAAACAAAATGTCACTTTTCCACGTAATCCTCGTCCCTTTCAACTGCCTTACGTAACCTAGGAACGACGGTCTACAACCAGCACGGTAAAAGTCTGGACCAACACGTCTAAGCCACTCTTTAGCAGCGTGCACAAGGGAGTCATCTTCTAACCTCGTTCCGCGAAGGCATCCTTCAATTTACCAAAGAGATGGTAATCGCACGGTGGCAGTTTAGGATTGTAAGGCGGATGTTTCAGTGTTGTCTATCCGAATTTTCTGATCTGGTCTGAGCTTGTCTACTGTTCCCATTGGCTCGTCCGTATTCGAAAATCAGGTCTGCATATTCCGCTCTCGTGTACTTCTCCTTTTCACTAGGACTGATCGACTGGACACTGCAACTTGTACACATACACTGCTGTCTACAGACGTGCATATCAGGACCGACCATGTCCGTTACACATTACGCTATCTGCATTGCTTTAGTGTAGTTTCCTGTCCCCACCCCTCAGACAGCGCACTGAATGGAATACTGTAAGTAGACAACGTAAACAACGTCAGATGAATACAGTATGTGTAAGGTGTACAGATAAATACACATAAATAAGGTGTACAGGGGAATAAAATTATTTCATTTCCACACAACTATTTTTGCTTACAACTTTCGGCTCTGTCAGTTCCGGACAAGGGTTCCTAATCTCAAATTGATACATGTGCCCTTCTCCATCATCCCTGAAAGTTTGTAACACAACCCGGAAACACTCTGTATATGATGTGTTCATACCTGCACAAGTACCTTTCAGCACTACACTCATTTCGCTCTCAACTCACTCACTGCACTAGAACTACGACACATTTCACTGACACTACCCTGATTTCACTTACTTACTTACAAATGGCTTTTAAGGAACCCGAAGGTTCATTGCCGCCCTCACATAAGGCCGCCAGCGGTCCCTATCCTGTGCAAGATTAATCCAGTCTCCATCATCATACCCCACCTCCCTCAAATCGATTTTAATATTATCCTCCCATCTACGTCTCGGCCTCCCTAAAGGTATTTTTCCCTCCGGTCTTCCAACTAACACTCTATATGCATTTCTGGATTCGCCCATACGTGCTACATGCCCTGCCGAGGCTTATTGTAGGGATTCGTAACAAGCTGTTTTTTACGGTGATGGGTTGTTAGCCCTTCGCCCAACCCCCAAGCTGGAGGACCATCCCTTATTAGCTGTCCACGACTGCTTATTCAATATATTCGCAGCTACCCTCCATATCTGGAGGCCACCCTGATTTCACTAACACTTCAAAAACATTTCACTGTTCAAATAATTTGCACTACCACCATAAACTATAAAACTTCACTGTCACAAACACACTTCACTGATACAACACTTCAAATAATAAAACATCAATTACACCGTAGAATCGTGCTTATTATATTAACCTCAAAATCGCTAGCCTAGACCTTATTGCAAACTATTGTAGCACGTTCACTATAACTCTCACCCTTTCACTGTAAATCAATCTCTTTTCTCTGCCAGTATAACCCTCAGAATTTGCTTCAAGCTCACATCACTTTCACTACAACACACTGCACCCCCAATATAAATCACTGTAGATTCACTATGTTTCTCTTCTTACTCATTATACTTGTAAAAGAACAAAATAATGTACATAATTTACTACCGTCTATTAGTAAAGTCCTTAAGCCTATTTTTAAATACATTTTTGGTTATTGGTAAAGCCTTTAGTAAGTCTGCAGGTAGAGCATTCAAGTCCCTGATACTACGATTGAGAAAAGAAAACTTTCCAGTGTCCGTCCTCTGTCTTCTTTCCCTAGATTTATGTGAGTGGTCGTTCCTTGAAGATGATTTGTATTCAAGACGAATTTGATACCTTTCACGTCATGAGCCCAGAAAAGCAATATTTTGTTCACTTTTATAAGTAAACATTACATGTGTAGTTTTTCTGTGACCACTGTTCATGTTTTAAGGAATTCTATATTTGTACATAAGACCTCATAAACTTTCTTACTTACAAATGGATTTTAAGGAATCCGCAAGTTCATCGCTGTCCTCACATAACCCCGCCATCGGTCCCTATCCTCTTCAAGATTAATCCAGTCTCTGTCATCATATCCCACCTCCCTCAAATCCATTTTAATATTATCCTCCCATCTACGTCTCGGCCTCCTCAAAGATCTTTTTCCCTCCACCCTATATGCATTTCTGGATTCGCCCATACGTGCTACATGTCCTGCTCATCTCAAATATCTGGATTTAATGTTCCTAATTATGTCAGGTGAAGAATACAATGCGTGCAGTTCTGCGTTGTGTAACTTTCTCCATTATCCTGTAACTTCATCCCTCTTAGCTCCAAATATTAGTCAAATGGATGTGATAGTAAATACAGACCTAATGAAACAGACTCAACTACACAAAATTTATAGGACTTTTTATAGACTCTAGTTTAACATGGGATAAGCACATCCAATACATATGCACAAAGCTATCAAGAGTTTTATATTTGTTAAAGAAATTAACGACTTGCGTTTCTCAAAATTATTTAAGATGTGCCTACTTTTCTTCCTTTCAGTCGATAATCCGATATGCCCTAATTTTCTGGGAACCAAAATTGGAAGCGTCTTGAGTTTACAAAAGAAAGCCATTAGAATTTTATGTAAATCAAACTATCTGGAACATTGTCGGCTACTTTTCAGACAATTACGGATTTTAACAATAATAAATTTATATATATTATATGATCTAATACTTTACACTCGACAAAATATCGACAATTACTCATTAGTGGCCAATATACATGATCATGAAATTAGAAATAGTGAACAAATTAATATTCCATATTGTAGAGTACACAAGAGCAACACAAACTTTTTAATTATGGGGATGAAATTATATAATAAGCTCCCCAGTTAATATTATAAATTACCAATCAATAGCTTCAAAACTAGACTTTACAATTGGTTATTAAATAATCCTTTTTATTCTGTTGCTGAGATTTTCAACACAAATTTATATGAAATTGTATTTTAATAAATAAGTTTAATTGCAATTTAGTTAGTTTTCTTTAATTTAAAAGTTTCAAATTATTTCATGTTTTCATTGTATTATTTAAATTTTACTGTTTCTTTTATTAGTGTTTTTAAAATGTATTTATATGTTTTTCAATGTATTCTGACGAAGCTTAAAACTGTATGTCTAATGGCCAAATAAATTGAATTGAATTGAATATACACTTGAAATTGTTTTCCTTTCTCCTGAAATATGAGCTACAGTTTTCTTGGTTACATTCTTAATTCGGGGAGGTCTCCAGTTATGATGGCGAAATGATTCCGATGTCCAACGCTGAAACGTTATCCAGCAATTTGCTTCTATTGGTTGAGGGTAAACCTCGGAAATAACCTCAACCAGGTAACTTGTCCCGAATAGGATTTGAACCCGGGTCCGCTAACCGTTATTCCATAGCGGTCGGCGAGGAACGTGATATTTAACTGCTTCTCTAACAATGAGCGGTTATAACAATACTCGATCACAACGCGATAACACGCTAGAAATTCCACTTCACACATTATCTCTGTATTCCTCATCTTTCACTGTTGCTACCTATCGTCACTGGAACTCTCTACCGCCTGAAGTCAAGGGCTGCCGAACATTGAAATCTTTCAAATTCAAGTTAGAAAATTATCTTATGACGAGTTGCCAAACTAACTTTCTCTTATGACAAGTGTTGTATTGCATGTTTCCACGTATTCACATTTTTTTTAATGTTCTAGTGATATTTATTTTATTTTACATTTTTGTTTTCATATTTTCCGATAATGGTATATCTATATTGTGATAAGTTGAGCTATATATAATCATAATTTGTCTTACTGTGTGTACTTAAAAATATTGTATTCATTGTATGCTTTGTACTGCACTACTTTATTATTATTATTATTATTATTATTGTTATTATTATTATTATTATTATTATTATTATTATTAGGCTATTATTATTGTTATTATTACTTACTTACTGGCTTTTAAGGAACCCGGAGGTTCATTGCCGCCCTCACATAAGCCCGCCATTGGTCCCTATCCTAAGCAAGATTAATCCAGTCTCTATCATCATATCTCACCTCCCTTAAATCAATTTTAATATTATCCTCCCATCTACGTCTCGGCCTTCCCAAAGGCCTTTTTCCCTTTGGCCTCCCAACTAACACTCTATATGCATTTCTGCATTCGTACATACGTGCTACATGCCCTGCCCATTTCAAACGTCTGGATTTAATGTTCCTAATTATGTCAGGTGAAGAATGCAATGCGTGCAGTTCTGTGTTGTGTAACTTTCTCCATTCTCCTGTAACTTCATCCCTCTTAGCCCCAAATATTTTCCTAAGCACCTTATTCTCAAACACCCTTAACCTTAACCCTCAAAATTATTCAAATTAACTTTACAGGGAGTTATACCTGAAATCTTGATTTGCATAATACACGCCACTGTTCGTTAACAGAAAACCACAATTTAAAGTCACACGGAGTTAGTGTGCACTCGAAGTTGGTTGCTTGACGTTTGTCAGCCCACTTTGAGGTCTGTGGATATAGAGGGAAAAATTGGAACGGTGTCGGTTAGAGTTCCCGAGTAGCTCAGTGGTAGAGCGTTGGTGTTAAACCAAAGGTCCCGGTTCGATACCCGGCTCCGGAACAATTTTTCCCTCAAAATTATTCAAATCAACTTTACAGGGAGTTATACCTGAAATCTTGATTTGCATAATACACTCACTGTTCGTTAACAGAATACCACAGTTTAAAGTCACACGTTAGTACTCGATTAAGCCCACTTTGAGGTCTGTGGATAAGAGGGAAAAATTGGAACGGTGTCGGTTAGAGTTCCCGAGTAGCTCAGTGGTAGAGCGTTGGTACGTTAAACCAAAGGTCCGGGTTCGATACCCGGCTCCGGAACAATTTTTCCCTCAAAATTATTCAAATCAACTTTACAGGAGTTATACCTGAAATCTTGATTTGCATAATACACGTCACTGTTCGTTAACAGAATACCACAGTTTAAAGTCACACGGAGTTAGTGTGCACTCGAAGTTGGTTGCTTGACGTTTGTCAGCCCACTTTGAGGTCTGTGGATATAGAGGGAAAAATTGGAACGGTGTCGGTTAGAGTTCCAGAGTAGCTCAGTGGTAGAGCGTTGGTACGTTAAACCAAAGGTCCTGGGTTCGATACCCGGCTCCGGAACAATTTTTCCCTCAAAATTATTCACCCTTAACCTATGTCCAAGTTTCACAACCATAAAGAACAACCGGTAATATAACTGTTTCATAAATTCTAACTTTCAGATTTTTTGACAGCAGACAGGATATTATTATTATTATTATTATTATTATTATTATTATTATTATTATTATTATTATTATTATCAATAATTGTCTTATTTTTTATACCTTGTATGTCTCATTTATTTTGACCTGCTGTTCATATTTTATTATGCCTGTTCCTTTCTTTCTGTATGTTACATATTGTGTCTGATTTCTACTTAATCGTTGTTTACATTTTATTATTATTATCTTATTCAGTTTTGTGTGTAAAATTGTAGTGTACTTTGTAAATTTGTAGTATTTTTTGTAAATTTTACTCCTGGTTTAGTGTTTATGGTCTTAACTCTGCCAGTAAATCATTATTATTATTATTATTATTATTATTATTATCAATAATTGTCTTATTTTTTATACCTTGTATGTCTCATTTATTTTGACCTGCTGTTCATATTTTATTATGCCTGTTCCTTTCTTTCTGTATGTTACATATTGTGTCTGATTTCTACTTAATCGTTGTTTACATTTTATTATTATTATCTTATTCAGTTTTGTGTGTAAAATTGTAGTGTATTTGTAAATTTGTAGTATTTTTTGTAACGCAGTTTTACTCCTGGTTGAGTGTTAGAGAAGGCCGTATGGTCTTAACTCTAGGTTAAATAAATCATTATTATTATTATTATTATTATTATTATTATTATTATAGTACTACAGCGTCTGTGGAATTGGTGATAGCTCAACTTGGATCCGAACCCAGGACCGAGTGTAGCCCCTAAGTCACACGATAGCTGGACGCTGTTGTATCGCTAATCAAATCTGAACGTAGAGAAAGTAGATGGAGATTTCCATGTAGCTGATATCTGAGTACACACAGAAAGTGCAAGTGTTTGCGCAGTCTATTTTATTATCTTGGTTTTATTTCGAATCTCTCATATTTCATGTTACTGGCTTTCAATCCAAACACTCGCTCAGAAGATCCAGGGCTCTGCCTCTGTGCAAATGAAATTCCCCCCCCCCCACCACAGAACGCGCGGCGCGGAAAGCTTTGAAACGCCTTTTCCATGATGTGTGCATCCGCAGTTAGTGGTATGCATGAGCAGATTATCGCTCTAGTCCGGGAGCCTAAGTAAGTTTGCGGAAAGGATATTTAAGTCCTAGTCCGTTAAGGTACTCACACATGTAAGCTTTCAGTCCATCTTGTAAATCACTGCCCACTCACTCTTACCTGCAAGAAAATAGAAAAGTCATATTAGACGAATTTCAATGAAAAGAAAAAAAAAACACGAAGTAGGTCTATAATCTTTTCGCTGTAAGAAAAATCCTAATGTAAACAATAGCACGTGACTGAAGTGAGGCTTCATTGGCCGCTGTTTGGCGCCATAGATTCTCAGTACGTGTTCCCGCCTACTGTTGTACATTCTGTTTCATGTTAAACATTTCCCGTTACTCGTCAAGTAGGCCTAACCTCACTATTATGCATTCGTTTGCTTAGGAAAAATTTATTTTATAATTACTACAATTAAATAATTTTAGGAATAATAAACAATGCATTAAAAGCTAAATTAGTACAAAAATCTACAAGAATAAAATATATAATACACTAGCATTACCCACCCTTTTATACTGAAGCGAGATTTGGTCATTAAAGAAAAAAGACATGAACAGAATCAAAGCAACGGAAATGAAATTTTTCAGGAGGACAGAAGGATATACTCTTTTAGACCGAAAAAGGAATGAAGAAATTTTAGAACAATTAGAAGTAGAGTCAGTAGAAGAAAAAATCAGCAGATACAAATTCAATTGTCTAGATCATGTAAGAAGAATGGAAGATTCAAGAATCCCAAAAATTATGATGCAATATAAACCTAGAGGACATCGTCGACCAGGAAGACCTTTAAGAAGACTGCTAGATGGGGCCGAAACAGGTCTACAGAGGCCTAATTCGTGAAGGATGATGATGATGATGATGATGATGATGATGAAATAATTTTTAAGTCTTATGTCTTCACAATGGACAGTTGAGGATACAAAAGACATACTTCAGTACCACGTGCTTACGTGAACAACTACGAGCACAAGTGACGCCAGCTTGTTACAAGAAGAGACTACTTAGGTGTTACTGTTGGTATTCATCCGCGTTCATAGTACATAACAAAATATAAAAGTAGCTTTTGTTTTACTAGCGTTTTACATATGAGTGAAGTTAAATGTTTCATCGTATTTAACAATTAGAATTCAATTTTTTATTTTTAAACTAGCCGTACCCGTGCGCTCCGCTGCACCCGTTAGAAATAAATATAAAGTAATTACATAATTAAAATAGGACATTTGATCCAGGGAACATTCGTGTTTGATAGAAGGATAAATCGTTTAATATGTTACTTAATTTAAATTGCATCCAGATAATTAAAATGCGATCAATTTGGTCCAGAGACATTCATTTGGTGCAATGACAATTCCTTTAACATGTTTCTTAATTTTTATTACATGCAACCATAGTATAATGAACATTGACATCATTTAGATTTAATGTGTATATTTTATTTTACTTGTTATAGGTTTCCATTGAATTATGGAAATAACTTAATTTTAACCCTTGTTTTCTACGTATTCAGTAAATGGCTCTTGACCCACTATGGTTGTGAACCCTTCAAATAACTTAAATTATATTACATTATATTATATTATATTATATTATATTATATTATATTATATTATATTATATTATATTATATTATATTATATTATATATTATATTATATTATATTATATTATATCAGAAGTTACTCTAATAACATTATAGCATTATGTCCATCTAGAGAAACTACACTTTCCAGTGGTGAATTAATAATTAATTATACAAATCGGTTAATTTAGCTTCCGATATTACTTCATACAAACACAGAAACATTCTCTGTAGGCTATCTTTCATAGCTTTCGATTGTTGCTGTCCAAGGCCCCTTATAGACGAAGTCATTTGTTTTTTAATTCATTACACGGCCTTAGATGGCAGTTATTTTAATTTTAAAACTCATTTATCTCATTAACTATCAGTCCTATTAAACTTTTTCAGGGAATAAAACTTATCGCCAATTAGTTTTAAAGAATCTTTTGTTATGCAACATTTTTCACAAAAATCAATAATAAGCGAGATATTTCGATTTATTTAATTCAGGACCCTTATAACCTCCTTTTAAATAATGTATTTTGAATGCCATATAGCCTAAAATCTACGTTACAACGAACTTAATTTATATTCCAATTTTCATCGAAATCCGTTCAGCCATTATCGCGTGAAAAGGTAACAAACATACAGACAGACAGACATACAAACAAAAAACTTTCAAAAAGCGATTTTCGGTTTCAGAGTGGTGAATTATATATGTTAGGACCAATTATTTTTGTAAAATCGAAAATTACCAGAAAAATTTCGGCTACAGATTTATTATTAGTATAGATAATACAATATTATGTTTTCCAAATACGAACTATATTTTCCTGCGTCATGTGAATGTTTCGACTGGTGGCCAATCACGGGTATGACAGCAACGTGCTTATGTTTACATTAGGATTTTTCTTACAGCGAAAACAGTATATGTACAGGTATGGTCCTCGGTCGTTACCTGAATAAAAATCTATTTACTCTTATGAAGGAATTGATTTATATCTTTATGCTCGACCATGCCGAAATGTAGTAATTATACACCTGGTAGCAGCCCTTTAATGCATGTCATTAAAGTACACCTATTCATTAAAGTTCAGGTTTTCGATTATTCTCGGATTTGCAATCGAAAGACAACGAGGGAAACGTCACGGAGGCTGGAAATCCAATACTGTCGCAGAAGGTTATGTTCTGTTACTATAATAATTAGCGTTAATTGTAAATAATATTCAAATAAATTCAATTTGTCATCTCGTTTTTTCAATTCTAGATCAATTTCCAGGTTATACATTCTCTACATTACATCAAAGTCAATGACATTATTGTTCCTCGGAAAAAATTAATACTTTCGGGTCTGCGCACATCTCACAATTCACGAGCTATGCATAAGGTCACTTCCGATCTTCAGTCAGATACAAATAAAATTAATACTTCTGAATAATTTCAAGTTAGAAATATGGTCGAGCATAAAAAGTCGTATGAAACTTGCCTATAATGGTAATTAAGACGCTCGTATGAAAATTATGAAACTCGCTTGCGCTCGTTTCATAAACAAACATACTCGCGTCTTAATTACTATCATTATAGGGTAAATGTGCCTAATTCCGTGATACCCCTAATCCCGTGATAAAATTTCAATTGACTGTCATGGAGTTGTGGTCTCTGACTTTTAAGTTTTTGAAATACCTAACATGCCTGGAGATGTTGAAAAAGCGTCGTAAAATAACCTACTAAAATTAAGTCATATGCATTAAATAAGAGTTGGTATGACAAAATGTGGAAAATTTAAACATGCAAAATGCTCGTATTTTATTGTTCTCTTAAACTAATCTGGTTGAGTGTAAGAGAAGGCCTTACGGCCTTAACTCTGCCAGGTTAAATAAAGCCATTATTATTATTATTATTATTATTATTATTATTATTATTATTATTATTATTATAGTAAATTTGCTTTAATTTACAGATAAAAAATGTTACAATTTCAATTTAAATGTGTGTAAAATAAAATAAAAACGTTGTAACTCTCATTTGAATTGCATGAAGCAACTGTACTTCCATCTATAGTCGTGTCGCTGTTATTTCCGGTGTGCTTACGTCTTAGGAAGTGAAGGCCCTATAAAGTCTAGGTAGGTAGTATCGTTCGCCATTTTTGTTATTTCATTGCCGATCTACCAGATGAGGAATCTATTTGCTTCATCATTAAACATTATCATGCCGTAGCTCCTATGATAATAAATCAAACGCACTGGAATTGAGCAAATAATTCAGCTGCAAACAACATCCTCGTGTGATTTCTGCTAACGCCAACGAAAGAGCCAAAATGGCGGGCGATTATATTAAGTATTTATCGAGCCTTAGGAAATTCATTACATCATCAATAGCGAATGACAAACTCACACGTTTAAATGTAGCCGACCTGCAACGTGATTGGCTGCCGGAAATAAGAGCAACGGGACTATAGCGGTCGTTACCGATCGACAGTGGCGATTCTGGTGGTTGTTCTCTCCCAAATGTTACCGTTTATAGCATGGGGATGGTCAAGCTATTATATGTGACCAATGCTTTTGACACAACACAAGAGCACGTGCCTTGTGATGAATTCACGGCATGAGGGGTGATAAGCCTCCATTTCTTTAGATAAGTATTCACGACTCTTTCTGTTTTATAGCCAAAGAGAAAAGAAGTTTACGAAGAACATAAAAAATTATACAGTTTCTCATCTCTGCGTGTTGAGAGTTGGATTTAGTGAAGAGTTTCTTTAAAGAAAGTGAAGGGGGAAAGAGTTGTAACGGCGCTACCGCAGAGCCAAGCGAGCAGGTAGCCGGGACAGACGGGAGAATTACCGCCACATGCCAAAGTTTGTGCAGGGAGTCAGGCTCCGGAGGTTCTCCCACTTTTCTTCAAGTAGTTTCGCGAGTTTTCTGAAAGACGGAAGATAGGATAGAGTTCTGGTGTTATTTTCTATGGGGTTGAGGCACGTAACACAATCCCGGGAGGCAGGCGTTCCTCACTGCAAGGGAAGTTTAATCAAAACAAAAATATAGATCTAATTAAACGGACGACTTTAATAATGAAACCAAGCAAGCATCCAAGAGAGGAACCGAGCTCAGATCTGCAAAGTATGAGATGTTATTGAAGCCTGTAACTTTTCGAATTTCCTGGCTTTTAAAGACAAAAGCGTGAAATAATTACGAAACTTCAGATTAGCGTCAATGTTAACCCCTTTTCTATTATGATAAATAGCTGCATTTTGTTTTATTTTATTGGGTTATTTTACGACGCTGTATCAACATCGAGGTTATTTAGCGTCTGAATGAAATAAAGGTGATAATCAGGGGCGGCTTTCGAAGGGGGAGCTGCAGCACCCCCAGACATTTGTGGCTCTTGTCACGTTTTATGTTGTGAAATACATTTGTGCGAGATCGTCCGTATTTGGTTGGTTTCCGCACAAAACCAATACGCGGTAAGAGTGAAATACCACATTCAGTATTCCCAACGTAACACACATAACAATTTCCCTCTTCTTACCGCTTAAGCGCGACATTCATTTTACTGCTTTAGGCTTTTAACATATTATTTTTAGAGACGTTTAACATAGTAATAATTATAAATTGAAACATACCACTGCAATGTCACCTAAATTGCAATGTTAATTATTGTTTTTAAATATTTGTAAAAATTAAGTAAAGTCTACTACTCCATGAAACTTATTGCATTCCTGATACAAGTAACATTAAGGAAGCCGTGAAAAAATCAACGAGATTCCAGATGCCGATGTTATTACTGCAATATGTTATATAAATAATATTGTTCAAAATATTAAAATGAAAAATGAATCATTACATAACCTTACCGTTTGTTTTAAGTTCGCATTTATAGACTGGGGAAAAAAGAGACAGACGTATATCACGGCCTGCTGGAGTACATTAAACACAGAAAACATTTTATAGAAACAATGTTGAAGAAAGATATTCTGGCTTTCCGAAGTTGGCGTCATTAAACAGAAACCAAGATGGAGATTTCATTGCAACTAATTAGAAATTCGTCTTTCAGGTATGTAATAAACGATCTTCGCACAAAATAATGTACGATACACGAGCGGTATGTTTGTTTTCATGTTCTCGGAAATTAAAAAAGCTCAACTACGTTTCGCTTTTTCAATCTTTTCCTCGAACATGAAAACTTCAACATATCGCTCTTGTAACGTATATTACTATTATTATACAGTCTCTATTTAGCGGCACGAATTTTTTATAAAATTTTGCTCTCATTGAAATGCACGCAAGCGTTAGTGAAGTCACTTCCTCCCCTGGTGCTGCCAGAGCGAAACCCGAGACAAGGACTATAGAATGAAGCCACTTCCTCCCCTGGAGCTGCCAGTCTCGTCTCGGATGCTTTGCGCGTTAGTTTTACTCCTCCTCCCTGCTGCCCCTTGCCGTGAATCCAGAGTTTCCAGACGCTGCAAAATTTGCAGCAGTTTGTCAGTAGCGCGCAGTTTTAAATATACATTTTCTTTAATGTTGTGAGTATAAGAAGTGCAACAGTGTTTAATTCTGTGCAATATTTACAGTCTATTCAGTTCAGAACATTAAAAATTCAGGAGAAATGTGAAATTAAGTGCCCATCAGTTGAATGTCATAATGGAAAGAGCCGCTAAACAAAATAAAAAGGCCCGCATATTTTTGCTAATTTATCCAGTATCCCTGCTTTCTTCTCTCGATCTCCTCACAGTCTGTATTAGATTAATGTGTTTCAAAGACAATTCCATCAGCTGGGGCAACAACATGGAGTTTTAAAATAAGAAGAGTAAATGTTGTTCATGAGAAGGAGCCATTGCTAGAATGTTTTCAAACCATAATGGAATCTGAAACATCTTACAACATCACAATAAATGTAGCAAGCACGGAACAGTGCACAGTTGAGCAGCGAGATCTGTGAAAAAAGCGTCGTAAGGTGGAAGGGATTCAGACAAGGGTTGCGGCAGCCAAGGAAGTATGTGACCTCATTATCACACAAGCTAACACCATATTCCAGTTCATAGATCATCTGATATTATCTTATCTTCTCTGTCAAGAAAAATGTGAATGCTACAAAAGCACATTTCCTGAAAATGACCTAAATGTATGTGTGAAGCTTTTCCCAATGTTCGATAAAGACAAACTAAAAAGAAACTCACTGTGTTGTATCAGAGACAAGAGTTCAGAAATATCAGTGACGCAGTGAAGCTCTTGCAGTTTTTTTTTCTATCTGAGGCCTCATTTTCAGAAGTTTGAAACTACTACGCATAGCTATCACCATACCAATGACAGCTTCCGAGCCAGAACGTTGCTTTTCGTGTTTGAAGAGAGTAAAATCCTATCTCAGAAATACGATGAGAGAAGTGACCGCATTACCTATGTTTTCCATTGCAAAGATTATGTTAAACAACATACCGGATTTTAATAAGAAGATGATTCAAAAGTTTGAAACCTACAAGACAAGGTGCATGGAACTAATATATACTAATAATAAATCTGTAGCCGAAGTTTTCTGGTAATTTTCGATTTTCCAAAAATAATTGATCCTAATATATATAATAAACCACCCTGAAACCGAAAATCGCTTTTTCAAATTTTTGTTTCTATGTCTGTCTGTCTGTCTGTATGTTTGTTACCTTTTCACGTGATAATGGCTGAACGGATTTCGATGAAAATTGGAATATAAATTAAGTTCGTTGTAACTTAGATTTTAGGCTATATGGCATTCAAAATAAATCGAAATATCTCGCTTATTATTGATTTTTGTGAAAAATGTTACATAACAAAAGTTTCTTTAAAAATAATTTTCGATAAGTTTTATTCCTTCAAAAATTTTGATAGGACTGATATTTAATGAGATAAATGAGTTTTAAAATTAAAATAACTGCCATCTAAGGCCGTGTAATGAATTAAAAACAAATGACTTCGTCTATAAGGGGCCTTGGACAGCAACACTCGAAAGCAATGAAAAATAGCCTACAGACAATGTTTCTGTGTTTGTAAGAAGTAATATCGGAAGCTAAATTAACCGATTTGTTTATATAATATAATATAATATAATATAATATAATATGTAATACTGTATAATATAATTTAAGTTATTTGAAGGGCTCAGAACCATAGTGTGCCAAGCGCCATTTACTGAATACGTAGAAAACAAGGGTTAAAATTAAGTTATTACCATAATTCAATGGAAACCTATAACAAGTAAAAAATTAAGAAACATGTTAAAGGAATTGTCATTGCACCAAATGAGTGTGTCTGGACCAAAATGATCGCATTTTAATTATTTGGATGCAATTTAAATTAAGTAACATATTAAACGATTTATACTTCTATCAAACACGAATGTTCCCTGGACCAAATATCCTTTTTTAATTATGTAATTATTTCATATTTATTTCTAACGGGTGCAGCGGAGCGCATGGGTACGGCTAGTCTTTAAATAAAATAAGTTGCTTGGTTTACTTTTGTATGCAGCCCCCTTAATTCAATAACCACGAGCCGCCACTGGTGATAATGCCGGTGAAATGAGTCCGGGGTCCAGCACCGAAAGTTACCCAGGATTTTCTCGTATTCGGTTGAGGGAAAATCCCGGAAAAAACCTCAACCAGGTAACTTGCCCCGACCGGGATTCGAACCTGGGCCACCTGGTTTCGCGGGTCAGACGCGCTGACCATTACTTCACACGTGTGGGCTGCTGCATTTCGTACATAGTTTATAATCTTGAAGCTAACTTGGTCTCTGAATTTGAAAACGATTATTTTTGTCTAGGCTAAGCAATGGTAACATATTCTGTAAAGTGTGCAAAGTGGAACTGAAGGCAGGTCATTTTGCGTTCTTAACAAAATGTACCTACGAGAGTAACGTCACATGTCTAAGCTCCGTTGTGCATCAACCTATTGCCGCCGTAAAGGTATCCCAAGCCCGCCGTCTGATAATCTTATATATCGTAAATTGTAATAGTAATATGCGTTACAAGAGCGGTATGTTGAAGTTTTCATGTTCGAGGAAAAGTTTGAAAAAGCGAAATGTAGTTGAGCTTTTTTAATTTCCGAGAATTGAAAGAAAACATACCGCTCGTGTATCGTACATTATTTTGTGCGAAGATCGTTTATTACATACCTGAAAGAGGACTTTCTAATTAGTTGCAATGAAATCTCCATCTTGGTTTCTATTCAATGACGGCAAATTTGCAAAACAAAAATATCTATCTTCAAAATTGTTGCTTTAAAATGTTTTCTGTGTGTACTATACTCCAGCAGGCCGTGATACACGTCTGTCTTCCCCCTATGATGAGTCTGGAATCTTGTTGATTTTTCACGGCTTCCTTAATGTTACTTGCATCACGAATGCAGTAACTTCAGTGGAGTTGTAGAGTTGACTTAATTTTCGAAAATATTTAAAAACAACAAGTAACAGTGCAATTTAGGTGAAATTGCAGCGGTAAGTTTCAATTTATAATTATTACTATATTGAACGTCTCTAAAAATAATATGTTAAAAGCCTAAAGCAGTGAAATGAATACGGTATGTCACTTAAGCGGTAAGAAGAGGGAAATTGTTATGTGTGTTAGGTTGGGAATACTGAATGTGGAATTTTAGACTTTCCGCGGATTGGTTTTATGCGGAAACCAAGCAAATGCGCACGATCTCGCACAATAGTAATATACGTTACAAGAGCGGTATGTTGACGTTTTCATGGTCGAGGAAAAGATTGAATAAGCGAAACGTAGTTGAGCTTTTTTAATATCCGAGAACATGAAAACAAACATACCGCTCGTGTATCGTACATTATTTTGTGCGAAGATCGTTATTACATACTTGAAAGACGAATTTCTAATTAGTTGCAATGAAATCTCCATCTTGGTTTCTGTTTAATGACGGCAACTTCGGAAAACCAAAATATCTTTCTTCAACTTTGTTGCTATAAAATGCTTTCTGTGTTTACTATACTCCAACTGGCCGTGATATACGTCTGTCTTTTTTTCCCCCAGTCTATAAATGCGAACTTAAAACAAACGGTAAGGTTATGTAATGATATATTTTTCATTTTAATATTTTAACAATATTATTTATATAACATATTGCAGTAATAACATCGGCATCTGGAATCTTGTTGATTTTTTCACGGCTTCCTTAATGGTCTTGCATCACGAATGCAGTAACTTTAGTGGAGTTGTAGAGTTTACTTCATTTCTGCAAATATTTAAAAACAATAATTAACATTGCAATTTAGGTGAAATTGTAGTGGTAAGTTTCAATTTATAATTATTACTATGTTAAACGTCTCTAAAAATAATATGTTAAAAGCCTAAAGCAGTAAAATCAATATGTCACTTAAGCGGTAAGAAGAGGGAAATTGTTATGGGTGTTAGGTTGGGAATACTGAATGTGGAATTTTAGACTTTCCGCGGATTGGTTTTGTGCGGAAACCAAGCAAATATGCACTATCTCGCACAAATGTAATTTAAATATTCCGTGATATTATACACTGAATAAAACGTCCGTATTGTTGAGCACTCTAAATACAAAAGCCTACTCCATGTCCATAAGCTCTCCTACTCACTTTACTAGAAAGATACTGCTATTATTTTTTACGGAGCTTTTTGTAATTACAAGAATTTCAGATTATTTTTAGTGTGCTGCATGTATTCTCTGATATCACAGAAAGCCAGTTTACAGAAAACCAAGAGGTAGAACTTAGACTGGGATAGCGTGGAAGGATTTAATCTCACACGGTCTGTAGAGACGAATGTTGTGACAGATTGGACACCCCTGGGGCAGTGAGCTGTTGTTTCATTGGGGTGGACACTCTCACGTACTGTACGTAAACTTGCTCTGCCGCCGTCGACGCTCTTCTCCGCTTCATCTCGTGATCTCATACCGGTCCACTTGCTTCTTGTATAGACAGCTTCCCAAAGTTTGAAACCTTCCGAGGTGTCTCGTGGTTAGCAGTCAGTGGGATAGATATTCCGCTGAATCAGTAGAATTAATAAATTATTACTTATGTGTTTAATTGATCGAACAAACTATCCGCTCTGGATTGGCTGGTAGCTTTCTTGGCTACAAACGTAGTTGGTCCGGGTTCAATTCTCAGCTAGGAAGTGAAGATTTCTTTCACATAGACACTGCAGATATCTTATCACGGGTACAGTGATCAAATCCGATTGGCAGCTTTACACACTCCCTATTACAGGCATTGACTTAGTATATGAATTGTTTCTGACCACAATTTTTTATTAAACTGTACATCTATTGGAGTATTATACAATACACGAGTGCAGTGATCAAATCTGATTGGCAGTTTGACACACTCCCTATTTTTGGCATTGAATTAGTATACGAATTGTTTCTGCCCACAATTTTTA
Source organism: Periplaneta americana (assembly GCA_025594305.2). NCBI lineage: Eukaryota > Metazoa > Arthropoda > Insecta > Blattodea > Blattidae > Periplaneta > Periplaneta americana. The sequence continues at coordinate 103,183,134 of JAJSOF020000027.1, forward strand.
CTAAACTGTCCATCTATTGGAGCATTATACAATACATGGCACAGTATACTTTTTTTTTGACCAGCACTTGCAGTCTTCTACTAGTTCCACACCGAATTCAGTGATGCCATAAAAACGGACGTGTTGTCAAACCACTTTAGTAGAGCTAGTTGTCGTCATTTCTCACCACTTGCTCGTAACTACCCCTACCTTCTTTATTCATATCAGTGTCACTTTTTAGTGAAGCGTATTATATTGTAAAGAATATTTTGAATATATGGAAATGATGCAAGCATGAAATAACAGCTATCAGGTAGTAGTAGTAGTAGTAGTAGTAGTAGTAGTAGTAGTAGTAGTAGTAGTAGTAGTAGTAGTAGTAGTAGTAGTAGTAGTAGTAGGTTTATTTTGCCTGGCAGAGTTAAGGCCATGAGGCCTTCTCTTCCACTCAACCAGGTTTCAATAATATACATGAAATACAAAATTAGATTACAAAACAACACAAAAGAAAATACCTTAGAAATTACATAAAATATAGTAGAAAATTACAATAGACAAGATCAGTTACATAATATAAAATTACAAATAGTCAAGATCGGTTACATAATATATAAAATAAAGTATAAAATTACACATAATCAAAATCAGTTACATAACATAAGGGGAATATACACACTCACACATACACACACACACACACAATTTATAAGACCTAAAATGCTCGAGATAAATTCGACGATTAATTCACTTGAGATATACTATACAGTTACGGTCTTACTAATAAAAACTCTATATACAGACGTTTAACTGTCTTATACTTATACAATGAGTAGCTCGTTTATAAGTCGTGTGTAAATTCCTTACTAATAATCACTACATACGTCGTGTATAACAGTATAACTATTACACAGCTACGTCATAGTTTCGTCATTACTTCGTTACGAAAAGTAATAGAATATCTGAGGTTCTCTATTGCATCCGGTAGAGCGCTCTAGTGTTGCATGTTAAGTATCGATAGTACAACTGGCTCTAATCGATTACCACACTACATTTTGGTCAGAGAGTACAAGCTACAGCAATATTATTCTAATAATTCTATGATCTTTGGTTTGTTCTTCTTTGGTTACAAGGCATCCATCATCATAAAATGACAGTCGATACGAACAGCTGTTAGAGGGGCGGCCATTTTTTCGCTATATACAACGCTTAAACAAGGGGTTTCGTGTATATAACTACTGCAAAGCAATTCCCACTGTATAGTTACAGCCTGTTTATACGTCCATAGCGTATTCACGGTTTATTAGTAACGTTTTCTGTCTCAACTCTGCATAAGTCTCGTATAAAAACTATACACGGTTTATTAGTAAGACTGTTCATATACTAATAGGAGAATACATGTGGGTTACAGGACATAAAATATTGATTAACAAAGTCGTACAAAATGGCATGCAAATACGAATGATTAAGTAATATATCAAGATAATAAAAAAAAATATAAAAATAAGAAGAGAGAGAGGAGAAAAAAATAACAAGTTGGTCATTTAGAAACTTCCACAAGAGTCTAGTTCTGTTCATTAAACACATTTCTAAGTAGAGTGTGCTTAAAAGATTCTAGACTCCGACTGCTCCTGATTTCCTGTGACAAGGAATTCCAGGAACGGGCTTTGTGTATTGTGAAGGAAGCAGAGTAGAGATGTTTGATGGAATGGAATTGATAGAACAAGGTTATGCTGTGAACGTGTATCACGGTTGTGGTGGGATGCTAAAAGAGTGAAGCGAGGAACTAGGTAACTAGGTGTGGAATTATTTAAAATCTGATATAGCAAACAGAGTGAATGAACTGAACGTCTCTTCCGTAAACGAAGCCATGATAATTGAAAGAAGTACTCGGAGATATGATCATAGCGACGGCTGTTAAAAATGAAACGAACACAAGCATTATGAACACGCTGAAGCATCAGGTGTATAGAAACATTTGTTCTACTTATTATAGAAAACTATAGTAATGTTTTATGAAAAGCCATGCTAGTGACCAAAGGTATCGCTAATGATACCCCTTAAAAGTAGTGTTGTACGCCTGTATGAAAACCCAAACAATGTTTCTATTATTATTATATGAATAGGTAATGTGTAAGAATGTATAAACAGTTAATATTATTTAATTTAACATAGGCTATAACAAATCGGCAATTATATTTACTTTTCTCAGCCATGCTGCTGACTAGACGGAATGATAAATTCAATCAATTGGAGGCATCTAGTGACAAGTAAATAGAAGAAACTAGAATGATAACCAGGAAGCGCAGGTGTTTAGAATAATATACAGGGACATCATTTTATTTTTACTAACATTTTTAATATTAACCTGGCTATACCTTTAGATAACTGGAAACACCGTTTGCTACCCCTTCCACGACTGGAGTTCGATGATACTGGCGTAAAATACAAACAGATCACTTTGTTAGGTATAGGAGGAAGAAAAGTAGTTCATCCATTTACGTAGACTAGGATATATCGCAATTTTGAGTTCGATAATTTTCATTAGGTTTTTGTTTAATCAAAATGCAGTACTGTATTAAGAATAAGTGTTTTTACTCACGAACTGAGCTGTCCATGTGGACGTATTCATTATGCAGTGTATATTATACTGTCTACAACACATTAACGTACAATATAGAAAATGAAGTTAAATTGAAAAATAATCATAATATGGATATTTAAACACATTTTTTAAAATGGTGGCCGTTCATTTCGATACAGGCTTCAGCTGTTTTGTGTATATTATCGCACTATAGACTATTGCATCTAATTCCAATGTCCAGTTTCGTCCTTCGTACTAGTAACTCATGTTGAAATAATTCTGTACCTACTCTATAAAAAGTACCTTACCTACTGTAAATTCAATCTTCACTTCTGCCCGATCCGCACAGATAAAATTACTCAGACATGCTATCTACTGTCCGCAGGATCGTAGAAAGAGGGGAAATCACGTAACAGTTAATTACTTAACGAGGCCCTTTTATATAAGTTATTTTAAACAGTTGTATAATATTACGTAAACGACCAATTCCTAACAGAAATTAATGTTTTCATAAAAGAGCTAAGACAGGCCAGGTTTTACAGAGTGGCGAGCAGAAGCAGGTGGGGGAAATCGGGATGCGGCGTAGGCAAACGGACAGTACCTGTGCTAAAATATGATTCAATATTGAAAGCTCTTTCGTCACTGGAAAACGCGAACATATTTCTGGAACGTACTATACTCACTAACTCAGTGCTGTTTACTATATGCGGTCTTGATTCTGTGTGGAAGACTGTTGGAACATCATTAGTAGAAGGGGTGGGAGTGAAGTACATTCCAAAACTCAGGTACAATAAAAATTGAAGTAAAAATAAAATGATATCCCTGTACCTCGGGCCACGGACCTATATAAGTGCATAATGAATGATGTGAATAAATTTCTAAGCTATCACATAGGCCTATGATACGGAAGGACAGACGAAGTTAAAAGCCATAAGTAAGTAAGTTATCTAACTGCCCGAAGAGAGGTTTAGACCTCATAAGTGACACAAATAAGACAGCACTCATGAGGCAACTAACCAGGAGATAACGAGGAAGAGTGATCAGTAGGTAATGATAATAGGGTAGAGTAGCATAAATCGCACCGCTTCCTAAATCGCTAGTTTAAAAACAAGTTACTGTAGTAGTGCGTCAACTAGTGGTATTGCTACAATCTACCATATGAACTTCCACCATGTCACTTGATTTCTACCACTTCTTTGTGTCAGCAGCGTGGTGATAGAGTACCTAATATAATCGCTCAGGTGGATGTATATTTAGCTAACATTTTGTAACTAAATAACGGATTTGCATGCAAACGAATCCATAATCTTAAGATGTTATTCGTTTAAAGAAATGTTAAAGAACATTTAACTTAGTAGGATTTTCGAACATGTGGTGATTATAGGCTAGAATGAAGGAAATAATAACTTATAACGTAGTTTCTCAATTCGCACCACTTTGTAGGTGCCTAATTCGCACCGGTGCGATATGAGCAACTGTAGCAATTCTAGCCGTACAAATGAAGGCCCCAAAAATTTTAACTGAACTAGGAATGCATCAGATGGATGCAATATCAAGTGGTGAGAAGGGTGTTAATACAACAAGTGCGTGTTGTACAAGCACACCAGGTATTTTGTGCCACCTGTGAAATTGTTTAAACGTCAAACAGTGCATCCTACATTATCAGCGGTGTTCTTCCAGGATCGTTATTTGTTTGCTCTGAGTCAGGTCACATCAACAGTGAACTATTTGTCGAATAGCTCAAACATTTTATTTGCCATTCAAACATGCCGTAGATCCATTCCAAAAATTTAGAAGCTAGATTATCTCGGGAAAATGGTGTGCTCCTGTTTCAGCTTCCTCGTCATAATACTCATAGGCTCAGCATTTAGATGTTTCTATCTTCAAATCATATCAGACAGCTAAATCATGAAGCAGTTCTTAGGTGGCTTCGAGATAATCGTGGAGAAAAGGTGACGCAGTTTACAGTCTGAACTGCCTGGTGAAGCACATGGCAAATGTGTAACAATAAAAATGAATTCAGAAACTTTAAATGTTACGTAATTTACGCTCTATTTTTCAATTTCCTTTGAAGATGCGTTACTCTCTTTCATTAATTTCAATAAACTTGTAATTTGCATTTATTACATTATTCATTCAAATACTCTTCAGTATGTTCAATATGAAAAGCTTTCCTTCGTCCTATTACCTGCAGAGAAACAGGTGCGATTTAAGAAACCGCAGGTGCTATTTAGGAAATTAGTTGCGTAAATGGCACCACTGACATGTGTTTCGAAAATGTCATTTTAATTAAAAAAATATTAAATCAAATTCTAGGTTTTTTTTTTTCCACGAAAGGTAAATGTTCTGGAAATGTATCTGTGTAAAGGAATGCAGAAAATAAAAACTGTATTGTTCAATAAAAATTAGAAATGCTAAATTGGTGCGGTGTCTATGCGGATGACGTGAATATGTTAGGAGAAAATACACAAACGATTAGGAAAACACGGAAATTTTACTTGAAGCAAGTAAAGCGATCGGTATGGAAGTAAATCCCGAAAAGACTAAGTATATGATTATGTCTCGTGACCAGAATATTGTACGAAATGGAAATATAAAAATTGCAGATTTATCCTTCGAAGAGGTGGAAAAATTCAAATATCTTGGAGCAACAGTAACAAATATAAATGACACTCGGGAGGAAATTAAACGCATAATAAATATGGGAAATGCGTGTTATTATTCGGTTGAGAAGCTTTTATCATCCAGGCTGCTGTCAAAAAATCTGAAAGTTAGAATTTATAAAACAGTTATATTACCGGTTGTTCTGTATGGTTGTGAAACTTGGACTCTCACTCTGAGAGAGGAACATAGGTTAAGGGTGTTTGAGAATAAGGTGCTTATGAAAATATTTGGGGCTAAGCGGGATGAAGTTACAGGAGAATGGAGAAAGTTACACAACGCAGAACTGCACGCATTGTATTCTTCATCTGACATAATTAGGAACATTAAATCCAGACGTTTGAAATGGGCAGGGCATGTAGCACGTATGGGCGAATCCAGAAATGCATATAGAGTGTTAGTTGGGAGGGCGGAGGGAAAAGACCTTTAGGAAGGCCGAGACGTAGATGGGAAGATAATATTAAAATGGATTTGAGGGAGGTAGGATATGATGATAGAGACTGGATTAATCTTGCACAGGATAGGGACCGATGGGGGCTTATGTGAGGGCGGGAATGAACCTTCGGGTTCCTTAAAAGCCATTTGTAAGTAAGTAAGTAAAGTGGTGTGATATACGCAACCTTACCCTATTACAAGAAAATTGACGATAGACAGGAATGCAACGCAATGAAGAGTTGTTGCGACACGCGTGTAACATAACGAGAAGGCGTGTGTCCTCTTCATGACAGCGCAGCGGCCTTTTCAGCTGCGCGGATTTAATTGCGCGCCAGAATCAAGTGGGCCGCAATGGAAGTGATAACTACGTGTAGGTGGGCGCTGTCAAACGGGTGATTTCACGAGGGTTTGCAGGAGATCGCGGGCTGTAGAAGTGCAAACATCTCGACGTGAGCCAGAGACAGGGATTGGCTCCGGGCGACGTTACAACGAGGGCCCTGGGGTGCGGGAAAGCTGCTGCAGTAAATTGGACGGCGAATGTGAGCAGAAACTGAAGTCGGGCGATGGATACGGCGCAAAAATATTGAGGGTGAAGGGGCGGCACTTAACATGCAGCGCATCTGCCACAGGGTGATCACCAAGTAGGTAGCTGCTCCATCGGGGTCCAAACGACGGCGCTATCTACGTCCGAAGTCTCGATTTCAGCCTCGAGAGTTCGAGTGGAATTGTGAACAGTGTTGGTGTTGAGACAAATTCTTTGTAGGCATTGCTATTGTCGTACATTGTCGATGATTATTTAACGTCTACAGCATTAGAGTACTCCTTCCAGTTTAGCAAGATGGTTTACAACGCTCTGTTTACAAACTCTTTACTCGAAGTAAAGAAATATAGGCTTAATGTGGGAAATTTACTAATCTGTATAAAAATTTGTGATATTTAATGAAATGAATACGTTCATATGTAACTGTTACCACGACTCTCGGTCCCAATTTCTATTGCAAGGAGGCGTTTTCGAGTCCCTTTTAATAATTGTTTCTCCTTTTCATTCATTCATCAATTCATTAATTCATTCATGCATTCATTCATTCATCCATTAATTCATTCATCCATTCATTAATTCATGAATTCATCCATCCAGCAATCCATTCACCTATATGTTCATTCTAATCCATCCATGCATTCCCCTATACATTCATTCTAATCCATCCATCCACCTATACATTCATTCTAATCCATCCATCCACCTATACATTTATTCTAATCCATCCATCCATATTTTCAACCATCCATCCATTCACCTATACATTCATTCTAATCTATCCATCTATCCATTCACCTATTCGTTCATTCCAATTCATCCATTCACCTATACATTCATTCTAATTCATCCATCCACACATTCATTCTAATCCATCCATCCATCCATTCACCTATACATTCATACTAATTCATCCATCCGTTCACCTATACATTTATTTTAATCCATCCATCCATCCATCTATACATTCATTCTAATCCATCCATCTATACATTCATTCTAATCCATCCATCCATCTATTTACATATACATTCATTCTAATCCATCCATCCATCCATCTCTACATTCATTATAATCCATCCATTCACCTATATATTCATTCTAATCTATCCAGCCATTTATTCGCCTACACATTCATTCTAATCCATCCATTCGGTCTAATCCATCCACCCACCCATCCATTCATTCTAATCTATCCATCCATCCATTCTAATCCATTCACCTATACATCCATCCATCCATCCATTTCCTTATACATTCATTCTAATACATCCAACCATCCATCCATTTACTCATCAATTCACTCACTCACTCACTCACTCACTCACTCGTTCGCTCATTGATCAATCACCATTCACTCATTCTAATTCATTTATTACGCTAATCCACTCATTCATTCACTCATTCATTCAGTCATTCATTCATTCACTCATTCATTCATTCACTCATTCATTCACCCATTCATTCATTCATTCATTCAGTCATTCATTCATTCAGTCATTCAGTCATTCATTCATTCATTCACTCACTCATTCATTCAGTCATTCACTCATTCATTCATTCATTCAGTCATTCATTCATTCACTCATTCATTCACTCATTCATTCAGTCATTCATTCATTCATTCAGTCATTCATTCATTCAGTCATTCATTCATTCACTCATTCATTCATTCAGTCATTCATTCATTCATTAATTCATTCATTCAGTCATTCATTCACTCATTCATTCAGTCATTCACTCATTCATTCACTCATTCATTCAGTCATTCATTCTTTCAGTCATTCACTCATTCATTCACTCATTCATTCAGTCATTCATTCATTCACTCATTCATTCAGTCATTCATTAATTCAGTCATTCATTCAGTCATTCACTCATTCATTCATTCATTCATTCATTCATTCATTCAGTCATTCATTCATTTATTCAGTCATTCATTCAGTCATTCATTCATTCAGTTATCCATACATTCATTCATTATTAGGCTTCTATATTGATTATTTATGAGAAAAGAAATTTGACATATCAGTGAGGTTTTTAAATTATTATGATAGTCAAGTGAGTTGTTATTTGATTTATAAAACAAGTTTAGTCCTGTCGTCCACAAACAGTCAAAATAACAAAATGTATGCAAGACCATTGCTTTGTAAGGAATGATGTGTGGATAGAGTTTTAACCATAGGCATATACAGAATTGCGTACAAAGGTTTTAAAGTAATTAAAATAGATCCAGGAACATGACACGTTGATGAGTATAGACACAAATGACACGTCTACGTTGAAATCTCTCGATTTAAAACCAAGTGGTATAAAGTATTAAGTTTGGTAAGATCTTCAGTATACTGGCAGAAGGCTGTAGCAAACCTCTACTACAAATGAAGATAATGATGGTGAAGAATTTGTCATTTTTTGTAACTTACTGCATGTGAACTTTTATTTCAGTACAGATTCTAGCGTACGTTTGTTAGTGAGATGTACGTTGTAACCAAGCGCATACTTGAACAACTTACCGATATCCTATCAGAGCAGAGCTGCCTGCCTTTGTGTCTCTAAGGCAGCTATTCATGTAATCTAAAACTCAAACACTATTCAAACAAGAGAATGCAACTAGATGATCTCTTGTGCTTCAGAACTCTGGTAAAGAAAGTGTACTGCTGTAAATTCCACCTCATTCTAACATAGACTAAAAGGAAACTGTAGATTGCCTTGCTCAGAGGAGAAATTACAACTCTTCAAAACAGGAAAAAAAAAGTCTTATTCCTCGACTAAGATATTTTAAATGAAAGAAAGATAATAAAATCAAAAAGGCATCTGAGGCAAGAAAGCTGGGTGAAAGTCTCTCCACGAAACTCAGAAAGTTTTCATCGCTCCTAGAAAATGAATGTTTCTGTATTAAGCTGGCTAAAGAATGTGATAGAATATTGTCCGACACATTCATAGATATTTTTCCATCTGTCAATTAAACCTTACGTTGACAATGAAACATTTTTCAGACGAGCAGTATCTCTCTCAGAATAGTAAATAATTGCCTAAATTTTGGAAAGCATAACTGCTTCCGATTTTATCGGATTACAATAATAATAATAATAATAATAATAATAATAATAATAATAATAATAATAATAATAATAATGTTTTATTTTCGCTGGCACAGTTAAGGCTATAAGACCTTCTCTTCCACTCAACCAGCCTTAATCAATACAATACATAAATTTAAATTACAAATATTTACACTACACTTAAAAGGTTCTCCAGCAATATTCTTCACTACACATTTATTTAAATTTAGATAAATCTATAAGGTAAAGTAGTAACTTAATTTATGAGCTAATTTAATTCAATGAATTATAATTAACTTAATATTTGAGATAGCTAGTAAAATGATGAAAATTAATTTAATATAAGCTTACTAGGACTATGTTACAGGGAGAATATATATATTTCTATTTCTATAATGAGAATATTAATGTAATTGCCATTAGAGGTTTTGTAAATCTATTTAGAGAAATTAATGATAATAATAATAATAAGAATGGACAGATGTTAGTTTCGTTATAAGTAACAAATATTAATCGGCAATTCATCTGTTAAGTAAGAATTCATGTAATTTTGACCTAAATGAAGTTATTGTCCAACAACCCCTTATATCACTCGGAAGCGAGTTCCAATTTCTAGCAACTGAAACTGTATAGGATGAAGAATATAAAGATGTCTAAGAACCAAATTAGCATTGAGAATGTAGTATATAATAATAATAATAATAATAATAATAATAATAATAATAATAATAATAATAATAATAATCATCACAATAATGATAATAATAATGATAATGATAATGACGATGATGATTATTTATTTATTTATATTTATGTATGTGCTGGACAACAGCCATAGGCCAATAAAAGTCCAGCACAGTGATACAAATAATGCAATCAAATGAACAACTATGGTACACATTACATAATAGAGATAACAACAAAATAAAGAACATAGATTACAATGATTAGTTTACAAGAATTAATACTATTAATATTTTATGCAAAGGAGTTGATTCATACAAAAGTATTAGGCCTACCAATATGTGTAGAAAGATAATGCAATTAATATTAGCAAAGACATTGCCATGTCCTAATACTTCTATACATTGAATGGATCGAAATCGCCTACATGTAAGTTAGCATGTTTAATACATCTGGAGACCGGCGAGGAAGATTTAGAATTTCTAATATAGAAGGGTTTGTGATGTCTCATGTCCCTCATAGGAATACGAAGGCTGACACTGTTTAGGAAAGATTGACAATTAATGTCACCTTTAAGGACCTTACATAAGAATAAGTAATCGAGATCATGACGTCTGGCATACAGGCTTCGACATTTAAAGTGCTCGCATTTTTTGTCATAGTTATACTCAGAGTTATTAGGCAGGAATCGGTGAGAACATAATGAAATAAATTTCCTTTGAATATTTTCCAGTTTTGCCGAATCAGAACTAGTAATAGAGTTCCAAACTACAGATGCACATTCGAGTTTCGATCTCACTAATGTATAGTATAGTATTAAAAGAGAGTCAGGTGTGGAAAAAGAATAAGTAATTGACCGAATTATTCCTAACATTCTTATTACATGGTTATAAATATTGTGACAGCGACGTGAGATTCGAACTCACGACCAGCGTCCCGCAAGAAAGCAGATCGCGCGGGCTTCACGGAGCACTGATGGACGGCGCGCGGCGGGGAAAGGGGAAAGGGCCTACGCGGTGAGAGAGTGGAGAGAGAGTGCGCGCGCAACTGCTGCGTATGGAGTAAGTGGGGAGGGGGCGGACCCTCCCGACTCTTCGAGAAGTCCGTCGAAGTGGAGATATCCAGATAATTCTCTGCACACCTGTAGAAATTTCTCGCAACTATGATTTCGCTATAAAAGAAGAAACGCCAGCGAACTCAAGCAGTTTTCAGTTATTCAGTCAGTGAGTGAGCCAGAGCAAGCAAGCCAGACTTGTGTACCGGAGTTCGACTCGAGTGTGCGTCCGCAACTGTATCAGCATCCGAAGGCCTGAGTTCGAGTGCAGTGGACCGCAGTTGGAGGGACCTGAGTTCGAGTGTAGTGGACCGCAGTTGGAGGGACCTGAGTTCGAGTACAGTGGACTGTCTCTGAAGGTCTGTGGTTCGAGATACTGTGAACTCGAGTGACTGAGCTAGAAGAACTGTGAACTGAGAACTGATAGTTCTGATTTGTAAATAGTGCTTTGTAAATATTAGTTAAGATTAAGAGTTCATTGTTGTTCGTACTAGTCCAAGTAAATTGTCATTGTCGTCGGTGGAGTGCTATAACGAATACTGTGTTGAGTGAAAATTCAATTGTTGACGAGAGCGGTTAAGGTGAATTGTAGAAAAGGAATTATTGTGTGACGAATAAATTACATTGTTGTTACTAATAAAATTCACAATATAATCATTGTGGTTGTGAAAATATAATTTATTGTCAATTAATACACCGTAAAATTATAATAATAATAATGATAATAATAATAATAATAATAATAATAATAATAATAATAATTCATATACAAAGTACTGAAAGTTCATATTTAAAACTATTGGATTACATTTAATTAAGGATTCTAGTGGAGTAAAAAATTTCAAGATAAAAATTGATAACAATAAAGAAAGATAAGAACGTGTACTGAAATCTCGAAAGAAAAAGCATAAAATGTGTGAAAGGGGAATTTCACAATTTATTCCTACATTTATGGATAAAATAATGTCTGTCTTATTCCATGAATACAGGTGTAAGTGAAATAACCCTACAGATTTTCAGAGCGAATTGCTCATGTTGTTTGTAATAAAATAGTACATTATGCAACGAGCCTATAATGATAGTAATTAAGAAGCGAGTATGGATGTTTATGAAACTCGCTTGCGCTCGTTTCATAATTTTCGTACGAGCTTCTTAATTACCATTATAGGCGAGTTTCATACGACTTCTTATGCTCGACCATATTTCTAACTTGAAATTACAGTATTCAGATGTATACATTTTATTTGTATCTGACAAGATCGGAAGTGACCTTGTTCTAGGTAGTGAATTGTGAGATGTGCGCAGACGCGAAAGTATTGATTTTTTCCGAGGAACAATAATGTCATTGACCTTGTGTAATCCGTTATACTTGGTATAACTTTCGATCAAAGAGTAATGGAACGGAGAAAAATTCTCTCCGGCGCCGGGATTTGAACCCGGGTTTTCAGCTCTACGTGCTCTACGTATGATGACGCAGAATATCTGCATGGAAATATCATATGTACTTCGGTACATTAAAATAATGTATATATGATATGCGTAAATTACTTCGTGATTTAAGACGGCGCTTATTCCGTCGGATCCCGGCCAACTAGTCACTCATATCGAGTGCACCTCAGCACATGTGTGGACTTAGGTCCTGCGTTCATAGACATCTATGACGTAGTGCAGAGGGGGCCACTAGAGGGAACCCAAGAGTTGGAGCTTAATCTGAGACGATTCTAACCGGCGTCGGAGTTGTATCCGGTGTGGCTTAGTGGATAAAGCATCAGCACGTAGAGCTGAAAACCCGGGTTCAAATCCCGGCGCCGGAGAGAATTTTTCTCCGTTCCATCACTTTTTCATCGTATGATGACGCAGAATATCTGCATGGAAATATCATATGTACTTCGGTACATTAAAATAATGTATATATGATATGCGTAAATCACTTCGTGATTTAAGACGGCGCTTATTCCGTCGGATCCCGGCCAACTAGTCACTCATATCGAGTGCACCAGCACATGTGTGGACTTCGGTCCTGCGTTCATAGACATCTATGACGTAGTGCAGAGGGCGGCCACTAGAGGGAACCCAAGAGTTGGAGCTTAATCTGAGACGATTCTAACCGGCGTCGGAGTTGTATCCGGTGTGGCTTAGTGGATAAAGCATCAGCACGTAGAGCTGAAAACCCGGGTTCAAATCCCGGCGCCGGAGAGAATTTTTCTCCGTTCCATTACTCTTTCATCGTATGATGACGCAGAATATCTTATCTGCATGGAAATATTATATGTACTTCGGTACATTAAAATAATATATATATATATATATATATATATATATATATATATATATATATATATATATATATATATATTTGGTATAACTTTGATTATTGAATTCGACATTGAAAAACGAGATGACAAATTGAATTTATTTGAATATTATTTAGAATTAACGCTAATTATTATATTAACAGAACATAACCTTCTGCGACAGTATTGGATTTCCAGACTCAGTGACTTTTCGCTAATTCTCTTTCGATTGGATATCCGAGAATAATCGATACTTGCGGTTTTATAACGGTACACAGCTGACTCGTTATTGGCTGAACACCTGTAAGCTGAGTTATCATTGGCTGAAAACACCTGAACTTTAATGAGTAGGTGTACTTTAATGACATGCATTAAAGGACTGCTACCAGGTGTATAATTACTACATTTCGACATGGTCGAGCATAAAGTGTAATACCATATTAGTGAAAAGTTCATAGTTTTCTCAGAAAAAAAAAGTTTTTTTTTTTTTTTCCAAATGTTTAACATCTTCTTATTCGGTAACTATTGCGAATAGGATCGTGATTTTTGTCCATATCGATAGAAAATCTAATAAAGAATAATTTATCCATCTGGCGTATTTCAATAGCATGGACGGTCTTCGCGTAAATTTAATTTCAAGCCACTGAACGATGCGAACAGATTGCAACGTCGTAGCGAGAGAAAGGCCTGAGTTCATTGACCTCTTAAATCTGTATTACGAGAACAAAGACGACTGTGTTAGCGACGATGTTACCGGACTGCTGAAACTTCCAACTTAATTTTCTAATTAACCGTGCATTTAATCACAAAACGTAATATAGGTTTTCTATTCCTTTAAGTGTACCCTATGGTCCCTTTTAATTTTCAGAGTTATTTCACTCCCAGCATGTATATATTTTGAGGCTACAATAATTTCTTAGCAAATTGTTATAATTTAGTATTTTAATATCTATCTACCATATTTGTTTGTCGAGAGGTTGGCATTCCTGCGACCTATGTCCGGTCACGATGGTGTTATTACTAAAAATAGGTAATTTTTCGATGTATGGGTCATAATTCCAATTGGGACGAAGGTGAATTTGGATATTTTTTAGCTTTCCTTTCAACACACTTTTTTATTTCAAATACTCAAAATATTTCACCTTTTATTTGTACTCCACTTGACTACCGTGATGGAATTTCCTCTCGATATGAACTTGCACTTGCTTAAATCATAATAATGTATATTTTTTTCGTATTTTCATTGTAATGATTAATTAATGCGATCGATGCAGCCTGTGTTCAATTACTGTTCGTGTCGATGTAACACAAAACAAAGCTGTTTTATTAATTGTAAACAAAAGTCTTTGGTCTGCCGGCCAGATTAAATCTGAATTGTTTTTCGTTGTTTATGTTTATAGAGTGTAGAAAATTTCCGATTATCCGGGATGATAGAGAACTAAAATGCTGGGACAGACAAAAAACATGGATAATGGAAAACATGTAATATTATTGGAAGTTGACACTTTTATGTACAACGCAAACGTAATATCAAACACAGAACAGAGTGTATTACGAAATTTCTCTCTCAGTTTACTTTCCTAGATCACTCGTCTTTTTTTTTAATTAGCCTAGTATTGTAATTTATATTGTCTCTATATCGCACCCCATTTGTCTTAAGAGTCGGAATTTATGTGTAATCCAAACAATTTTGCCCTATCTATTTTAATAATAGTGTTCGTTTATCATTTTTAATTAAAAAAAACCGACAATCTTGCGTGAAAAATACAGAAAACACAGGAACTAATATTCGGAGTTTCTTGTGGAAAAAACTGAGTAACGAGAATGCTACAGCCATCATTTCGTTTCTATAGAAACTTAGTGATTCATAATATTTTCTCTATACCCCATATTTCTTAAAAACGTACAAATGACTTTTAAGGAACCCGGAGGTTCATTGCCACCCTCACATAAGCCCGCCATCGGTACCTACCCTGAGCAAGATTAATCCAGTCCCCTGCATTATATTCCACCTCTCTCAAATCCATTTTAATATTATCCTCCCATCTACGTCTCCGCCTCCCAAAAGATCTTTTTCCTTCAGGTCTTCCAATTAACACTCTATACAGGGTGGAACATAAGGTAGTACATTAATTGTAGTAATTAATTGTAGGATGTGATTCTTTCGAATTCTGCACACCTTAACACCAAATTACCTTTCGTCTCGTTTCTCTTATCTATACTCTAACCACGACATAAATACCAAATCACTTATCTATGGCATGCTAAGTATACCTCTTCATAGAACATCTTGTTATTCATCATTTTTTACAATATCCACCTCGCGTCAATGGAATTCCCTGTCACAAAGTATTAGGGGCTGCAAGACAATAAACACTTTTAAAAACAGCTTAAAAGATAACCTTATTAGCATTTCACTCCAATCATACTGATTTAAACTATCACTGACTGCATTGTTACTTTTTTCTTTAGACATCATCCTGATTGTGCTGTATTTTAATTGTCTCGTAATAATCTCTTTCTATTATCTAATATTATTTGAAATATATCAACATTCTATGTATTTTAGCTTAATTCTGCTACACAGTTTATTTCAGTGTTTAATTAATAGTTCATAGTATTTTGTTGTTTAATTCGTAAATAACTCTTGTATACATGTAGCTCTCATCTAAATCAAATTGTTGAATTCTTTGTAAGTTCATGCATATGTATATACACCTTTTGCTGGTTGAGTGGAAGAGAAGGCCTTACTTACTTACTTACTTACTTACAAATGGCTTTTAAGGAACCCGAAGGTTCATTGCCGCCCTCACATAAGCCCGCCATCGGTCCCTATCCTGAGCAAGATTAATCCATTCTCTATCATCATATCCCACCTCCCTCAAATCCATTGTAATATTATTCTCCCATCTACGTCTCGGCCTCCCAAAGGTCTTTTTCCCTCCGGTCTCCCAACTAACACTCTATATACATTTCTGGATTCGCCCATACGTGCTACATGCCCTGCCCATCTCAAACGTCTGGATTTAATGTTCCTAATTATGTCAGATGAAGAATACAATGCGTGCAGTTCTGCGTTGTGTAACTTTCTCCATTCTCCTGTAGGGAAGAGAAGGCCTTACGGCCTTAACTCTGCCAGCTAAAATAAATTATTATTATTATTATTATTATTATTATTATTATTATTAAAATATAACGAAGGAAAAATCCAATATCATTTTGCTCGTTTTTGAAGAAATAATACTTTTATGCCGACATTTCGATCGCGAATTTTACGAATCCTGAATAATTTCGAGGGAAAAATTGTTCCGGGGCCGGGCATCGAACCCGGGACCTTTGGTTTAACGTACCAACGCTCTGCCAACTGAGCTACCCGGGAACTCTACCCGATACCGATACAATTTTTCCCTCTATATCCACAAACCTCAAAGTGGGCTGACAACCGCCAAGCAACCAAATTCGAGTGCACACTAACTTCGTGTGACTTAAATTGTGGTTTTCTGTTAACGAATAGTGACGTGTATTATGCAAATCAAGATTCCAGGTATAACTCCCTGTAAGTTGATTTGAATAATTTCGAGGGAAAAATTGTTCCGGGGCCGGGCATCGAACCCGGGACCTTTGGTTTAACGTACCAACGCTCTGCCAACTGTCCTGTTTAAAATACGCTGTACGTCCAACTGCACACTAATGCAATGCAAACATCACAACAGCTGATCAGTTGCGAGTACTACGTAAACCGTCTGCTGTCTCGACAGCGCTGCCAGATTTTTAGACCTTCTGTACGTGACTGGACAATCAATGTTTCCAGTGTTTCTTCAATCGATTAATTCCTTATCTGTGAATTTTATAATTAGAATACTGATGCAACAAGAACATAACAAACGTTCCCTTCGTTGTTATACCAGAAATTAAACCGTATTTTAAGAAGTATTTGTAAAATTCGCGATCGAAATGTCGGCATAAAAGTATTATTTCTTTATAAATCTCACAAAATGGTATTAGACTTTTTGTTCATTATATTTTAAGGAATCACATCCTCCAATTAATGTACTACCTTATGTTCCACCCTGTATGCATTTCTGGACTCACTCATACGTGCTACATGTCCTGCTCATCTCAAACGTTTGGATTTTATGTTCATAATTTATACGAGTAAATATGTTTGTGCGAGATCGTGCGTATTTGCTTGTTTACCAATACGCGGTAAGTGTGAAATACCACATTCAGTACTCCCAACGTAACACACATAACAATTTCCCTCTTCTTACCGCTTAAGCGCGACATTCATTTTACTGCTTTAGGCTTTTAACTTATTATTTTTAGAGACGTTTAACATAGTAATAATTATAAATTGGAAACTTACCACTGCAATTTCACCTAAATTGCAATGTTAATTATTGTTTTTAAATATTTGCAAAAATTAACTAAAGTCTACTACTCCACGAAAATTATTGCATTCCTGATACAAGTAACATTAAGGAAGCCGTGAAAAAATCAACAAGATTCCAGATGCCGATGTTATTACTGCAATATGTTATATAAATAATATTGTTAAAATATTGAAATGAAAAATATATCATTACATTACCTTACCCTTTGTTTTAAGTTCGCATTTATAGACTGGGGAAAAAAGACAGACGTATATCACGGCCTGCTGGAGTATAGTAAACACAGAAAACATTTTATAGCAACAATGTTGAAGAAAGATATTTTGGTTTTCCGAAATTGCCGTCATTAAACAGAAAGCAACATGGAGATTTCATTGCAACTAATTAGAAATTCGTATTTCAGGTGTGTAATAAACGATCTTCGCACAAAATAATGTACGATACACGAGCGGTATGTTTGTTTTCATGTTCTCGGAAATTAAAAAAGCTCAACTACGTTTCGCTTTTTCAATCTTTTCCTCGAACATGAAAACGTCAACATACCGCTCTTGTAACGCATATTACTATTTTAGAGTTTATCTAATTGGAAGCTTATTTTTGCTGCACACAGAATGTTACAAAGTTTCCATTCAAACTACGTTATATGTCTTATTAGTTTTCTGTAGTATCTGGACTGTGCAAAGACATAGGCCTACTTAAAGAGAAGAGTGTTTTTACTGTATTTGACTGGGGGTTGGACAATTCGCGGCTGCTTCTTACTGTGACAAATCAGTGGTTTTTCTCGTCGGTTTCGGAAAAATTTTTACATTCAGAGATTGTTACAGAATATCACAGTTCCGTGCCATGCACACGTTCGAGGGGCACTAGAGGGAGGCAGGCTATCACACCTCCGTTCCTCACCCCGTATTGCACACAGGGGAGAAGTGTGGTCAGCACTTGTACCCCTATGGCATTTTAACTTCCCTGGACGAAGTTGAGAAGCCAGTTGGTTAGTTGATCCGAAAGTAGTGGAATGGTTACGGGAATTTCCTGTGGGAATTGAACTGGCCTCTCTCAGGATTGCGGTCTGTCTCTTTCCGTTACATGTGGCCAGCTTGCTGTGTGCCCCGGCCATTTGAGTCACTTGCCTCCACGCGTGTCTCGTTCCTTGATTTTTTTTTCTCTAGGGAATGCGTGCGAAGGTTGGAGAATTGTATTAAATATAGTAGATAGCTATGGTTCATAAAGGACATACAGGAATGACCAAATATGTGTCAAAAATTACATTTTTTTTAATTCTTTATCTAAAAATATTGCATAGTATTGACTTCGTTGGAGCGAAATTTCAAGATCGTTAGAAAGAAAATAATTGCTTTTACGCCATTTTGAAATAGCTGCTACTCTCATCTCTATGCTAAAACTTCTCCGTTGAATATCCGGAATTTGTTTATTTTACATTTTTCAACATCTAATATGTAATATCTCAGACAATAAGAGATAATTGAATAAAATTTTCAGGATATATTCTCAAATTTAAAAAAAAATAATAATCCGTGACTCTACAGCCCACGAAGGGCCAAGACCGACCAGCCGGCTGCTGGCCTCAGGCCAATATGCCGAAGCAGAAATGGACGATCATCCAACTAGAATGGAGGTATCGTGTGGTTAGCACGATGAGCCTCCCAGCCGTTATAGCTGGTTTGCGTAACCGGATTTCGCTACCTATCGTAGCTCCTCAAGTGCATCACGATGCTGGGTGAGCAACGGTCCCATACACTGGCCGAAATTTCATGAGAAAATTTCTTCCCCCATGAGGACTCGAACCAGCGCGCATTTCGTAACGCGAGTCCTAGGCAGGATGCCTTAGATCACGACGCCACGGCGCGAGACATTCTCAAATTATACTTGATTATTCTGTAGGAGGAAATTGTGAAATTACAAATTAAAGAATAAGTTTAAAATAGACGTGCAATTCTACTTTCTGTTCATAAAATTGCAAAATAAAAGTAAAAGTAAACAAATTAAAATTTCTAAAAATCATCAAACAAAATTGATTAGCAGTCTTTTAGCTTTCATTTAATACAAGATATATGATTCTGTAATACTCTTGAGAGCAGATATATAATTTTCTTTATAATACTGAATTTTTTGTATTTTTTATGTATGTGACTGTACCATAAAGGGCAAAAGTGAAAATGCTGTATTTAATAGGTTTCATATATTGACATGAAACTATGTTAGGGAAATAGAGGCTCTACTTAAAATAATATGAAAAAAGAGATTTCCTGTAAGTCCTTCCTCATAAATTAAAAAAAAAAAACTCATTATGTAATCATATTTCGAATTTTTAGGCTGTACAAATTAGCTTTTAGGTGCCTCAAAAAGGCTCAATAAAAGTATGAAATAGGCTATAAATTTATAACTAGGTTCTAAAAATCATATCCATTATGACCTATTATAACATACTACTCAAAATTAATAAATATCTCCTATAGGCCTACATACTATTATTTACTACTTGAGTTATCCTAGTACAAACCCTAGTAATGCCGCACTTCGATTATTGTGACGTTTTGTTAAGTGACCTAAGTTCTGAACTGTCAGTCAAGTTACAGCGAGCTCAGAATATGTGCGTCAGATACGTATGCCACATCCGACGATATGATCACATATCACCGTCCTTCGCAAGTCTTTCGTGGCTCCGACTTAAAGAACGCAGAACTTTACACTCTTTGTCTTTACTCTTTCGAATTCTGCACATCTCAACACCAAATTACCTTTCGTCTCGTTTCTCCTATCTATACTCTAACCACGACGTAAATACCAGATCACTTATCTGTGGCATGCTAAGTATCCCTCTTCATAGAACATCTTGTTATTCATCATCTTTTACAGTATCCACCTCGCGTCAATGGAATTCCTTGTCACAAAGTATTAGGGGCTGCAAGACAATAAACACCTTTAAGAACAACTTAAAAGATAACCTTATTAGCATTTCACTCCAATCTTACTGATTTAAACTATCATTGACTACATTGTTACTTCTTTCTTTAGACATCATCCTGATAGTGCTGTATTTTCAAAATTGTCTCATAATAATCTCTTTCTATTATATAGTATTATTTGAAATAGGGTAAACTAGGGTCTGTTGGACAGTCGGGCATGTTGGACACTCCATACTTTAACGTGATACCTCGCCACTTGTGGGCACCACATTCAGCTAGAAGTCAATGACGGAAGTAGCCACGAGTGGGGCTACTTCAGTCATTGACTTCTAGCTGAATGTGGTGCCCACAAGTGGCGTGGTAACACGTTAAAGTACGGAGTGTCCAACATTCCCGACTGTCCAACAGACTCTAGTTTACCCTATATTAACATTCTATGTATTTTAGCTTAATTCTGCTACACAGTTTATTTCAGTGTCTAATTAATAGTTCATAGTATTTTGTTGTTTAATTCGTATATAACTCTTGTATACATGTAACTCTCATTTAATCAAATTGTTGAATTCTTTGTAAGTTCATGCATATGTATATACACTTTTTTCTGGTTGAGTGGAAGAGAAGGCCTTACGGCCTTAACTCTGCCAGCTAAAATAAATCATTAGGTCTATTATTATTATTATTATTATTATTATTATTATTATTATTATTATTATTATTATTAACCCTCTTACAAAAATCCTATTCCTTAGAGATAGCCTCAAACAATCAATGTTACCTACAAACAATTTTCCTATCCCAAGCGTGTTGAAATGGACTAACAATGGCGGCCGACTAATTGCGCTCCTCTGGGTAGCCACGGACTCTGGTTCAATTGTACTTTCCTGAAGATATGCTAAATAAAGAATACTACTTGTAACAGCCAATAAGAAATGCAGGTTTAGTGTCAGAACTAATTTGAGTATCTCTATGAATATGGGTCATTGCATTAGCCGGGCGGCCTAGGGAGTTCATCTCGGCCGTCATGCGGGTGTCATTACAAGAACCTAAGTGAGACAGACAGACGGACAGCCTAGGAAATGAGCATACGTAATGGGTCGTAATTAACATCCAGCACGAGTCTGCCTCAGTGTACCGCGCTGATGGGATTCCGCCGACTGTGTGAACTCGGACCTCCCACTCCCCGTCCGAAAGCTTATTTATTTTAATTACTTATTTAAGTAATTGTTTTCATTTCTCTGTTGTGACTTAATTTAATTGTTTCTCTTATTTTACTTACGGAAAGTAGATAATTGAAGGTTATCTATGTATTTATGGGGTAGTCTTAATCCTCAGTTGTTTAAAATTAGGTTGTTTAGAAATTATTTTAAATGCACAGAATTAGTTTTTAGGTATACTTTTTATTATTATTATTATTATTATTATTATTATTATTATTATTATTATTATTATTATTATTATTATTTTACACAGTCATTACTTTATTTTTCCATTAACACTAATATTTAGGTAATTGTCATTGTCTCAATGTAACATGTGCTGTGCTGATCATACTAATTCTACTATTCTTTTAGTTGTGAGATTATATTCATATGTAGCCTATTAATTCTTTTTTTTTTAATTAATACTTGTATATTAGAATGTATTTTCCTGTTTGTGATTATGTATTCAGTCTCTTTTTTTATTATATATATTTTTTTATTATTGTTATTTTAAAGTTAATACTGATTGTGTATATGTATGCAATCTCTTTTTTTACTTTATTATGTTTATTATTATTATTTTTAAGTTAATATTTGTATACGGTATGTATTTTTCTGCATGTGATTTGATCCTGGTTGAGTGGAAGAGAAGGCCTGATGGCCTTAACTCTGCCAGGGAAAATAAAACTATTATTATTATTATTATTATTATTATTATTATTATTATTATCATTATTATGTACATACGTAATGTAATGTATGTTTTTATGTACGTTGGTACGTAATGTAATGCATATACGTATTTATGTATGTATGTATGTATGTATGTATGTATGTATGTATGTATGTAGACCAGCCTCATGGTCTAGTGGTCAGAGCTTCTGGTTATAGTTTATGAGGTCCCGGATTCGATATCCGGTTAGAGAGGAGAAATTTTTCCTTAAAGGGGATTATTCCTGTGTTCGTCCATGATCTCGAATTTAGGTTAAGTTTAGATTTAAGACCTCTCCTGGCACCACATTATCATAATCATCCTATCACATCATCGGGGTAATGTAACTCCGCCTTCCAGTAGCCCCAACCTCAGAAGTGGGTTACAACTAACCCAACGCCAGGAGAGGAAGACTAGAAATGTCGAAAAGACAATCTGGTGGCATTGGCTTAAAAAAAGTATGTATGCACCTATCGATTTCTTAATATCACTCACATTTTGAGAACTCCAATACCGAAGTCTTTTTTTTTTATATGCACATTGACGTCCTCCCGAATCTATTTGCTTTGTTTATTCGATTTTTATATTTTTTCTTGCTTTTCCCGTCTATAACAACTACTGACTTATTTAGCATCTATGGGATTGATGATAACGAGGTGGCGTTTGGCGGGATGAGGTTGACGATTCGCCTCATACCTGACATACGTCTTACGGTTGCGGAAAACCACGGAAAAATACCCAACCAGCTAATCAGCCCAAGCGGGAATCGAACCCACGCCCGGGCTTAACTTCCGATTATTATTATTATTATTATTATTATTATTATTATTATTACTTACTTACTTACTTACTTACTTACTTACAAATGGCTTTTAAGGAATCCGCAGGTTCATTGCCTCCCTTACATAAGCCCGCCATCGGTCCCAATCCTGTGCAAGATTAATCCAGTCTCTATCATCATATCCCACCTCCCTCAAATCCATTTTAATATTATCTTCCCATCTACGTCTCGGCCTCCGCAAAGGTCTTTTTCCCTCCGGTCTCCCAACTAACACACTATATGCATTTCTGGATTCGACCTTACGTACTACATGCCCTGTCCATCTCAAACGTCTGGATTTAATGTTCCTAATTATGTCAGGTGAAGAATACAATGCGTGCAGTTCTCTGTTGTGTAACTTTCTCCATTCTCCTGTAACTTCATCCCTCTTAGCCCCAAATATTTTCCTAAACACCTTATTCTCAAACATTCTTTATTATTACTATTATTATTATTATTATTATTATTATTATTATTATTATTATTATCATCATCATCATAGTTGTTATTGTCGACCTGGTTGGCGAGTTGGTATAGCGCTGGCCTTCTATGCCCAAGGTTGCGGGTTCGATCCCGGGCCAGGTCGATGGCATTTAAAAGTGCTTAAATGCGACAGGCTTATGTCAGTAGATTTACTGCCATGTAAAAGACCTCCTGCAGGACAAAATGTCGGCACATCTGGCGACGCTGATATAACCTCTGCAGTTGCGAGCGTCGTTAAATAAAACATGACATTGAAACATTTCGTTGTTATTATATTAAAGGCAGCGAGGTTCAATTACTGCTGCAGATCTTTTACGAAATTCTTAATAAACTTTAAATATTTCCGAAAAGCAAAAGTCTCTAATCATGTGATAACCACCTTTCACGCAATCACAGAACAACACAAAACAAGGGACACACACGCAGATGAAGTTATTGGAGTGAAGGCGGAAGGGCCCCAGTTACAAGACAAAAAGTTACGGTATCGGTTTTATTAATAGAAGTTTACTTTTCTTGGTCAGTTTTAGATTTGTCTCATAACTTTCGAAGTTGGAAATTCAGCCTACATATTTGCCTTCGTACTAACAAGGAGAGAACACGCTCTGTATATCACCGAATTAAATCAGATTTTGTGACATGAAAGTACAAGACACACTGTTTGAAGTCATACCTGGTATGGTTGGCCAATGACCCCTCGTTTTGAAAATATTGGTTATTGTTTATGACATAGTTCCGTTAGGTGCCTAATAGGGAAGCATTAGACTGTGTAAGGGCGTAGCTCATGTGGTTTAATGACGTTAAAATGTTATGTTTTATTTAACGACGCTCGCAACTGCAGGGGTTATATCAGCGTCGCCGGATGTGCCGGAATTTTGTCCCGCAGGAGTTCTTTTACATGCCAGTAAATCTACTGACATGAGCCTGTCGCATTTAAGCACACTTAAATGCCATCGACCTGGCCCGTGATCGAACCCGCAACCTTGGGTCGACGGTTGGATGACGACTTGTCATCTAGGCAAACCGAGTTCGAATCCTAATGCCTTCTCATTTTTCAAGCTTGATATTATTATTATTATTATTATTATTATTATTATTATTATTATTATTATTATTATTATTATTATTATTATTATTATTATTATTATTATTTTAATTCACTTTCAGTTGTTAGTTCCTATATTCAAAGCCATGTTGAAATATGCGTGATATGCATCAAAATTGATAAACGAACGAGAAGTGTTTGTGAAGGATATCTGTTTCGCTGCAGAAGTGCGGAAAAATGTGTGTGACTATGGACAACCTTCTTTCATTTGCTGTGCATGGTGCAGGAAATATGTATGTTTTGTGTGTTTTTATGACATCATAATGAACCGGGTACAAAATGAAATGGAATAGCTGCTACAGAAATAGAACAGACGCCAGTGACACATCTTACCTTCCTACGTGAGCAGTATTTAATTGTTTATCCTTTACAATACAATGTTAGTTAATTAGTAATTTGTTTAAAACATGATGACGCGTTCAATACATTGAGAAATGTGATATAGGTATGTAAATAGATAACTGTGAGCAGTATTTAATTGTTTATCCTTTACAATACAATGTTAGTTAATTAGTAATTTGTTTAAAACAGGATGACGCGTTCAATACATTGAGAAATATGATATAGATATGTAAATAGATAACTGTGATCAATATATTAATCATTATTAAAGAAAAATATATGGAACCAGTTAAGATTCGAACTCAGGTTGCCTGGATAACAACTGAGCAACCAACCGTATGGGCTATGCTGTTACACAGGCTAATGCTTCCCTATTAGGCACCTAACGGAAGTATGTCACAAACAATAGCCAATATTTCCAAAACGAGGAGTCATTGGCCACCCATATCAGGTATGACTTCAAACAGTACGTCTTGTACTTTCATCTCACACAATCTTATTCCATTCGGTGATATACAGAGCGTGTCCTCTCCTTGTAAGTTTGCAGAGCCCGATGCGGTGACAGTGTACAGCGCTAGCAAACACACTATACTGAAGATGTTCCTCCCACCTGTACAGCGAGTGGAAGATCATCTGCATGAACATGAATGGAATCTCGCCACAAGCAAACAGCTGGATCACGTTTCAACTCGAAATCTCTCGGGCGGAATTTTAATAACGTGGGCGGTGGAGTATTTGTAGTTGACAGATTTGTGTGAGGAGTTGTTGATCCACCTGTTCGACCCTAATTGTAACCATGGCGACCACGTCCCGGCTACAATGTTGAAAGTATTCTACTACTTCCTACCCATAATTCTTACGAGCAAGTCGCCTGGCTAAGATAGCCATGTTGTGGCACTTATAAGGCAGTTCGCAGAATAACCTAGATCTTTGGAGGCCTGCTGTTGATATTAGACAACCCAGAATTTCATTATCTGTCAAAGCTAATTAAATAATCATCAGTGACTTCAGGACTTAGATCTTTTATTGACCTGTACCGTTTTCAAGATTACATTTCATTCATTTAGTGTTCTGCCCGAGGGCAGGTCTTTCACTGCAAACCCAGCTTTTCTATTTTATGCCTTCCTCTTTGTCTCCTCATATGGTCCATATATCTTAATGTCGTAGGACTCAGACAAGGTTGTAGCCTATCACCTAGTCTCTTCAACATATATCTAGATGACTTAATTAAAGAATGGAAAATGGAGGTGAATCCAGGTATAAAGATTAGTAAAGATACACTTTAAATGTTATACTGTTTGCCGATGATGTAACATTAATACAAGACAGTGAAGAAAAATTGCAATATGCCATTCACAAGCTATACCTACTAGGAAAATAAAATTATAATTTGAGCATATCAACTCACAAAACTAAAGTAATGGTCCACAGTGGTAAATTTCCAATTCGTACAAAATAATAGTTGATAATAAGCCCATAGAACATGTATCTCATTTCGGTTATTTAGGTTGTAATATATTAGGTTAGGTTGTAGATAGAGATATTGACAACACACCTAATTGTAGAATTTAACTTGTGTATTCATCTGGGGAACAAAACTCAATTTGGACAAAAAAATAGTACATTATGCAACGAGCGTATAATGGTAGTAATTAAGACGCGAGTATGTTTGTTTATGAAACGAGCGCAAGCTCGTTTCATAATTTTCATACGAGCGTCTTAATTACCATTATAGGCAAGTTTCATACGATTTTTATGCTCAACCACATTTCTAACTTGAAATTATTCATAAGTATTCATGTTATGGTTATGTAAGTGAGGAGCGGAACTGACCTGAATTGTGAGATGTGCTCAGACGCGAACGAATTGATTTTTCCGAGGCACGAATGTCATTGACCTTGATATAATCTAGAGAATAATATGAACATTAGTCTTGATATAACCTGGAAATTGATTTAGAATTGAAAAACGAGATGACAAATTGAATTTATTTGAATATTATTGACAATTAACGCTAATTATTATAGTAACAGAACATAACCTTCTGCGACAGTATTGGATTTCCAGCCTCCGTGACTTTTCGCTAATTGTCTTTCGATTGCATATCCGAGAATAATCGATACTTGCGCTTTTATAATGGTACAATGGTGATTTCTCATTGGCTGAACAACTGAATTACAATGAATAGGTGTACTTTAATGAGGTGCATTAAAGGGCTGCTACCAGGTGTATAATTACCAAAGTTCGGCATGGTCGAGCATAAAAAAAAAACAAAAAAAAAACGACAACCACCTTCACCCGAACACCATTGAATTGTTGTTTATTTGGATGTTGTGTCAGTTTTTTTTTTTAAATAAGTGAAGCGTGTAGTGTCAGTGAAGTTATGGTTTACAGTGACAGTGAATAGTTTCGATCAGTGAAAATTTATAGCGTCAATGAAATGTGTCGTAGTGCCAATGCAGTGAGGGAGATGAGAGTGATGTGAAAAAATATCAGTACCAATGTGCACGTCATATTTATGTATACATTATAGATGTGTTAGGTTGTAATGGAAAATTAGTTTCATTTATTAATTATGTTATTTTAACTATTAATATTAATTGCTATTGTTGTGTAAATAAATTACTACCGCCAGCGAGTGTTTATCCATTTGCAGTGTAAATAAATGCATAGCCTACATAAACTGGTCATATTGTAGATGGCCTTACAAACGTTCCTCCTGAACTTAATATAAAATAATGATATCCTAAAGAAATTGCCAAAAACTAACAGCAGCATAGATGAAATTCCTAAGATCCTTACTAGATGTCACTCGGAGAGACAGGATACGAAATACAGACATACAAGAAAAACTGCAAGCACAAAATGTAACTGAAGAATTCAGGAAGTATCAACAGGATTGGCTACATCATCTCTCAAGAATTCCAGACATCAGATTACCCAAAATTACTTTCAATTACAAACCTCATGGTCAACGAGACATAGGAAGGCCTAGACAATGTTGGATCCAATAAGATCATTTAGAATTTCATGGGAACAGGCCATAATAAGCTTAAATTCAGAATGTCGATAAGAAGAAGACATTATTCTATCGGGGTTCATTCTTGTTACATGTCGACAAGTATTTCAGTTGTTAGCATTACTAGTTCTTTGTTGCTAAAACTATCTCTGCCAGTGAGTCTACACACATTAAAATCGCAGAAATATCTTATACAGGGTGATTCACGAGGATTTACCGTCCCTTACCTTATTACCGAATAGGCTACATTCTGAGCAAAAAATGTCATATATAAACATTTGTCCTAATCTCAATATTTTCAGAGTTACACTAATTTGAAATTGTTTGTAAAATATTATTATTCTTGAGTTTTAACGGTAAAATAATATTACAGATAAAGATTGAACTATTCAGGAGTATCATTTCTTTAATTAGCTAGTATTCTCAAGCTAAAAATGTGTTGTGAATTCCATAGTTGCTTCGTACAGATTTTTTTTTTCGATTTTTAACTACAAAATTACATTTTCTTACGCATTAATCACAACAATTGTTAAAAATCATACCAGTCTTGTAAATTTTCAAGACTGTACATTAGGATGCATAATTAAATTGTAAAGAATCAAGTTCATAAAGTCGTATGATTTGTAACAATTTTTGTGATAAGTACGTAAGAATGATGTCATTTTTAATTAAAACTTGAAAAACAAAATCTGTACAAAGCAAGTGACAACTAATTTTTAGCTTCAGAACACTAGCCAATTAAAGAAATGATACATCTGAATAATTCATTCTCTATTTGTAATATTCTTTTGTGCGAGATCGTGCGTATTTGCTTGGTTTCCGCACAAAACTAATCCGCGGTAAGTCTAAAATTCCACATTCAGTATTCCCAACCTAACACACATAACAATTTCCCTCTTCTTACCGCTTAAGTGACATATTGATTTTACTGCTTTAGGCTTTTAACATATTATTTTTAGAGACGTTCAATATAGTAATAATTATAAATTGAAACTTACCACTGCAATTTCACCTAAATTGCACTGTTAATTATTATTTTTAAATATTTGCAAAAATTAAGTAAACTCTACAACTCCACTAAAGTTACTGCATTCGTGATGCATGTAACATTAAGAAAGCCGTTTGTTTTAAGTTCGCATTTATATACTGGGGGGGGGGGGGGTAGACACACGTATATCACGGCATGCTGGAGTATAGCAAACACAGAAAACATTTTAAAGCAACAACGTTGAAGATATATAGATCTATTTTTGTTTTGCAAATTTGCCGTCATTGAACACAAACCAAGATGGGGATTTCATTGCAACTAATTATAAATTCCTCTTTCAGTTATGTAATAAACGATCTTCGCACAAAATAATGTACGATACACGAGCGGTATGTTTTCTTTCAATTCTCGGAAATTAAAAAAGCTCAACTACGTTTCGCTTTTTCAAACTTTTCCTCGAACATGAAAACTTCAACATACCGCTCTTTTAACGCATATTACTATTATCCTTAAAACTAAAGTAAAAAGGTATTTTACAAACAACTTCAAATTAGTGTAACTTTGAAAATATTGAGATTAGGACAAATGTTTCTATGACTTTTTTGCTCAGAATGTCTTCGGAAATAAGCTGCGTAAGTGACGTTAAATCCTCGTGAATCACCCTGTATATTATGTGGTACACATGCAATGTTACTGTTTTACATCGCGATATCAGTTATGTCTACACATTTTTCTTCTACCTGTGCCACTACTCAAATCACCATTCCTTTTGACATAGTCTATTCGGAATGTTCATTTTTGTCACACCTAATTTTCTACATTTTGCATCAGACAAAATTATACTATATGCTGTTTTTTTATTCTACTCAAGAGCGTTTCCTAGGAAACATTATAAAATCTATGTACTGTAGACGTCTTAATTAAGAGAATTATCGTTAAAATAAGATCTGAGTTGCGACAGGATCGTTAAAGAAAGAAAAAGAACTTCTGCTTTAGAAAGTTTGGCTTTTTACATTGAAATCCATAGGATAATGAACACGGATTTTATTCTGTACGTCTGATAAAATGCTCAGCTTTCTCGCATTCCTTTGTATTAAATATGCTTGGCTGTAACTAAGAAACGGAAAGAGAGAAAAAAAAAACAGTTGAAGTCTTGAGGGAGGCAGCAGACAAGATACGATTACGTAGTCATTTTCCTTTTGAATAATTTTGAGGAACTCTAGGCCACCCAGAAGTTTGATTGGGCTACGCCGTGGGGAGGAGTGGGGGGTACAAGTCAATACGTTTACGTGACTTGGTCGAAAGTTTTCCGTGGAATGTCTGTCAGGTCCTGTCCATTGTGTACTCTATACGTGCACATACTGCAGCAGACAAACGAGCAGCGGTTTGCTTTATAGGACCCGCGGTGACCCTCTAACCCAGACGGACGTGTAAATGGAAAATTAGATTCTTTTACGACACGTGGACGCGGGCTACAAGAACCAACAATACGATCTTGGAATGAAATACGAGGAGTCGATGTAGTTCTCACAATGGGGCGAATGGATTGCAGGCCCGATGCCTACAAGTCTTATTTCGATCCTCTTGAGCGGTGTTTTTAAGATTTTAGTATCTTCATCCATCATCACAGTCATCATTATCATCATCGGCATCATGAATTTCATGGGTTTACGTATCTTCGCCTGTGACACACCTCGCATTCAGCCAGAGAGCAGTCCCAATATACAATTTGGTTTAAAACTTAGGAATAAAGTGAAAGAGTAATGGAACGGAGAAAAATTCTCTCCGGCGCCGGGATTTAAACCCAGCTTTTCAGCTCTGCGTGCTGATGCTTTATCCACTAAGCCACACCGGATACCACCCCCGCGTCGGACAGAATCGTCTCAGATTAAGCTCCAACTCTTGGGTTCCCTCTAGTGGCCGCCCTCTGCACTACGTCACAGATGTCTATGAACATAGGACCGAAGTCCACACATGTGCTGAGGTGCACTCGTTATGAGTGACTAGTTGGCCGGGATCCGACGGAATAAGCGCCGTCTTAAATCACGAAGTGATTTACGCATATCATATATATTATTTTAATGTACCGAATTTTTCTCCGTTCCATTACTCTTTCATCATATGATGACGCAGAATATCTGCATGGAAATATCATATGTACTTCGGTACATTAAAATAATATATATTAGGAATAAAGGCTTTTAGTACAGTATACCTTATGTCAGTGAAGTATGGACTCACAGACTCACAATCAGATGGATAGAAAATGATTGAAAGTAGTTGAGTGTATTTAAAAGAAAGAAAAAAAAAGTAATAGCATAACATTTATGGCCAAAATTTCTCCTGTAACTTCATCCCTCTTAGCCCCAAATATTTTCCTAAGCACCTTATTCTCAAACACCCTTAACCTATGTTCCTCTCAAAGTGAGAGTCCAAAATTCACAATGATAATAATAATAATAATAATAATAATAATAATAAATTAATTATTAATAATTAATAATTATTATTATAAGTCTTAATAATAATAAATTAATTATTAATAATTAATAATTATTATAATTCATAGTAATAATAAATTATTAATTATAAATAAATAAAATAAAATGTGCCTCAGTGAAACTTACAACAGAGAGCGTATAGGTCATTTTCTCTCTGGTGCTTTTCCAATTCACTGCGGGTTAAACCAAGGACATGCACTATCATCTTTACTTTATAACTTTGCTCTAGAATATGCCATTAGGAAAGTCCAGGATAACGGACAGGGTTTGGAATTGAACGGGTTACATCAGCTGCTTGTCTATGCGAATGATGTGAATGTGTTAGGAGAAAATCCGCAAACGGTTAGGAAAACACGGAAATTTTACTTGAAGCAAGTACAACGATTGGTTTGGAAGTAAATCCCGAAAAAGACAAAGTATATGATTATGTCTTGTGACCAGAATATTGTACTAAATGGAAACATAAAAATTGGGGAGATTTATCCTTCGAAAAGGTGGAAAAATTCAAACATGTTGGAGCAACAGTAATCAATATAAATGACACTCGGGAAGGAAATTAAACGCAGAACAAATATGGAAAATGCGTGTTATTATTCGGCTGAATCCCCAAGAAAAAAAAAAGCTTTTGTCATCTAGTCTGCTGTCAAAAAATCTGAAAGTTAGGATTTATAAAACAGTTATATTACCGGTTGTTCTGTATGATTGTGAAACTTGGACTCTCACTTTGAGAGAGGAACAGAGATTAAGGGTGTTTGAGAATAAGGCGCTTAGGAAAATATTTGGGGCTAAGAGGGATGAAGTTACAGGAGAATGGAGAAAGTTACACAACAGAACTGAACGCATTGTATTCTTCACCTGACATAATTAGGAACATTAAATCCAGAAGTTTGAGATGGGTAGGGCATGTAGCACGTATGGGTGAATCCAGAAATGCATGTAGAGTGTTAGTTGGGAGACCGGAGGAAAAAGATCTTTGGGGAGGCCGAGACGTAGACGGGAGGATAATATTAAAATGGATTTGAGGGAGATGGGATATGATGATAGAGACTGGATTAATCTTGCTCAGGATAGGGACCAATGTGAGGGCGGCAATGAACCTCAGGGTTCCTTAAAAGCCATAAATAAGTAAGTAAGCATCCGAAGTCCATTCCAAAGTGTTTTACTTTTATCGATGTTGCTTCCTCATTCCCTCTCGCCTTCCGTTCAGAATGCTAATCTCTTGATTTATCCAGTCAAACTCTGTACATCATATCTAATTGATACTTTTTTCCTCTTCAGAGAACCAGCGGGAGTTGCTGCCCACCTCCTGAACCAGGATCTCATCAATCAGGTTCTTTGTACGAGTAAGGTAAGAACATAAATTAGGGTTACTAACTTCTATTTTCGTTACTTCTGAGAATCCCTCTTGAGAGTTCCCAACTTCTCTTGCTGGAGGACCAGTTGCTCTTCTGAAGTGGAATTCCCTCTCCATTCACGTC
Organism: Periplaneta americana; assembly: GCA_025594305.2. Lineage (NCBI taxonomy): Eukaryota > Metazoa > Arthropoda > Insecta > Blattodea > Blattidae > Periplaneta > Periplaneta americana. The sequence continues at coordinate 103,216,378 of JAJSOF020000027.1, forward strand.
TGTCTTATTGAAGCTGCCGAGAACGAAAGTTTTTTCTAACAAAAAAGTCTCCATAATCTTCTCAGCGGCATATCTTAATTATATCCGTTATAATTATATTGTTTGTAACAGATTCATCACACGTAACATAAATTAACTTCATTGCAAGGAAAAATATAAAAGTTTTTTCCTCGACGGTATTTGAGGTTTTAATAGTTTCTGGATTAACTTAAATTTTATCCTTCGTACAATTTATTCTAAAAACATTACAGCGAAACTTTCGTCTTTCTGAGGCTTAATGAATCACATTCTCAATTACAAATCAAGAAGATAATAATAATAATAATAATAATAATAATAATAATAATAATAATAATAATAATAATAATAATGTTTTATTTTCGCTGGCAGAGTTAAGGCCATAAGGCCTTCTCTTCCACTCAACCAGCCTTAATCAATACAATACATATTTAAATTACGAATATTTATAGTACACTTAAAAGGTTCTCCAGCAATATTCTTCAGTTAAGTTTTAACGACTAGTAGACTATTATTTATTTAAATTTAGATAAACCCTATAAGGTAAAGTAGTAACTTAATTTATGAGCTAATTTAATTCAATCAATTATAATTAATTTGAGATTTGAGATAGCTAGTAAAATGATGAAAATTAATTTAATATAAGCTTATTATGACTATGTTACAGGGAGAAAAAATATATATAAGTCTAAAATATATTTCTATAATGAGAATATTAATGTAATTGCCATTAGAGGTTTTCTAAATCTATTTAGAGAAATTAATGATAATAATAAGAATGGACAGATGTTAGTTTCATTATATGTAATAAATATTAATCAGCAATTAATTTGTTAAGTAAGAATTTATGTAATTTTGACCTAAATGAAGTTATTGTCCAACAACCCCTTGTATCACTCGTTAGCGAGTTCCAATTTCTAGCAACTGAAACTGTATGAGATGAAGAATATAACGATGTCTTGTGCTAGGGTATAATGACTAAGTTGTTATGATGAGATCTTGTACTTAGCTGATGATATGCAGATAAATTTTGAAAACGAGAAGCCAAATAGATTGGGATAGCGGTGCGCAGAATTTGAAATAAGAGAACAAGAGAATGCAGGGCACGTCGATCGCTTAGATCTCCACTTCTAGCCCAGTATATCCAACCACTAGTTTGCGTACTATTATCGGTAGGGCTAGGTGGCCTAGCTCAATTATTGGAATGAGTGCTCGCTTATTTGGTAACTCATTTGTGAGTGAGGAGCAACTGTGAATTGGAAATAAGTCTGATTACTGATACAAGTATAACGCATTTATAAGTATATATTATTTTAATGTACCGAAGTACATATGATATTTCCATGCAGATATTCTGCGTCATCATATAATGAAAGAGTAATGGAACGGAGAAAAATTCTCTCCGGCACCGGGATTTGAACCCGGGTTTTCAGCTCTACGTGCTGATGCTTTATCCACTAAGCCACACCGGATACCCATCCCGGTGACGGACAGAATCGTCTCAGTTTAAGTTCCAACTCTTGGGTTCCTGTAGTGGCCGCCCTCTGCACTACGTCATAGATGTCTATGAACGTAGGACTGAAGTCCACACATGTGCTGAGGTGCACTCGTTATGAGTGACTAGTTGGCCGGGATCCGACGGAATAAGCGCCGTCTTAAATCATGAAGTGATTTACGCATATAATTTTTCTCCTTCCAATTACTTTTTCATCATATCATTTATAAGTGTTCACTATGAATTATCGTGTCAAGGTACTGCGTTTTTTAATTAGTTTATACTTATCTTTCTGCCTATTTGCATCTCTTTGTATTATTACAATAAGACTCTTTTGAGAACAACATTATTCAATTTGGAAAAAAGTGTATGATAAGTCATTTGGTGAGATCGGAATAGATTACTGTTAGTGCCAACTCTAAGATGAATGAATGAATGAATGGATTAATTAATTAATTGACTAAGTTGAATGAATGAATGAATGAATGAATGAATGAATGAATGAATCTTCAACAGAGGAAAATCTCTTCAAAATATGTGACTGGTTCTCAGTCAATAAATTGGTATTGAATTGTAACAAAACTAACATAATTCAATTTAAATCCTGTCCAAATTCAACCTCGCAAATTTCTAGCGCAGTAATTAACAATAGATCCTATTACAATAGATCCCTATTAGAAACAACAACAACCAAATTTCTTGGCTTAAAAATCGATAATGTGTTAAATTGGAAAAATCATATTAAAGAAATTACTCCCAAACTATATTCAGCTTGTTTTGCTATTAGATCTATGCTAAAGATAGTAAATATCAATACCTTAAAAACAATATACTTTGCATACTTCCACTCGGTAATGAGTTTTGGAATAATATTCTGGGGAAATTCCACAGATAGTAACAGTATATTTCTATTACAAAAAAGAGTAACTAGAATAATAGTAAGTGCCAAATCAGTGTACCTTTTCATTAATAATCTTCCTCGTATTTAATCGTGAAAACTTTGTAACTAATTCAACAGTTCATAGCATAACTACACGTCAAAAAACGACTTTCATACTTCATCGGCAAGTTTATCAAAGAGGAGTGCGTTATTTGACAGTAAAAATTTTTAATAGCCTCCCTATCGATATAAAAAATGAAACTCAAAACATAAAATTATTTAGGGCCAAATTAAAGAAGTACCTAATTTCTCACGCCTTCTATTCTGTAAGTGAATTCATGACATTCAATAACACTTCATGAAATTGATACTAAAACTTTGTGTTGTACTAGTAGACTATATTGTAAATCTCGTCTGTATATATTTCATCTAGACTGTGACTATAAATTAAGACTTTATAATAGTATTAAGTTTTTTGACTTGTTCCATATTCTAGCTGTAAGCAATGTATGAATACCATGGAATGTTAATAAATACAACACAATACAATACAATGAATGAATGAAATATTCTTTGAAATCACAACTCTCGTCATTTCTGCCACTAGAAAGATACTCATAAATGAATTCTATTCCAAGACATCAGAAAAATCATTTGACACGATTGTTTACCCTCTAGAGTGCATGTAAATATTAACGATCCATCAAGCAGATTCACCATCGAAATTGAAGTCTGTTTTAATGGTAGCCCCGATACCAGGAATTATTTAGCGCTGTGTGCGAATGTGTAACCTGACGTTAAATATTTTAAGTAGTTTTGAGCGTCATGGAATTTCAGTTTGTGTCATGCATTATTCGATTGAACTTCGGTGACAGCAAAGCATCGACTCGCGTCCTTCGTGTTATTTTGTAGTCGTTGCAGATGACAGGTGTAATAATACTTAATGGATTTATTTCAGTTTTGATATTATTAGACCGTCTGAGTGACATTTTGGTTGCAAAATAGGTATGGTATATGGAAATACCGCATGAAAATGTATAATTCATGATATTTCATTTAAAGGGCGCTTTGTTCGGCCGTTCCCACACATTACACATCAATGCCGTTTTCACTTTAATTAAATCTGGGCTATGACTGAGTAATTTCTTGGATGAGACGACTCACTTATAGGCTATTATGAGGTTCTACCACAGTCTAGTATATACAGTCACGAAGCTCAATACGTAGTAAATATGCATCCATAAATAGTTGCTAACCACTAGGATCGCTAGTATCGCCTCATTACAGACAATGCGAAATAGTACCTGCACAGTCTATTGTTCCTAGCATCCTCATAAACTCAAGCTTCGTGACTTTATATACTAGACCAGGCCTGCACAAACAGCGCTCAACGAGCGCGGGAGAGCTGTGTTTACCGCTCGCCGAAACGGAGAGGAAGGTACGTCAGAATGACATAGACTTGCTATAGGTAGAGGAGAGGGAAACGACCACTCAGCTATCTAGTGGAGTGCAGTGTGTAGGCCTATTCTCAGTAACTGTTTCACGTTGCTTACCTACTGCTACAGTACAGTATGGAGGAATCTAAAAGACGGAACATAACATTTAACATTTAACGATTTACAGCTCGAACTTATTGAAGTTCAATGTGACCTAAGGGCTAAAGATCGTTTGAATAATACTACTAGCATGGTTGAGTTTTACAAGACTAAACATTAGCAATAATATCCACGACTACACAGGCTGGCTGTGAAAATGATTGCTATGTTTGGCTCAACATTTATATTTGTGAGCAACTGTTTTCTATAATCAGCTTTAATAAAGGCAGACATCGAACATCTGTAACTGATGTTTCATTATGATCAGTAGGCTATTGTTCCTTTCAGCTGCCAACAGCATAAAACCTCGTTTTGATGTACTGATAAATAAAAATATAACAAAATGATATTGTATATTTAAGTAGCTATAGAATTTATATTACTTCTGTAAAATATATATTTCTTTATTAATTAATAATAGTCCAAGATAGTTTTGCAAACACTGAACGGGAATTCATTTCATAAACACTCGTAATAGTACTTCCTTTTGTGTACATTTTGTACGAGATCACCCCTTCTTCCAGTCCACCCTTATACAGAGCGCAGCTAATATCTGCATTCCGCTCATGAGCTGTGAGCCGGCTCGGAGAGCGCAAACCTTGTGCAGGCCTGTCTAGACTATGGTTCTACTGTAACATCTCCACTACGACATAGAATAAATTTAAAGAGACGAATAGCCTAAAATAATAAAAACCAAAACCTAACAGGATAAAAACATTTGAAAAGACATTTATAACTAGGATTGGCGGTTCCCGACCCTGAACCTAGAAACTGACTGTTACGTTCACAAGATGCAATCAATATATTTCCGAACTACACTTGTATTTATTGTACCGTTAAACATACATGCGCTTGTCACTGAAGATAGTTGCTTCCATGCCTGCTCAGTCAGTCTATCAAACAGCGTCAGTTTGTCTTTAAGAACTGAGCTTCTACACGTGATTTTGTGCAAACATGTCAAGGACCTATCGCTATTTTTCCTGAAATCTCTTTATATACGCCTTATGACTAGTCTTCTTGTCTGCCTTTGAAGTCATGCATTTCGTATAGATTACAGGCGTTTCCCTGGTTCTAGATAACTTCTCCGTTTCCTATGTCTTGTGTATTGCCTACATTCAGGGCAGTCCGGAAACTTACTGATTGTCGCTTGTACTATTGATAATGAGGGGAAGGGAATATAAAGAATATGCAGTTTAATGGTAATAACTTAGCCCAACTCTGCTTGTGCGTGGTTTTAGAACAACATATCGGCTATATCTGACCTATAAGCGATGATTTAGGTGGGACACTGCCAGTTCTAGTTACAACACTACGTTTACTTCATGAATTTAATAAATTGGGTCTACTAGGACTACGGGTTAGTCTACTAGAAGAATGGAGCGTGTGAAGTGGACAGACAGAATAAGAAATGAAGTTGTATTGGAAAGAGTGGGTGAAGAAAGAATGATGCTAAAATGATCAGTAAGAGGAAAAGCAATTGGCCGACAAGAAACTGCCTACTGAAGGATCTACTGGAAGGAATGATGAACGGAAGAAGAGTTTGGGGCAGAAGAAGATATCAGATGATAGGCGACATTAAGATATATGGATCACATGAGACAAAGAGGAAGGCAGAAAATAGGAAAGACTGAAGAATGCTGGATTTGCAGTGAAAGACCTGCCCTTGACCAGAACACTAAATGAATGAAATGACTAGAACAATTTGTGATTCTTCATTGATTCAGTGATAATCTTTTAGACATTTCAAGCAAAAAATTTAATTTGATAGATTGTCTGATAAAAAATAAATTCATTTTTAAAAATGGTCAAATATCAGTACTTTATTCTAACACAAAAATATATTATTTATTAAGGAATGTAGTTGAAAGAGCATGCTATTGTAAATATGAATTTCGGCAATAAAATAAAAGGAGAGAACATGAAAAAGTAAACAAGTTTATGAGTTATGAGGAAACGCTTCATCAGTGTACAGTAAACTGCCACCATTTTTAATTAAAAAAAAAAAAGAATATAAATAATTTTTTAAATGGTAAAAATATTTTTCATATAGTAGAAGGATAGTCTTTTACACATACCAATTTTCATTGTTGTACAAGATATATTAATAGAGGAAAAAAATATTAAATATTTCCAAAAATTTTATTGCTGTAAGCTGTACCTAACCCCTTAAGTAGACTAGGCCTGCTATGCAAATCACATGATCTTGGAGTAACTATGTTACTTCAGAATTCCATAACATGGAGAAGACAAGTACGCCTATACCTGAGGTTGAAAATAATGATGATGATTATGATAGTGATCGCCATTAATATGTATATATCCCAATTAAGGGGAGACTCAACTATATTTTGGAACTTTTTCCTATTTGACCAATCTTTTTCAAATTTGGAGAAAAAGTTTAATATACACATGGAAAGTAACATGCAAAATCTCAGCTCATTAGATCCAATACTTTTCAAAATAAAAAATATTTCAATTTTTAATCAATCATTAATTGAAATATCACTTTTAATTATCATTTTTTATTTTTTTGGCTTTGTGCATTTGACTGTGACTTCTCAATGAATAGGGGAAGAATTCTGCGTATTGATTTAGTTCTGTCACGTAAATTAGTGTAGAAATTTAATTTTTCATTTCTATGACACTATTTCTCTAATTTTTAAGTTGAGTGTCCCCTTAAACAGATTATGATACGGCTAAAAATATTATTGAGTTTAGAAATCAGTCGCCCTCTGTAAGATTTGAACCCACGAATACTAAGTCGGGTGTCGATTGGACCACCACCAAATAAAGCGTATGATAGTAAGCCCCACAACCGCTGTGGTGTAACGGTTAGCATGCCTGACCGTGGAACGAGCGGGCCCGGTTTCAAATTCTGGTTGGGACAAGTTACCCGGTTGAGGTTTTTCATGAGTTTTCCCTCAAAACATTAAGAGCAAATGCTGGGTAATTTTCGGCGCCGATTTCGCTGACATTATCACCTTCAACTCACTCAGACGCTAGATAACTATAGCAGTTGATAAAGCGTCATCAAATAACCAATTTAAAAATCCCCACAGTATTTACCAGAGTGCTGTATTGAGTTAAATCGCTCGCTTGAACTCGGTCGAATGTCGCACGCTCGAGCAAGATAAAATCGGTCGTGATACGCTCGTAATAAATAGAAGCACAGTACAAGGTCATCTCACCGACATGTCTTATCTTGTATGGAAGCGACAGATAAGATACACATATGTTTTGCTCACACTATAAAAATAAGGCTTTATTTTCTGCGTTTATGACAAACGTTTAATGGAACAGTCAATGGAACGTACCAAAACACAAACATGAAGTTATAAATAAAATAGTATGAAAAACTTCGATATACAGTTATTATTCGTAATTAATAATTATTCAATATTTGGTTTACCACGTATATAATATGATAGGTCCATACATAGTGTTCCGCCTATATACTGCGACAATGTAGAAACGTTTTACAAAATATTATTATATGCAGTAAATTAATAACAATACTAGTACAGAGATAACGTCACAAAAATATAATAAAACGAATAATCATGCTGCACAACTGTTACAGACGCAAAGATTGATACACTAATTATTAGAGATTATTATTATTATTATTATTATTATTATTATTATTATTATTATTATTATTATTATTATTATTATTATTACTAGAAAACTTGATACAGTTCTTGCATTATCGTGATTGTGTTCTCCGTTTATAATAATTACATTTACATCCAATAACATCTATCAGATATGGGAAAAACAAAATCACTCCTGTGTGGGGGAATTTACCTACAACATTTATATTACATTTTAAAGCAAGTTTTGTAGTTGTGCTATGGAGAGGTTAGTTAAACACTGCAAAGTTTTGAAATGATAAACATCTATGATGTTACTACACAGTTCATCACTGTAACAAGAACGAATGTGTAACGCTCGGCTTATACCGTTCGAGGATTTATCGCTCGCGACAATTTTACCCATCATGCATGTACGCTACCTATCGGATTATGCTAAACTACTTGGCGCTCGAGCGAAAACGTCCGATGCAGACCTCTTGTATTTACACAACACAGTTTACATTCCATAATTGATTGGTCTTGTTAGTAAACAAGTTTGTTCGTAGTGTGGCCGGAATAAAGTATTGCGTAAGCCTTTTTTCAGGATTTATATTAATGGCGGACACGAGACAGCAAATCGCAGCGTGAATTTGCATAACGAGTCATTGACAAACTCGACACTGATAAAGAATCGATTGCGAAAAAGCCAGAAAACTTCAATGAGTGGTCTGTCCCGCCCAGGGTTTGTTTCGTATTCCTCCAGCGTTGAATATTTTAAGAAAGTTTGTCTTAGTTTGTATTTGTAGTTAATTTATTTCTGATGTTGCAGGGTACTGTCAAATTATACAAGATTTATAGCGATGTCCAATTTCCCAGTTCATTGACCAAGGCTCTGCAACCAACTAATTGCATGTTAGAAAACAACATACATTAGCATATGATGTTCTTCGCAGAGATATCACTCTGGAATAATGTACCTACTGAGGCAACAATATATTATATTCAGCGTGTTTATTATATGCATTTTATATTTATAGACTCGCCGTGTTACATGCAGAGCCTAGCACGAAAACGCGAAAGCTGATATGTTTAAATAGTAGAAATGTTTTCAATATCGTGCAAAAAGCTGCAAATTGGGTTCGAATTTAGCCCAGAGCAACAATATCAACTGTTGTGAATGTTCTGAGTTACCCTAAGTGTGAACTTTGAGAGAGGAACAGAGGTTAAGAGTGTTTTACAATAAGGTACTTAGGAAAATGTTTGGAGCTAAGAGGGATGAAGTTACAGGCGAATGGAGAAAGTTACACAACGGAGAAATGCATACATTGTATTCTTAACCTGACATAATTAAGAATAATAAAACCAGACGTTTGAGATGGGCAGGGCAAGTAGCACGTATGGGTGAATCTAGAAATGCATATGGAGTGATAATTGGGAAGCCGGAGGGAAAATACCTTTGGGGAGACCGAGACGTAGATGGAGGGATAATATTAAAATTAATTTGAGGAGGTGGGATATGATTGCCCAGGATAACAGAGAGGGTTTGGAATTGAACGGGTTACATCAGCTGTTTGTCTATGCGGATGACGTGAATTTGTTAGGAGAAAATCCACAAACGATTAGAGGAAACACAGGAATTTTACTGGAAGCAAGTAAAGAGATAGGTTTGGAAGTAAATCCCGAAAAGACAAAGTATATTATTACGTCTCGTGACGAGAATATTGTACGAAATGGAAATATAAAAATTGGAAATTTATCTTTTGAAGAGGTGGAGAAGTTCAAATATCTTGGAGCAACAGTAACAAATATAAATGATACTCGGGAGGAAATTATGCACAGAATAAATATGGGAAATGCCTGTTATTATTCGATTGAGAAGCTTTTATCATCCAGTCTGCCGTCAAAAAATCTGAAAGTTAGAATTTATAAAACAGTTATATTACCGGTTCTTCTTTATGGTTGTGAAACTTGGACTCTCACTTTGAGAGAGGAACATAGGTTTAGGGTGTTTGAGAATAAGGTGCTCAGGAAAATATTTGGGGCTAAGAGGGATGAAGTTACAGGAGAATGGAGAAAGTTACATAACGCAGAACTGCATACATTGTATTCTTAACCTGACATAATTAGGAGTATTACACCCTGACGTTTGAGATGGGCAGGGCATGTAGCACGTATAGGCGAATCCAGAAATGCATACAGAGTGATAGTTGGAAAGCCGGAGGGAAAAAGACCTTTGAGGAGACCGAGACGTAGATGGAAGAATAATATTAAAATTAATTTGAGGGAGATGGGATATGATTGTAGAGACTGGATTAATCTTGCTCAGGATAGGGACCGATGGCGGGCTTATGTGAGGGCGGCAATGAACTTGTGGTTCCTTAAAAGCCATTTGTAAGCAAGTACTTTGAGAGAGGAACAGAGGTTAAGTGTGTTTGAGAATAAGGTACTTAGGAAAATGTTTTGAGCTAAGAGGGATAAACTTACAGGAGAATGGAGAAAGTTACAACGCAGAACTGCATACATTGAGAATATAATACCCATGTTGCATCGGATAAGCAGTACTGAATTATCAAATGTTTTTACAAAAGACCGTCATAAACTTATCTGATTTGAAATAAGTACTGTATTTTTTTTCATGATAAACGTTTTCGGTTTTTTAAAAACCATCATCAGATCATCATCAACTCTTAAAATGAAGAGTTGTTACGTTATAAACAGTGAAAGACAATGGGTTACATAAAAGCAAATCATGTTGAAAGTGTAAGATCATACAAAGGAATGTCATAAGACATAAAAATATATACAAGTTTCAAATTGTTAAAATATTAAAATCAAGCAGTGGGTCCAATATGATGATCTGATGATAGTTTTTTAAAAAACCATGAAATAAAAAAATATATATTGTAGTTATAGTCTATCATTTCTGAAAAACATTTGATAATGCATACAGTGTAAATTTACATATACTTTTTTAAAACAATTATCAAATTATCTTTTGAAATTCAAAAACTCACCTCTAAAATTCTTAAAGATTATACAGTTTCATTTATACCAGTCAGAAGGCCTTAATTAAGGATATGCTAATTTTAAATAAAATCTTTTATTTATAAGTAGGTATAATTTTATAGTCATCTTCTAAGATTTTATTTTATAATTGATAATCAAAGGTGCTTAATTATTACATTTTATTTTTATAACAATATTCATATTTAATTAATTATATGTATTTGCTATTAATTTCCGGATCCTCGTGGTCATCCTTAATTAAGGCCGGACGAGTTATCTCTCTCTCTCTCTCTGATCTGACATAATTAGGAATATTTATTTATCCATTCATTTATTTGTTTATTCATTTATTTATTTATTTATTCATTCGTTGATTTATTTATTTATTTATTTATTTATTCATTGATTGATTGATTGATTTATTTATTTATTTATTTATTTACTTATACATTTATTCATTCATTCATTCGATCATTTATTTATTTATTTATTTATTCATTTATTTATTTATTTATTATTTTGCTAATAATTATTACATAAAATATAAGTAATATATACAGAAAAAACTTTAGCTCGTCCCTGAAAGAGTAGAACTCGTGCTCAGGAGCGGATTTCTGAATTGAAATTAATAAGTATACAATACAAATCCAGGCATTTGAGATGAGCAGGGCATGTAGCACGAATGGGCGAATCCAGAAATTCTCACTTTGAGAGAGGACCATAGGTTAAGGGTGTTTGAGAATAAAGTGCTTAGGAAAATATTTGAGGCTAAGAGGGATGAAAGTACAAGAGAATGGAGAAAGTCACACAACACAGAACTGCACGCATTGTATTCTTCACCTGACATAATTAGGAACATTAAATCCAGACGTTTGAGATGGACAAGGCATGTAGCACGTATAGGCGAATCTAGACATGCATATAGAGTGTTGGAGTTGGGAGGCTGGAGTTGGAAGGCTGGAGGGAAATAGACCTTTGGGGAGGCCGAGACGTAGATGGGAAGATAATATTAAAATGAATTTAAGGGAGGTGGGATATGATGATAGAGACTGGATTAATCTTGCTCAGGATAGGGACCGATGGCGGGCTTATGTGAGGGCGGCGATGAACCTCTGAGTTCCTTAAAAGCCATTTGTAAGTAAGTAAACTATGATCTAAATTAATGAAGAAGCCGTTTTGTGGCGTGTTTGATAAGTAAATACATTTAATTTCAAAGTTTTGGTTGTACAGGACAAATCTAATAGATTTCAGGACATACTCCTTCTAGTTTCCTATCGTATAGCCATTTGAAACGTCTCATGACAGCTACATATTTCAAATAAGGGGAGTCTGTCTGCTTTCTCCATATTCTAGATACGCTGTAACTTCCGCCTATGTGATGACATTAAGTCCTCCATCTTTCGTGATATTCCGAGCACATGCAGAGACGTGAGCGCATACAGTGCGTGGGGCGGTGACGTAGCTTATGTAGATAAAGTTACCTGCCTCGCATTCGGCTCCGAGTCGCTTGAACACACTTTTCACAATGAATATGCATTTATAAGCAAGATTACTTCTCAGACCCGAGGATTAGAGTTGTGCGCTGTGAGACTGTATTGTGGAATGTGACTTTGTTCTCTCATAGAGGACTTACACTTGGAGATGCTGACGTTCGAGATAAGACCGATGGGAAGAGTGTTGAACCTAACACACGACAATACGAGATTAACATTGATACAAACAAGATTCGTGATGAATGTTGCCAAATAATTCACCGTCATGACATGCATCACCATCTTCATTCTTCACCAAGGACCTGTATTACGAATGTATGACTATTTCTCAATTACAAATCGCAGTTAGGCTATTTATTTATGTATTTATTTACTTATTTACTTACTTATTTATTTATGTATTTATTTACTTACATAATTATTTATGTATTTCTTTACTTATGTACTTATTTATTTACTTATTTACTTATGTACGTATTTACTTATTTATTTATTTGCTTATTTACTTATTAATTTATTTATGTTTTTATTTATTTATTTATGTATTTATTTATGTAATTATTTATTTATGTATTTATGTATGTATTTATTTATTTACTTATTTATTTAGGTATTTATTTATTTACTTACATAATTATTTATGTATTTCTTTACTTATGTACTTATTTATTTACTTATTTACTTATGTACGTATTTACTTATTTATTTATTTGCTTATTTACTTATTAATTTATTTATGTTTTTATTTATTTATTTATGTATTTATTTATGTAATTATTTATTTATGTATTTATGTATGTATTTATTTATTTACTTATTTATTTAGGTATTTATTTATTTACTTATTTATTTATTTATTTATTTATATATTTCTTTATTTATGTATTTATTTATTTATTTACTTATGTACGTATTTACTTATTAACGTATTAACTTATTTATTTATGTATTTATTTATTTATTTATCTATTTATTTATTTATGTAACTATTTATTTATTTATGTATTTATGTATGTATTAATTTATTTACTTATTTATCTATGTATTTATTTATTTATATATTTATGTATATATTTATTTACTTACTTATTTATGTATTTATTTATATATTTATTTATTTATTTATGTATTTATTTATTTATTTATGTATTCACGAATTTATTTATTTATGTATTTATCTATCTATTTATTTATTTACTTATTTAAGTATTTACTTATTTATTTATTTACTTATTTATTTATTTATTTATTTATTTACTCATTTATTTATTTATTTATGTATTTATTTATTTATGTATTTATCTATTTATTTATTTACTTATTTAAGTATTTACTTATTTATTTATTTACTTATTTATTTATTTACTCATTTACTTATTTACTTATTTATTTATTTATGTATTTACGTATTTATTTATTTATGTATTTATCTATCTACTTATTTATTTACTTATTTAAGTATTTACTTATTTATTTACTTATTTATTTATTTATTTACTCATTTACTTATTTACTTATTTATTTATGTATTTATTTATGTATGTATTTATTTATTTATTTATTTACATACATACATGCATACATACGTACGTACATACATACATACTACAACAATACATACATACATACATACATACATACATACATACATACATACATACATATATACATAACACAACACACTTTGACATTATAGTTTTAGAATTTATCAAATACAAATTATATCATAAAAAAGACTTACTAATGAGCCAACCGGAGATAAAATTTCTAAATTTACGATTGCTTAGAGTAAATAAATATGTGGGTATTTTATTAGACACTTTTATTCCCATCATTTCAGAATTTTCGCTTGTTTTTGTTAGTGGACATTTTGTCAGATGAAACATACTTAATTGCCCAGTATTATGATCATGAATGTAGAGCCCGGATGTGTGGCAAAATGCATTTTTACTGGCTGGAAGTAAATAATCATTTGCATAGATGTAAATGTGTTTTGGAGTAATAAAAAGTCATAGCGCCAATTTTTATTTTGCCAATTTTTATTTTGCCAATTTTACCTTTTTAAGTTGTTTCTTACTAATAAATGCCTTTTTGTCATTTTAAAGCAATATTTCTTGTTTATTTGTAATTTTCTAATTAATTGTAATGTAATATGTGTGAAATTTAAATATTTTAAACTAACTTTACTAACAATAACCGTGCTTTAAGGTATGTATTAACGTTTTGGAGGAAAATCTACATTTTTTAACCAACCATTTTAAGATATTTATCAGACAACATATGAAAGTAGACTAACATGAACATATATCAGAAACTTCAATTTCAATTTTGATTCCTTAAAAAAATGATTAATTAAAAATTATTCTATTTCTTCAGAATGCCATGTATTTTCTTAAAAATTACTCAATTTTGAAATTTCTTTAACTGACTTATTGATGTTTATGGTTACAATGCTCAGTACTAGGATTTTGCAGCTAACATTATTACAAAGAAAATTTTAGTCATAAAAACGCCATTTCAAACGTTAATACATACCTTTATACTATTGGTGTAATATGAATCATGATCTACAATCCACAGTTACAAATATAATATTGTCATGTCTTCGCGATACCAACAATCAGCTTTATAATTTTAAATATTAAGCTTATTTTCATTAGAAGTTGTCACGTAGCATTTCCAATTGTTTGTTTTCATATTTTCATATCTTACTGTTACAATTTTGTGCTACACGTGTTTATTATTGTAGGAGAAAGAAATTTGAGTGAGGAACAGTCAGTTATTGTCGGTATTATGTCTTTTAAAAATTTATAATGCCTTTTTAAAAGATTATTGTGCCCTTTTTTACGTTTTTATTGCCTTTTTGCCTGCCTATTTTAACTGTTATTAATTCCTAAACATACTGGCTCTAATCATGACAATCTTTCCTAAGAGTGTAGTCATTACATTATTTACATTAATAATTAAAATATATAAACAGGTAATAATTAAGATCTTCCCGTTAATAAATAGAGTTCGAAAATGTTCATAATAATCAGAATATTGGAGATAATCCAGATGACCTTTCTCTATAATTCTGTTGCCCCATAATAAGATATCACATTTTAAAATTCTGTTAAAATAGGTGCAATAGGCAGTCTTAATACAGGGACATCATTTTATTTTTACTTCAATATTTATTGTACCTGAGTTTTTTAATGTACTTCACTCCCACCCCTTCTACTAAGGAAGTTCCAACTCCACACAGAACCAAGACCGCAGATAGTAAGCAGTACTGAGTTACTGAGTATAGTACGTTCCAGAAATATGTTCGCGTTTTCCAGTGACGAAAGAGCTTTCAATATTGAATCATATTTTCGCACAGGTACTGTCCGTTTGCCTACGTCGCATCCCGATTTCCCCCACCTGCTTCTGCTCGCCCCTCTGTAATAGCTGGGCTGTCTTAGCTCTTTTCTGAAAACATTAATTTCTCTTAGGAATTGGACGTTTACGTAATATTATACAGCTGTTTAATTTAACTTAAATAAAAGGGCCTCGTTAAGTAATTAACCGTCACGTGATTTCCTCCTTTCCACAATCCTGCGGCATAACCACTTGGACGGACAGTAGATAGCATGTCTGAGTAATTTTATATTTTCGGGTCGGGCAGAAGTGAAGATTGAATTCACAGTACGTAGAGTAGGTACAGAATTATTTCAACATGAGTTACTAGTACGAAGGACGAAACTGGCAATTGGAATTAGATGCAATAGTCTATAGTGCGATAATATGCACAAAAGAACTGAAGCCTGTATCGAAATGAACGGTCACCATTTTCAAAATTGTGTTTAAATATTCATATTATGATTATTTTTCAATTTAACTTCTTTCTCTACATTGTACGCTAATGTGCTGCAGACAGTATACACTGCATAATGAATACGTTCGCATGGATAACTCACTTCGCGAGTAAAAACACTTATTCTTAATACAGTACTGTACTTTGATTAAAGAAAAACCTAATGAAAATTATCAAACTCAAAATCGCGATATTTCCTAGTTTACGTAAATGGATGAACTACTTTTCTTCCATCCTATACCTAGTAGAGTGATTTGTGTTTTACGCCAGTATCATCGAACTCCAGTCTTGGAGGGGGAGCAAGCGGTGTTTCCGGTTTTCTAAAGGTATAGACAGGTTAATATTAAAAATGTTAGTAAAAATAAAATGATGTCCCTGTATATTTTAGGCAGGGGCGGCTTTTGGGGTAGTGCCAGTGTGCTATGGCACCGCCAATGAAAGAAACAAATAATATCCTAAAAAGCAGTTGTAATAGTTTATTTCTACACACTTTATTCGTATTTCATCTGAACGAGCGCGCGCACAGATCGGGACGCACTCTTGCAGCGTTTTTCCGAACGTTGGAGCCACTTCGCTGAGGCACTACCTACGTCCATATAACACTGTACAAAAGGCTACTGATTCTAGTTTATATGCGTTTCTTATCGGAGACTTTGAGCCGAATTCAATTTGACTCAGTAGTTAATATTCCGCCCGCTAGAGCACAGTAATGCAGAAATATCGCTAGATGGCAGGGATGTTGGAGACGTTAGAAAGGGAACTATCAACCGCAGACTTGCACGAAAACACAAGTTAAAGCTCAGCGCCAAATGTTAACGTAATGTTGCCAATTCAAGACTAATGCACATAACTTAGATTTGAATGTGTAAAGTATTTTCCATTTAATTATATTGAATGCAGAGATAGTCATGGTTCTTTTTAGAAAGATAAATATTTTTCATATTACGTAACATTGTTTGTTAATGTTGTGTAATATTTGTTTTATTTTGCGGCAACTAAATATCGCTACACTGTTGCTAGTATTGATGCTTTTGTTAACGATACATGAGATCTGTGCAGGACATGAACATGTGTTATTCAGGCCGCTGCCTTGGAATCATCGGCATTTTAAATAAAGTGCAAACGTGTTCGTTTATTATCTATATCACTGTTTATCTTGTGTGTTTTTGCCAGTATTTTTACTAGTTATAAAAGTTATTTGTATTTGACTAACAATACTGTGAAAGTTTTGATTATCTGTATCTGTAAATTTCGTTATTAGTTTCGGAAATGTTATTGTAACTGTTACTAGATGCATTATTAACTGCACACCTGGTAAAATAGCTGGTTTAATTAATGTGTTTTATTTAACATAATGTAAACGTGAGCTGCGATTATCATTTCCACTAGGGTAATTTGCGTAAAACCTTTTTTCATTTTTGGCACCATCACCAGAAAGCCTCACCGGCCGCCACTGATTTTAGAGGTAAAATAATTTTTAAACTTTTCAAAATAAATTAAATCCTGGGTAATTTAATACCATAAAATGCCGAATATGATATTTCTAAGTTAGCTTTGTTCCAACTTCAATTCCATCTATGTATAACTCTTTGAGCAAGTTTCTAAATTAAATGTTAATGATTCTGTTGAAGATTATGATGATGATGATCGCAAAGCAGTTTTCAAATTAAATCAGCTGATACAGTCGATGCTATTTTTCTTCAGTTTCTACATCGCTTCGTCGTTGTGAGAAATACCTCTTTAATCGCATTACTGAAAGTAGTCGGGGAACTCTGAACGCACGACACATTTTTCAATAGCCCCTACTCAGTATGCACAACACGCAGCAGACTCCCGTGCAGTGTTTCCAGCCTTGTGGATGGATGCACTGAATTATGGAGCTTCTAAAAATCATTCTATCTAATGTACGCACACTTTTATTTTTAGTTTATCTGCCAGCTCGTCTACATAAATATGAAACAATATGAGATAGGATCGCAGTTGAGTCGCTTGTCGATATATCTATCATGGTAAGCAAGAATAGTCATCATACAAGAGAGTTAAAATATTTCGCACTTAATATCTTTTATGCTCGACCATGCCGAAATGTAGTAATTATACACCTGGTAGCAGCCCTTTAATGGACCTCATTAAAGTACACCTATTCATTAAAGTTCAGGTTTTCCACCAATCAGAAAATACCATTGTAGCAATATGAAAGCCCAAGTATCGATTATTCTCGGATATGCAATCGAAAAACAACAATAAATAAATAAATGAATCACCTATATTTGAAAAAATAAGTTCTGTTACTATAATAATTAGCGTTAATTGTAAATAATATTCAAATAAATTCAATTTGTCATCTCGTTTTTCAATGTCTAATTCAATTTCAAGGTTATATCAAGATGAATGTTTATTTTACTCTCTAGATCAGCCGTGGCGAAAAGGCCATGGTGCGCCGAGCCACTGTGTAAGCTGCAACGTGCATAGCACCTATGGAGGGAGGCGGACAACCGAAGGGGAAGTTAATGTTTAGGACGTGTAACGAAGAAAGAAATGAACAAGAAAACATAGGACACATTATCACAACCTAAAATTAACTGTCTTCAGAATGTCTCTGCGACAAAGTTTCAAAATCAGGAATTATGTCACTTACTGCCAATCGTAGTTGATCACGAAGGTATTTGTCTGTCAGTCGTGATCTAAATTTGATTTTAACTATTTTCATTGTTGAAAATAATTTTTCACAAACGTAAGTTACAGCGAAAATGGCTTCAACAGAGCAAGCGAAAGAACGAAGCTTCAAATATATATATATTTTTTTCCAAAGATTTGAAAAGTTCAATATCTGTCAAGTCCTTACATCTAGCTTTCATTTAACGTCACATTGCAAATCTGTGAGTTTAAATTGAAAATCTAACCGCATTATTCGTAGATCTGCTGTAAAAGAATCGACGCACAGAGATGATAATGATGATGATAATAATAATAATAATAATAATAATAATAATAATAATAATAATAATAACACTTAACCTTTTAATGTTTCATCAGTAACATGTAGTAACTTATAATTCCGTTTTATGTTATACAACCGTTTTCCTAGTAATATTTGTGAACAAATCATACATTTAATATTTTCATCATATTGTAAGCAAAAGAATGCATCCTGCCATCCTACTTGAAACTTTCGTTTTTACAGAGGTACATGGTTTCGAGAGAGATATTGCGACGATACGCCACTCGCAGGTCCGAGACAAATACAAATAGAACGGAGTTTGACTCCAGTGAGTGAGAGGGTGGGGTTGTAGGTAGGAAGCGAGAGAAAAGCACTGCGAGCCACAATGTGCTCGTGAGTCGCATTTTCGCCGCGGCTGCTCTAGATTATATGAAGGTCAATGTCGACATTTGTTTCTCGGAAGAAATCAATACTTTCGCGTCTGCGCACATCTCACAATTTGTGGTATTGCACAAGGTCAGTTCCGCTCCTCAGTCAGATAAGAATAACATGAATACTTATGAATACTTTCAAGTTAGAAATATGGTCGAGCATAAAAAGTCGTATGAAACTTGACTATAATGGTAATTAAGACGCTCGTATGAAAATTATGAAACTCTCGCGTCTTAATTACTACCATTATAGGCTCGTTGCATAATGTACTATTATAATGTATCTAGGAAGAGGTAAATATAAGTTCTCTCTGCAACCCTACTAACTCATCTTCTGTGCGTACTCGAGTTCCTACGAGGAAAAATAAAACGAAGTGAGGAGATATAATAGTTGAGCTACTCGTAAATTCTCTAAGTCAAGCACTGGTTCAGAATTCAAAATATTTTGAAGAGAACATGCATTTTCTGGTTTGAAGAATTTCAGTGAAATAATATCATTTGACGCTATAGTAGAGGAGTTTTCATCTTTGGCATAGTTTCAGAATTGATTTTCTTAATACTCGCACATCCTCTGTGTTTCTTATTAGAAATTAAAAACAAACGTTATTGTGTTTGTACAGTATATTTCCATATAAAATGTAAGAGATTATCGGTTAAAAATTGTTATTGTCTATTATTTTGATAAGCTGCAGTCTTAATGTACTAGATAATTTGTAGAAACAAAAGCCGCCCTAAATAAGGGGTCGATAGATCGGCCTACTAATCAATTCATAAAGAATAATAAGTAAACAAAACAATTTTGTGACACTTGGAAAGAAAAAGAAAAAGAGATTAAGATAAGAAAACGTAGGAAATCATTTACAATAAAAATTTTGTTGGGTACAAATGACTACTAATTATAGCTAAGGATGATTTTAACACGTGAGATCCTATGGCATCAATCGTTGCATCAGAAATTTTGTATTGTTTAAGTTGATTTAGGCCCAATTGTATAAAACTCTCTGACTAAAGATCATCTTTGATCGAAGATCGAAAAGTGAACCGAGTTCAGACACTTCTTCTATTGTATAAAACTTTTCTGCGATCAAATTACCTTAGTTCAAATGCAATCTAAGTTCACGTGAAAAGGATTTGGCAACATCGCATAAACAGGTGAAATACGTGATGCGCGGACCATGTTATACAGGTTTGTTCAGTGTAGCCAATCTAGCGACTTTAACTCTTTTTCAACAACAATTTCTTTTAACTTTTATATTGCTTAAATAGGGATTTAGTGATCTTTTTAGCACCCCATAGTGACAAAATGTAAGCTTTCTTTGTTGATAATGAGAAATCTAGCGACTTTACAACTACTTTTTGGCGATTTTCCGTACACTCTGTTGCAGACACTGTTTTTTTGTGCATTGTAAATAATGGCGGACAATAAGAAGAAGGCTGACTGTTCTCCAAGTTGTTATCATGTTATGGTGTTTGATACTGCTAAATATAATAAAGCTTTATAAAACGACAATGTTCGTTTAGTAATACAGTTAATTGAATATTTATGAATGTATCTATCATATCCATTAATAATTAATGGTTGTTATAAACATAATATAATTATAGGTTATGTTATTTGATACTGCTGAACACGATAGAGCCTTATAAAATATAAGAATGTTTGTGTATTAAGGCAAGTAATTGAAAGAAATATATATAAATGTACCTAATATATCTATTAATATTAATAATAATGGCTATTTTATTTGCACAACTTGTCACTCGTATATTTCAAACGGAAAATAAATAACTGAACTTGGATCATATAACTTAATCGGAGAAATTTCTTCAGTCAAAGTTGACTTTAGTTTGAGACAAATTAATCTCAGATTAGACTTTATACAACACAAAATTCCAAGTTCAGCTGAAACAAGGATCAATTTAACCTCTGATCTAAGATTAAATAACTGAACTTGGATCATATAACTTAATCGGAGAAATTTCTTCAGTCAAAGTTGACTTTAGTTTGAGACAAATTAATCTCAGATTAGACTTTATACAACACAAAATTCCAAGTTCAGCTGAAACAAGGATCAATTTAACCTCTGATCTAAGATTAAATGGTTTATACAATCGGGCCTTAAAGTTTCACGTGGGATCGTGCCACGGGCACCGAACACGAGCCCAAAACTGTCCAATGTGTGATGTGGTATTGTGCTCCAAGATGCTGACAACAAGGCTCATATATGACTTGTTTTTCACGACACACCTCTTGTGGCTGTTGCTCATGCATCTCAAAACGGATTGTGGGATCAAGAATGACACCCTTATCCTTCTGCCGATCAATTATGATGATATCATCCCGTCTAGTAGAGCCATCAGAAGAGACTCAACCAACCTCCTCATAAACCTCATAGGAAGCATTCTGACGGATTGAAGCTGCGATGAGAGAACGAACCGTATTATGTCTGTTGATTCGGAGCAATTCTCCATGATGGCAGAAACCCAAGACGTGAGGAAGCGTTTCTTATTATTCATTCGATAAAGTTCGTGTATGTTAGTGAAATAACACTTCTCTACTGGTTTTAAATGCCTAGGTACTCTAATTTAAGAAGTCTCAGACTTTCTATGCAATAACGACTTAATTTTTCCATACTTTATTTACAAATATTTAAAAATGAGTTCTGTTTAAATTATAACAGATATCTGATTTGAATAATTTATACAGTCTAAAATATTATACAAACAAATGATGCGGGTATATATACCTACTATTAAAATTTCTACATTGTTATAAAACTTTGACATTGTGTTTCTCAAAACATTAACTTTCCACTTGAGCTATTATTGCAACCAGCGCTGCAATTTTATAGCATTAATAATAATAAATTAAGCTTCCCTTATGAAAAGGTTGACAGATTTGACAAAGCGTATTACATATAATTTGGAAACACACCTAAAAGGTAAAATTATATACATTTGAAACTATTAGGGAATCGAATATACAAAACGTCAGAAAAATTTACATCTAAGTAGCGTTTGTGCTCATTTGCAGTTAAGAAAGGGATAGTAGTATCATCAGATATGTTAGAATGATTTGAATGCCATATACCGCAAGAAAAAGTAATTAGTTAGTGATTAGTAGAGCTAGGATTCGTATGTAGTAAAAGCTAATATTTTTAGTCGGTATAGTTTATAAACATGCACGCCATGCCCCCCACTCCTTATACTTGCCATTGTTGTCATTCAGTACTTCCATTAGTTAGCGCTAAGGGTGTTTAATCCTCTTAACCACCACTTACAAAACAGGAAGGGGTTTAAAAGCTGCATTGTCTAGGCCTTGTGACTTTTCTTGCATTTCGAGTCTTGTCAACCAGGCTTAAAATCTTCTTAACCGACATCACATCGACTCAACTATACTGCGCGTCATTCTTAACTCTTATTACATACAAATCCTAGCTATTAGTTAACCCTTAAATTGGCAGAACTTGATTTCTCACACTAGTCTATTAAACCGTGTCGGACTGTAAAGAAAACAACTATCGCAATGTCCATATTTTATAATGTTGTACAATATTATAGTATTGTGAAATTTTAATTTTCCTACCAATTTTTTTCTATTATTCTATTAAAATTATAGCATACAGACTATTAACCTGTTGTATCCTATAGGATACTTTGCGAATTTAAGGGTTAAAGGTATTTCATCAACTTCAGTGTTTTCTATTCCTTTCGTTTGCCTCATAAGTGCAAGATATGAAAACTACAAATCAAACCGATGCAGAGATGCTTATATGAATAATAACGATATTTCTGAATTGTAGGAACTTTACCTTTGTCATAAAGCTGAGATCCCATCAGTGCCGAAAAAATTACGGAACTTACCTGCAAAGAAAGAACACACAACGAATGTAATGAAACCATAACAGAATATTGTAAGTTACATAATAATAAGGAACATTAAATCCAGACGTTTGAGATGGACTGGACATGTAGCACGTATGGGCGAATCCAGAAATGCATACAGAGTGTTAGTAGGGAGGCCGGAGGGAAAAAGACTTTTGGGGAGGCCAAGACGTAGATAGGAAGATAATACACTATTAAAATGGATTTGAGGGAGGTGGGATATGATGGTAGAGACTGGATTGATCTTGCTCAGGACAGGGACCAAAGGCGGCCTTATGTGAGGGCGGCAATGAACCTCCGGGTTCCTTAAAGGCAGTAAGTAAGTAAATAATAATAATAATAATAATAATAATAATAATAATAATAATAATAATAATAATAATCTATCGTTGTTCGATGGCTGGCTGTTAGGGACAGTTTCGCCCCTAAAGAATCTTCGTCGATAACTCTTTGTCCACTTAGAATTCTACTTGGTCTGTCGGCGATGTCAGATCTTGGGTCACTGGACGCAAATGCAGCGGCTTACACGCGGACTATTTCCATTATAATGTGTGTGTTTGTTCCTCGAAGGCCAGGCGAGCATCGTCAGCCTGGACTCAGCGAACTGTGTTCTGGACACGTACAGTATTCCATTGTCTGCAAAGGTCGAACAACGCCCGCAGCAATGCACCCTGAAATAATTCCGAATCTAGTTATTTATATAATGAAACAAGCAATCAGATGTTTTCCGTAAACTCATTTGCCATAATTCCTGCACAACGTTAACGAGTTTTCGAAAGCACCTGTACGTTGTTATTTGGTTACTGCCGACCCTGTGTGTTTAGCTGGTGTTTGGGAAGTCTCTGAAGACACAACAACGGTACTAACGTCTTCAGCGCAGCGTCCTTGACTGGTGAATCCTTTTATAACAGAGGCCGCGAGCGAAAGGACGAAACATGGCACATGTCTGAAAGTTGCCAGGTGTTCCAACACTGTTGTCCTGGTGTCGATTGGCTGTGAGGAAGTTCAAATAAGTTTCACAAAGAAGCGAAGATTGTTTAGCACTGCCGTGTGGCACTCCTTTAAACACTGCGTGTAGTTCGGAATAGCAGAAGAATTAGCAAGTAATAAAATAACAACATTTGAAATAAATCTAATTTGTATCTTAAAACTAAGATCGAACTAAAACCCACGAGCATGATATGTTCAATCTGCAGTCCTTTCTTACACTCATTTCATGTCAACTCACTCACTGCACTGGAACTACAAATTTCACTGATTCTATCCTGATTTCACTAACACTTCAAAACATTTCACTGTTCAAATACTTTGCACTGCCACTATAAACTATAAAGCTTCACTGACAGGAACACGTTTCACCTACACAGCCACTCCCAACATACTTCTTCACTGATACAACACTTCAATAACAACATATCATTTACACCCTTTAAATACTGTGTATAATTACCGTCTATTAGTAAGGTCCTGCCTATTTTTAAATACATTTTTGGTTGTTGGTAAAGCCTTTAGTAAGTCTGCAGGTAAAGCATTCCAGTCCCTGATAGTACGATTGAGAAAGAAAACTTTCCAGTGTCCGTCCTCTGTCTTCTTTCCTCAATTTATATGAGTGGTCGTTCCTTGAAGAGTAATTTGGCGGCTGCAACTAAGAATTTCTCAGGCAGGCTCACCTCTGTATGTTTTGAACAGTGCGCATAATCGAATTCGCGTTCTCCTGTTCGTGAGTGTGTCCCATTTTAATGGTGAATTTTTCCGACAACACTTAAGAGCCTGATTTTGAATTTTTACTGTGTCTTAATATGTTCTAATCTGTAAGGATCCCAACATGCAGCACCATATTCCATTACTGGACGTACTAGTGATTTATATGCAATCTCTTTGGATTTATCAGAACTTTTTCTTAGTACCCTCATCACAAAGTGTAACGCTCTCCACGCTTTTCCCGCTGTATTCTAACGTCTGTAACGTGTGATGATGGTAATAATAATAATAATAATAATAATAATAATAATAATAATAATAATAAATGACAATTCTTCCCTGTCGCTTAAGTGGTACTGTTTCTACAAATCCAGGGGACACTATTTCAATTCCCGAAAGAGAGAAAAATTATAGCTATTCTGCACGATCTGGACAAGTGGAATGGAATTTTTATTTATTTATTTATTTATTTATTTATTTATTTATTTATTTATTTATTTATTTATTTATTTATTTATTTATTTATTTGTTTATTTATTTATTTATTATTTATTTATTTTTTATTGCTAGTAAGTTTGAAATGTACACAAATTAATAAATACAATGAAAGATAATCTAGCCGACTCCTGAATGAGTAAGACTCGTGCTCAGGAAAGGATTCCAATACAGACAAAATAAAATTAAAATTGAGAGTGAATACAGATTAAATAGTGTTTGAATATGTTTAAACGCAAACTATAAATCCAATACAATTTTTTATTAATTTGGAGAGGATTCGTGGTTGAAATATTATTGAAATAAAATTTGTTTAATAATCTGAGACCTTGACTCATGCTATGATAAAAAGCTGAATTGGTTTTACATTTTGGTTCAGACAAACGCAGAGAATTCATATTTTTAGTTCTATATTTATGTATATACCTTTCAAAGTTATTAAAATTTCTATGAAAATATTTTGATAAAATAAAATACTACATTTGTTTAATGTTGAAAACTTTGAAATGTTTAAACAACAAATCAGTTGGATAATCTTTCTGCTTTTTAAAATTGGAATGGAATTAACGGGAGGGAGGCACTATGGCCCAGCACTGCGACCTGTTACGATATATTGCGCTTACTCTCATACCAGGCCCATTCCCAAACGCACACCGGCTGATTATACAGGGACATCATTTTATTTTTACCAACATTTTTAATATTAACCTGATTATACCTTTAGAGAACCGGAAACACAGATTGCTACCCCTTTCCACGACTGTAGTTCGATGATACTGGCGTAAAACACAAAGAAATCACTCTACTAGATATAGGAGGGAAGAAAAGTAGTTCATCCATTTACGTAAACTAGGAAATATCGCGATTTTGAGTTCGATAATTTTCATTAGGTTTTTGTTTAGTCTTAATACAGTACTGTATTAAGAATAAGTGTTTTTACTCACGAACTGAGTTATCCATGTGAACGTATTCATTATTTAGTGTATATTATACTGTCTACAGCATATTAGTTAAATTGAAAAATAGTCATAATATGGATATTTAAACACATTTTTGAAAATGGTGGCCGTTTATTTCGATACAGGCATCAGTTCTTTTGTGCATATTATTGCACTATAGACTATTGTACCTAATTGCAATTTCCAGTTTCGTCCTTCGTACTAGTAACTCATGTTGAAATAATTTTGTACCTAATCTATAAAAGAATACCTTACGTACTGTAAATTCAATCTTCTCTTCTGCCCGACCCGCACAGATAAAATTACTCAGACATGCTATCTACTGTCCGTCCAAGTGGTTATGCCGCAGGATCGTAGAAAGGAGGAAATCACGTGGCAGTTAATTACTTAACGAGGCCCTTTTATTTAAGTTATTTTAAACAGTTGTATAATATTACGTAAACGTCCAATTCCTAACAGAAATCGGGATGCGACGTATGCAAACGGACAGTACCTGTGCGAAAATATGATTGAATATTGAAAGCTCTTTCGTCACTAGAAAACGCGAACATATTTCTGCAACGTACTGTACTCACTAACTCAGTGCTGTTTACTATATGCTGTCTTCGATCTGTGTACAGGACAGTTGGATCTTCATTAGTAAAAGGGGTGGGAGTGAAGTACATTCAAAACTCAGGTACAGTAAAAATTGAAGTAAAAATAAAATGATGTCCCTGTACTAAGGTTCGTTGCGTAACCAGGTTTAGAGCGAGCATCTCCCTAGGCCAGTCTCCTCCGTGCGTCGGAATGAATGCTATGGAAAGAAGACGAAATAGAGAAATGGTGACGGAATTATGTAGACGCCTAATATGGGGAAACGGGGAGAACCCGAGAAAAACCCAACCGCGATCTTGTCCGCCACAAGTGTCATTATGGATTTTTTAACAGTAATCTCATTAGAAGTTTCTAGAGACAATTAAATAAAACTTTGAGTGCACACAAATTCAGTGTGACTTGTTCGTTAACAGAAAACCACAATTCAAGTTACACAGAATTTGTGTGCACTCAAATTGGTTGCTTGAGGTTGTCAGCCCAGTTTGAAATCCGTGGATATAGAGGGAAGAACTGGATCGGTGTCTGGTTTCCTGGGTAGCTCAGTTGATGGAGCGTTGGTACATTTAAAAAGATCCCGGGTTCGATATCCGGCCCTGGATCAATTTTTCCCTCGAAATTATTCAAATCAGCTTTACAGAGTGTTATACCTAAAAGCTCGATTTGCAGTAGATTTATGTTTTATAAAAAAACTCAGAAAATTTTGCAAGAAACAGAATACATTTGCTATCAGATTTTTTTATTTCATGTCATATTTATACAAAAGTCATCACAAAGCCCCACTTCTATTATTCTTCTACTTTGCAATATGCCTGAAATTATTGTTGAGCTGGCAAGTTTATTCCTTGTCTCTGTTTTCATATTGTTTACAATGACTATTACACTTTTACTACGTCACACTACTTTCGACCAATAAAACGGTACGAAAGGACGTCTTTCAACCAATCATGGCTGCTTATCGCACAATTTTATCGCGTCCCTAGCATTTGTTTAATTTTATCGCGTCCCTGGCATTTGTTTAATTTTATCGCGACCCTGGCATTTGTTTAATTTTATCGCGTCCCTGGCATTTGTTTTTTGTTTGCAACATTTCACACTGCGCTGGTCTGGACGTCAATATATATATATATATTATATATATATATATATATATATATATATATATATATAAAATTACAAACCACTCCAGTCGATGCACAGCAGTTTCAAATATGACTCGCATTGGCATTCAAGAACAAGAATTAATAAAAATCACTGATCATACCTATGCATCTTCTCAAATCCGATTTACAAATAAATTAAGAACACCATTCGAAATCCTGAATAAGTTGAATACACCATGTAGGCCTACATCAACGAGTTCCACTTCTAGTACGCACACTTCCAATATAACATCAATTGAACCACCAACCACATTCAAATTTGAAAATTGTACATTCATTAATTATTCCTTTTAAAATTATTCATGTTTATTTTTATATCATCGTCGTTAATTAAAACTTTTCTAACACTTGTGTATATTAGTTAGGTAATGTTATAGCTTGTGCTATATGATATTATGGATAGTCACGTATCAGAGATTGTTTAATATTAAGATTTATTGAAAATCATCTGTCATGACGTTGATTACTGCAATTCGGATAAATGAAGAGGAATGTTGCATTTTAATAAAAATGAAACTGAATCAACAAAGCCTTCTTGACTAGTAACATTGCCATCGTGTATAATAGATCGAGAACTTCTCGACGAGAAGGCATTGCTCACTACTGCCATCTGGCATGCATCTAGTTAATATTTGTAATGTTGAGATGGTACAATAATACATTTGAAGACAGTTTTATTTTCGTAAGTCAATTAATATTTTATTGTATTGGAGTACTTCGTTACTTCTAATCTTTATATACTATCTTCTAATCGTGTAATAGTCATAAATCCCACTCGAGTTTTGATTTTCTCTAGATAAATCGAAACCTCTAGTGAGATTACTGTTGATAAAACCTCTCCACAGAAGCAATAGACTAGTAGAGTGTGGTAATATCAAACTATCCTCAAGAAGATTAATAAGAAGTGAGAATGTCATCATAATGGCATTTTCTTTACCTGACCAATTTCCTCCTAAAAGGTTTCTAAATACATATATTTATCTGTATTAGAAATAGTAGTATTGTGCAATAATCGACTTTTCTGTCAATGTCATTAATCTGTTTTTGTTTTATACAAGAAAGAAATTTAGCTGCTAATGAAGCAGTTGACATACCTGTTTTGCCAAGAACAGTATGTGGAATAATTGAGACAGGGAGATCAAAAACCCACTGACTCCAATTTTTGACAAAATTAGTTATGGGTTGATGATATTTTTTAGTTTGTCCCGCATGCGTGGCAGGCAAGAATACACTAATATCGACATGCATCTGCATTCTGGGGGCTGTTTTAAAACTTGTGGAAGTCAGAACTCTACTTACTCCATGGAATAAGAGAGTTTTTGCATTCCAAGCTTAATTTCCCGGTGGTGGCAACACTATCGCTCAACCAGCTGAGTAAAGTGATACGATACGGTATTCAGAATGTCACAAAATCTATGAAATCTATGTAAGACTATCGAGCACTATCGAGCACAATATCGAGTCGATTAACTTCCAGAAACCCAATATACGAGGCGTGTTCTTAAAGTAAGTTCCATTTTCAATTATAGCTGTCGCATCGCTGCAATCGTTATTTTGCGCACACGTGTTTTCTTCTTCAGTCCTCAGGCAAGCTGTCCATGCAGTTTCAGAGCTTCAGTCCGTGTGTGGTTAGTTGTGATCAGTTGAAATGTTTAAAGTGATCGAGCACCCTCCGACTGTGAGATGCGGTCTGTTATCCGTTTCTTGAATGCGAGAAACATCAAACCAGCTGACATTCATCGTCAACTTTGTGAGGTGTATGGTGATGATGCCATTAGTGATGGACTGGTCAGGAGATGGGTTAGAAAGTTCAACGAGGGCCGCATCTCTGTGCATGACGAGCAGCATCCCGGTCGGCCATCTTTGATCAATGACGATTTGGTGCGTGCTGTCGATGAAAAAATTCATGAGGACAGGAGGTTCACAATTTCTTCGCTTTCCTTGAATTTTCCACAAATGTTGCGGAGTGGTTCGCAGGCGGGTGAATTCTACAATGAGGGGATAGAAAGACTTGTGCCACGACTCGATAAATGCCTCAATAATGGTGGAGATTATGGTGAGAAGTAATTGAAGTGTGGGGAATACAATGCTACAAAAATGGTTTGTAAATATTTTCCCGTTTACTTTCTACACCCTTTTGAACTTACTTTAAGAACACGCCTCGTAGATGCATCATTCCCAGTCAACTAAAGTACAATTCAGCATTGCCACTGAAAGAAGAAAGCAAAGGGACTTTCAAAATGTAATGCAGTTTATTTCTGAGGAAAGTAGGATGAATTACCAAACTCTGTTGCGGACAGTAATAATCTAGAATATAGATGCTCAGGAAGAACATGAGAGTGAGAGAAAAAAACAGAATCTGTAACATGAATCAGACTGTGTTAATATTTTAATATTGTTTGTGGTTTTAGTTGTGTATTTTCATGTGCTTTATGGTAATTTGTGATTTTCTTCCTCATATATTTGAAATTTAAAAAAATGTAGCAATGTTAATCTTAATAATAAACTTCCATTGTCTCGTATATTCCAATGTTTCACATGGGAATTATGATATACTTTTTTTTCTTCACATGGCTCATATTTATTCACTTTTCTTAATTCGTACACTAACCCCAGCAGTGTTTATTTCAAATTGTAGCGTAAGATAATGTAAAAATTTAGGTTTTGAAGTATTTAATTGATAGAGAATGTAACTTTACACAATACTAACAGACAAATGTATAATATTTAGTTAATAAGAGAAATACTAAATTTTTCTCTCTCCTGTAAAATTTGGTTTATTGGAATTGGGGAGTTTTTGATTTCCCTGTCTCAATTATGCCAAGTTTTTCAAATCAACTTCATTCAAATTAAAATTTTTAGAAAATTTGGTGTACCAGTACACTTTCAATCAGGAAATTAGTGTTATGATGCTATGAGCGAGAAAATCTCAAAACACGATCCAAAAAAATTTCCCCAGAAGCAAGTCCAGTTTCCTATTTCCCTAAATTGTGTATGGTTTCCCTAAATCTAGGGAAATTTCCCTAGGGTTGGTAACATTGTTAACCGTTACTCCACAGAGGTGGACCTACAATTCCTCAATAACGGAATAAAGATAGATGTGATTATCCAAATGTCTTTTATAAAATTGATGAATGGGTGGTAATAGTTCCATCCTTATTCATCAGCATTGGAACGAAGATAAATCCAACCACCTAAAGGATTTATTTCGCTACAATCTATCAGCGAAGACACGTCGGTAGTTCCAACTGTAAAAACATCGTGTTGAATTAATTCATCAGCGGTGGTGAAAGGCCAATCCTTTCCGCTTCTCCTGGATGTTGAAATGTTCTTTGAGCGGAGTCACCGCAAAGAAAATGAAGATAGATTTCGACCCACGTGAGTTAATGCATTTAGTCTGTGAAGAGATGATATCCGGAAGAAACCCTGGGTCGGTGGGTCGCGAGGGACCGGACATTTTTCAGAGTGTTAGTACAGAGCTCGACGGCCGGTGCGTTATGCTAATAAAGAGACGAGGACTGGCTGGGAATTCAAATTAGTGGGACCTTGTCCATACAAAGCACACACAGAAAGAAACGTTCTTGAACCTAAGGTGCCGGTACATCGCTCCAGGAAGGCTGTTACAGATGCTGCAGTGTCACGCAAAGCAGTGGCCATGGTTTGATTCACTGTAGGTGCGTCTCTGGCCAAGAGGGCTATACTAAAGATAGGGATTCATTATAGAGTCATGCACAACCGGTTACGAAAAAGAGAAATGATACTGCTACAGAACGCCTGGCGCTATAGACAATATGCGAAGCTCTTCCGTCTCGCGGAGTAGTCCAATGTTCGATTTAACGAATATCCGGGACTTTATTGCAGCCGTGGCGAAAATGCGACTCACGAGCTCATTGTAGCTCGCAATGATAGCTGTGCTTGCTTTATACCCCCATCCTCTCACTCACTGGAGTCAAACTCCGTTCCATTTGTATTTGTCTCTGATCTGCGGGTGGCATATCGTCGCAATGTCTCTCTAGAATAGGCTACATGTACTTACTTACTTACAAATGGCTTTTAAGGAACCTGAAGGTTCATTGCCGTCCTCACATAAGTCCGCCATCGGTCCCTATCCTGTGCAGATTAATCCAGTCTCTATCATCATATCCCACCTCCCTCAAATCCATTTTAATATTATCTTCCTATCTACGTCTCGGCCTCCCCAAAGGTCTTTTCCTCCGGTCTCCCAACTAACACTCTATATGCCCTATTCCGAGGCTTTTTGTAGGGATTCGTAACAAGCTGTTTTTTACGGTGATGGGTTGTTAGCCCTTCGCCCAACCCTGCTGGAGGGTATGTACATGTAGGCTACATGTACATCTACAAAAACGAAAGTTTCAAGTAGGATGGGAGGACGCATTTTTTTGCTGCCAATATGATGAGAATATTAAAAATGTATGATTTGTTCACAAGTATTACGAGGAAAACGGTTGTATAACATAAAACGGCATTATAGGCTACTATATATGTTACTGATGAAACATTAAAAGGTTAAGTGTTATTATTATTATTATTATTATTATTATTATTATTATTATTATTATTATTATTATTATCTCTGTACGTCGATCCTTTTTCAGCAGATGTACGAATAATGCGGTTAGATCTTCAATTTAAACTCACTGATTTACAATGTGATGTTAAATGAAAGCTAGATGTAAGGAGTTGACAAATGTTGAACTTTTCAAATCTTTGCCAAAAAATATATATCCGAAGCTTCGTTCTTTCGCATTCTCTGTTGAAGCCATGTTCACTACAACTTACGTTTGTGAAAAATTATTTTCAACAATGAAAATAGCAAAAACCAAATTTAGATCACGACTGACAGACAAATACCTTCGTGATCAACTACGACTGGCAGTAAGTAACATCATTCCTGATTATGAAACTCTGTCGCAGAGACATTCTGAAGACAGTTAATTTTAGGTTGTGATTATGTGTCCTATGTTTTCTTATTCATTTCTTTCTTCGTTACACGTACTAAACATTAGTTTGTAGCCTGTATAAAATTGTATTTAAGTGCTTGACGTAAGGAAAATGAAAATCCGTTAATAAGTCAGACAGTTGCTTCACTTCCCCTTCGGGTGTCAGCCTCCCTCCATAGATGCTATGAACGTTGCAGGTCACACAGTGGCTCGGCAGACGATGACATTTTCGCCACGGCTGCTTTATTGGATGGACGGCTCTGGGTCATGAAAGGCAGACAACATTGATCCACCCAGAGTTTCAAGAATCGTGGCAAAAACGCGAGTATCATCGTGTATCTTTCAATTGATATTTCCTCCTCCTCTCCCTTCATTCATTCATTCATTCATTCTTTCATTCATTCATTCATTGATACATACATTCATTCAGGTATTGTAGTTAGGTAACGTCAGAAGTAATAGCATGAATCATGAAGCTACAATCATTTTAGCGTCAGAGTGATTTTATTTTTGTTAATAACTTTTTATCTCCTTAAAACGATTTATTAGAGAAATAATAATACATCCACTTAGAATAATTAAAAGACATGGGCTATATTAACAACTACTCTTTCAGAGGTAGCCTATGCATTTTGAGTTTAAAAATATGAACGTTACAATAATAAGTGTGTACTTATTTGCTCTTCTATTTTCTAAGTAATTGTAATTTATTTTATTCTTACATTTGTCTACAAGTCAGATTTCAATTATGCATTACTCTTATTTCCTTTGTTGTTACCGGGTCCATTAGTTGATTTATATATTAGTTATTAAGATAAATGTACCAAAGTGTCCAATCAATTCTGTAGTGCTCGGGCGCAAGTCAAAATGTTAATTCTACAGGCGAAGGAAAAAACTGTCTTCACACTGGTTTATGTCGATTTGATTTGGTTCTGTATGAATTACTGTAATGGGAGAAATACTTATGTCCCTTTTCCCAAGCGAGCAGATATTCCGTAAGTTGTCAGTAAATTCACAAAAAATGTTTGTGGAAACTGACTTATGCCACTTTTGCCTAGCACTGCAGAATTATAGGCCTATTTCAAGCTAACACTTTTTTTTTAGGAAAAGTAAATTTCCTTCAATTGTTACTCCATTTGTGTAGTCACAAAATGTCATCAGAATTCTTGTACGGTGAAGTGCGCCTGGTGTTCTGTCTATCCTGTAAAACATTAGAGCAACAGCTTGAAAATCGGATACTCGGTCGGATGTTCAACCCTCCGACTGGTCGAATAGCCTATAAACCGGCTCTCTAGTTCACTACTATCTCTTTCTTGTTAATCGCTGTTTAACTCTTGTATTTGCCATTAAGAGCGCTAAAGTCGTTTCTTACAACATTCCGCCACTGAATTTACATTCCACAAAATGGAGAGTTAACATGCGTGCTCTTGGTTTAAGTTGTCAGTCCTGATAAGGAAGACATTTTGAATTTCAATGTAAATGAAGTGATGTAAATTACCTTTAAGGGAGGTTATCTTTTCATAAGTACGCAAAATTGCCTACTGTTTATTAGAATCGCTGTGCGTAAATTGCCTCCCATTTGCCTAGGACGTAGAATCTTGAAGTCCGCAACTAACCGCATCTCCCACGGTACTACGTCTTCATCCGCCGAAATGACGTCATTACCCAGAAAACTTTTCAATGTCAGCCTTACAAATATTTATCACTTTATTGGAGTACGTAAACAAATAAAGAGAGACATCTATGTCTCGCTTAGAAGCCTGGACAACAAGAATAAATCTGTTTTGCGCGAAGAAACATTTTCGCAAAATAAAGGACTTGCACTTCGGCGAGAACAGTTTACTCGACTTGAGTTTGTAAGGGCTGATTGATTTCAGTTCCTGCTTGTTTAAAGAAGTCAATATGTAGCTTTCGATACGGTCAATCACAGTATACTTTTGAATAAAATGGATAGATTAGGAATTAATGGAATTGCTTTAAAATTATTTAAATCTTACTTAAGTAACAGAACTCAAGCAACTAAAATAAATGATCACCTTAGTAAATCACGTAACATTGATATAGGTGTACCTCAGGGGACGATTTTAGGTCCTGTTTTGTTTTTAATATTTATCAACGATTTACTTAAAATTGACATTGAGAAATATTCTGGTACTCTGTATTCGTATGCTGATGATACTGTGGTTATATTTAGCGGTTCGAGTTGGAATGAAACTTATCAAAATTCTAACAGTGGTATTAATATTATTAAAGAATGGCTGGATGCTCACTTACTTTCTTTGAACGTCTCTAAAACAAAATTAATACCATTTTCATTAACATCACATGGCCTTGAGCAACTAGAAATAAATAATAATATAAGTATAACTATACATGATTGTAACCTACCTACTTGCTCATGTAACGCTTTGAGTATATCCCCACAAGTTAAATATTTAGGCATTATTATTGACCAACATTTAAAATGGGACAAGCATATCTCCTTTCTGTGTAACAGATTGCGTCAAACAATCCACAAATTTTCCATTCTACGCTCTTATTTACCTGTTTATGTTCTGCGTACTGTGTACTTAGCTCTGTTTCAATCAATAATTCAGTATGGTATTTTAGGTTGGGGAGGAATGGCAAAATCGACTCTCCGTCCTTTAAATCTGCTCCAAAAAGAATTATTAAAATTTGTCTATATAAACCTTTTGATTACCCAACAAAATTAATTTTTCAGGAATTTGGCGTATCAAATCTAGAACAAATTTATAAACAAACATTCTGATTTACTTCCATAAAACCACAATAAATTTAAATTTGATCCTCATGAATACCAGACGAGACAAAACTACAGTTTCTTTCTAAATACTCCCAAATGCCACACAACTGCTGGATTAAAACACAGCAGAAATTTTGGACCCAAAATATATAATACATTAATTAGAGCTTACCCTGAGCTAAGTACACTTAACACACATAGATTTAAGAAACAAATCAGATTAATTATTTAATTGTTTAAGCTAATTGAGTTAAAAATTGATACTCTAATATTTATGTACTTTTGTATTTTCTATTTGTATATAGACCCTGTTATTACATGCTGTGTATTTTAACATTTATTAATGTGATTGTGCTCAATGAACTTTCGTAATTTTGTGATATATTTTGTATAACTGATCTGAACTGCGCCCGAGCACGAGCTTCTGCTCTTTCGGGCTGCAATGCCTAATGTAGTTCAAGTGTATAGTATTAAATAAATATTATTATTATTATTATTATTATTATTATTATTATTATTATTATTATTATTATTAATGGTTTAAACACTTTTTAAATTTTATGACGAAGTTTTTCTAACTGAAACTGACCAATGTTTTAACCATATTGAATCACATTTTTAACTATACCAGTAATGTTTGCTAATTATGCAAGTAATATTATATTACTGACAGTCCTAAGTGTAAAAATGACAATTAAAACGTTGATTACAGTGACGTATTTATAAACGGGAAGCACTTTCACTCTCTCAAGTAAAGAGGAGAAAATTTACGTACCGTCGTTCGTGTAAACAGGAGGCAATTTACGTAATTCTTTTACCTAGGGAGGTAATTTACTATCTCCGGTTTAAATTCCAGTCGTTTCAGTGTGGAATGCTGCAATGGCTTTACGCGTAAAATGAGATTATTTCAA
The DNA here is from genome assembly GCA_025594305.2 of Periplaneta americana. Taxonomy (NCBI): domain Eukaryota; kingdom Metazoa; phylum Arthropoda; class Insecta; order Blattodea; family Blattidae; genus Periplaneta; species Periplaneta americana. Next base: position 103,253,080 of record JAJSOF020000027.1, read on the forward strand.
GAGTAAGAACGACAAGAACATCCATTTAACAAAATATTTCTTCGAATACCCGGGGATAGTGAAAGGTGTGTAAAAGAAATATTGTTACTAACAACAAGGGATTTGGTTATGCCTAACTCATTTCAAATGTTTGGGTTCTTAAAAGGCTGTAGTGGCACAGTTTATATTATTGTTATTATTATTATTATTATTATTATTATTATTATTATTATTATTATTATTATTATTAACGGCCTATTATTATTATTAACGGCCTTAATGTTATTCAATGTACACAATATTATTTTCATGGTGGTTTCAGCAAAAATCCCAGATCTTTGAAAATATTAAGCCTAAATATTAAATCCTTCGAAGAGGTGAAAAAATTCAAATATCTTGGAGCAACAGTAACAAATATAAATGACACTCGGGAGGAAATTAAACGCAGAATAAATATGAGAAATGCGTGTTATTATTCGGTTGAGAAGCTTTTGTCATCTAGTCTGCTGTCAAAAAATCTGAAAGTTAGAATTTATAAAACAGTTATATTACCGGTTCTTCTGTATGGTTGTGAAACTTGGACTCTCACTCTGAGAGAGGAACATAGGTTAAGGGTGTTTGAGAATAAGGTGCTTAGGAAAATATTTGGGGCTAAGTGGGATGAAATTACAGGAGAATGGAGAAAGTTACACAACGCAGAACTGCACGCATTGTATTCTTCACCTGACATAATTAGGAACTTTAAATCCAGACGTTTGAGATGGGCAGGGCATGTAGCACGTATGGGCGAATTCAGAAATGCATATAGAGTGTTAGTTGGGAGACCGGAGGGAAAAAGACAAAAAGACCTTTAGGGAGGCCGAGACGTAGATGGGAGGATAATATTGAGATGGATTTGAGGAAGGTGGGATATGATGATAGAGATTGGATTAATCTTGCACAGGATAGGGACCGATGGCGGGCTTATGTGAGGGCGGCAATGAACCTTCGGGTTCCTTAAAAGCCATTTGCAAGCAAGTAAGTAAGTAAATACAGACAAAAAAAAAACACAAAATAGTCGTAGTTCTCCTGAAAAATTGGAAACTTTACTCCGAGTACTGTGTTTAATTTAATATACGAGCAAAAGTTTAAAGTTATTTCTTTTTTACCATTTCTGTTTTTTGCTGTCACTTGACTTTAAAGTATCACACATAAAATAATATTCTTCCTGGTTAGACTGTACTGCTCTTTCCCCCAAATTTCAGTTTTTAAGACAATTTCACTGCGCAACAGGAGCAATTGCGGGCTGTGGGGTGATCGTCTTTCATTGCTAGACCGCCCACGCGAGCGGCAGATGCGGCCCATTTCGTCTGTCACCCTCCTCACAGAACAAAGAATTTTATTCTCTGCGATTGAGGAAGTTTGTCTCGAGATGTGGGGCTTCAATTAGCCATAAACATGTACGGCGGGATTCCAGCGCACACATGTTCAATAGGCGAAAGCGTGAGGGAATTTATATTTCAAGTGGAACTTTCTGCGTATTTCGTACGTCAAAATGAAGGTCGAGATTTTTTGTGTTAAAATCGCAACCCACGTTATTATACAAGGTCGAGAATGTTCGTCTCGAGTACAGAGTATCGCGTAGTACAGTGATGTCAAAGCAAGCGCATTTTTCTGACCTTGACGTCGTGCGCGGGCATTAAGCGCTTTGGTATCCCAGGAGGAATAAGCAGCCTGTTGGATTAAGAAAACAGTGGTGCACAAACTTCAAACACGGGAAATTTTATGTCGTTATTTTTATGTGGCTTCTTTCTGTTTGTTATTTTCTATATTGTCTGTAAAACAAAAGTACTAACACCTATTTCTTAGCCTAATATTGCAGTTGTGTTTTAAACGTTAATAACATAATAAAGAGTAAAGAAGGAATATTCACATAAATTCCATAATAACTACAACTATACTGTACTAAGTGAATTAAACACATCATTCATAAAGAAAGTGTTATCCCAAAGAAAGATACTGAGTATGACATGATAAGTTGAAATTGATATTGATGGTATCTTTAGCCTTATAAAAGTAATCAAAACAGTATTATAGTACAAAGCAAAGTTGTCTAGGTATATGTTTTAACTGTAACTAATATTACATAATAAAACTCTTATAGCATTGTGCTTTTAGATGATATTGGTGCGCAACTTTCTGTTATCAGAATATTAAATTATCTCGAAATCTGCTGAAGCTATAGAGCTGACGTTTTACCAACACATATGCACATATCTTTTGTTTGTGATGTAACAGTATTTGCTTTGTTAAGTCATTTCCTTACAAAAATTTTCCATGCGAATATTTTCAAACATTTTAATACACTATCTTCAGTAATACGTATTTACGATATATTAGTTTTACGAAAACATTGTTTTAGTACCTGTAAGGCTACTAAACAAAATATCTGAAAATTTCACTTTTCTGTAAAAAGTTGAGAAAATATTCCTTTTGAATAAAAAGCAAACTTGTGAAAAATGAACATTAAAATTTAAAACTTACATTCTTATAATGCACTTATACTTCTCAGACAAATCTATAAATTACCATGGATACAGTTTTAATAAGTTCTCTTCCCTTTATCTATTGAATCAGTGCTGGCCATCCCTGTATATAGCTCGACCAAGCTGCAATAAGCCACCTCTTTCGTCTGTCTCTTTCCTTCCGCTGTAAAGCGCTCAGGCTCTCCTGGGCTCTAAAGCGCGCGCTTGCTCCTGTGGGCATCAATTGACATGCCTAGCATAGTAATTCAACATTACCACACGAGGACTGGCGTTATTGTGGATCAGCACAGTCTAGCAATGTCAGATATCGAGAGTTCAGTGAGTTAATCTGCACTTCACAAGTCGTGCAAATGACATACCGGGTGCGTAAGAATTTACTGTCGATTTTGAATGCAAGAAGTATTATTAAATTCCATTTATGTGCTTGACAGAACCGAAATGTACCACAACTGTAGCTTGTAATCAAAGTAACAACTTCGGTCCAAGGGTTCATTACAAGGTAACAGCTAAATTATTAAACATCTATTTTTCTAATGCTCCTTATTTTAAAAAATCAATTAACATTATTGCTAAGTGAAAAAAACATAAAGTTTCAATTATTTTAATATCTGTGTTTCCCTTTTTCTGTTTTTACTTTTTATTCTGTTAATTAATAAAATACACATCTTAAATGTCCACTGAGCAGGAATATATGTATTCTTTTTGGGAGATGTTAGAATGATTTTTAATCTTTGTTCTAGCAATAAATTGTTATTACTATTGTAATTATTATTATCACTATAATTAATATTATTTTTTTCAACCAGAGGTACTTATTTACAAATGGCTTTTAAGGAACCCACAGGTTCATTGCCGCCCTCACATAAGCCTGCCATCGGTCCCTATCCTGAGCAAGATTAATCCAGTCCCTACCATCATACCCCACCTCACTCAAACCTATTTTAATATTATCCTCCCATCTACGTCTAGGCCTCCCCAAAGGTCCTTTCCCCTCAGGTCTTCCCACTAACCCTCTATATACATTTCTAGATTCACCCATATCTACGTGCTACATGCCCTGTCCATCTCAAACGTCTGGATTTAATGTTAATAACTATGCCAGGTGAAACAATGCGTGCAGTTCTGCGTTGTGTAACTTTCTCCATTCTCCTGTAACTTCACCCCTCTTAGCCCCAGATATTTTCCTAAGCACATTATTCTCAAACACCCTTATCCTCTGTTCCTCTCTCAAAGTGAAAGTCCAAGTTTCATAGCTATTATTATGCGTTTAATTTCCTCCTGAGTGTCATTTATATTTGTTACTGTTGCTCCAAGGTACTTTAATTTTTCCACCTTTTCAAACGATAAATTTTCAATTTTTATATTTTCGTACTATGTTCTGCTCACGAGACATAATCATATACTTTGTTTTTAGGGATTTACTTTCAAACCTGTCTCCTTACTTGCGCCAAGTAAAATTGCCGTGTTTTCCCTAATCGTTTATGGATTTTCTCCCAACATCTTCACATCATCCGTATAGACAAGCAGCTGAAGTAACCCGTTTAATTCGAAACCATCTCTGTTAGGTACATTAGGTTTCTTTTGATCTATCATAATGGTTAATTATATTGGACTGATTTGAATTCACATAATATGTGTAAGAACATGAGTTATAATGAAATATTTACGGGTCTATATTTTATAGCGTATATTGGCTTTGGATTTTAACCAATCTCAGACCAGTGAGTGACGTCATATTGTTTTGGTCTAGTACAGTTCTTGACTTGGATATGGTATAGCATTCGTTCTGTGTTCTGTGCTTTAAGAATCCCTGTTTCACTGTCTCATTATGGATTCTAATTTGAACATTTTTTTTCTTAAATATCTTCTGATCATTTCACCTATTTTTGTTATGTTCTAACGTTATTCCCTATGTCATAACTCACAAATTTGTTATTGTTATATTCTCATTAATATATAAACTAAAGATACATAGTCAAACTTGCATACAAAAACCATGTATTTGTTTATGCTCGACCATGCCGAAATGTAGTAATTATACACCTGGTAGCAGTCCTTTAATGCATGTCAATAAAGTACACCTACTCATTAAAGTACAGGTCTTCAGCCAATGATAACTCAGCTTACATGTGTTCAGCCAATAACGAGTCAGCTTGTACCGTTATAAAACGGCAAGTATCGATTATTCTCGGATATGCAATCGAAAGAGAATTAGCGAAAAGTCACGGAGGCTGGAAATCCAATACTGTCGCAGAAGGTTATGTTCTGTTACTATAATAATTAGCGTTAATTGTAAATAATATTCAAATAAATTCACTTTGTCATCTCGTTTTTCAATGTCGAATTCAATAATCAAGGTTATAATATTATAATATTATCAAGTTTAACGGGATTATATCAAGGTCAATGACATTATTGTTCCTCGGAAAAAATCAATACTTTCGCGTCTGCGCACATCTCACAATTCACGACCTAGAACAAGGTCACTTCCGATCTTATCAGATACAAATAAAATTTGTACATCTGAATAATTTCAAGTTAAAATATGGTGGAGCATAAAAAGTCGTATGAAACTCGCCTATAATGGTAATTAAGAAGCTCGTATGAAAATTATGAAACTCGCTTGGACTCGTTTCATAAACATCCATACTCGCTTCTTAATTACTATCATTATAGGCTCGTTGCATAATGTACTATTAGAAGAGATTACTGTACACAGACAGTAAAACGGAAAGCATGAAACCATTTTTTTAGAATCAAGGTAACTGAAAGCGATTTTTGCTGTGGAAAGCTCAAAATAGATATTTCGCAGTATCACATAATTCAACATTACATGTCGTTCAATGAGAAAGTAACACATTTTAGCGGGTCGCATATGTTTCAGGGCTGAAGTTTCCCCACCCCTGTCATCGCAGAATGACTTCCGGTAACGGAGCACGTATTCTAAAATACTACACGAATCTCAGTGCACAATGGACTTGTGGCGGAAAAGTTACATTTCTCTACACTGGATAACATTGCGTAATGTAGGAGAAATAATTTGATCTTTCCACATGTCCCTTCACAGAGATGTGCAGGTGTAAAGCTGATTTCACTTTGCCAACTCCCTGCCTGAATGAAATAAATAGGTGAACCGGCTGACGCCCACATAACGTGCTACAAAAGGCAGAGTGGATTTCTGTCTAGGGAATATCTACGTGTTCATTATGTCTTATATTTCCAAAAACTATAAATCCACAACTCCTACTACAGTGAAATTGTGTAAAAGCTTCTACATATAATAGTCGGGTTGTAAAGAAATCACGCTTTATAGGTTAACTGCTTCTTTTCTTATTTTTCACGAAAACCTGTGTTCAGTTCCTGTCTTAGAACATTTCGCTCGCCACAGTAACTAAAGATTCTTTGACGAGCTGTTACATTTCCAAGCACCATAAAATATTTCCTATTGAACAGATAGCATTATGATTGTGTTCATATAATTTGTTTCTAATTATACGACATTTTAGGCAGACTCTATAATAATTCGGAAAATATAGTTATTAAATTCATCCAAAATACTTTGTTTGAACATGCATGATATCCGACAATACCTACAGAAGAAAAAAAAAGTGTATGTAGTATTTATGCACTTAGAAAAGGCGTTTGACAGAGCGGATTGGAACAAATTGATGGAGATCCTGAAGAAAATAGATATGGATTGGAAAGTGAGGAGACTTTACAGTAATCTTCATATGAAACAACGAGTAAAAGTCAGGATTGGAAAAGAAATATCTGAAGGAAGTGAAATAGGGAAAGGAGTACGACAAGGATGCCCTTTATCACCTACACTGTCCAATATCTGCTTGAAGGATTTGGTGACAAACTGTTTTCAAAACATGGAAGTGAGGTAGTAGGTGGAAGATGAATAAAGTGCATACGGTTTGGTGATAATATGGCGTTGTTAGCAGAAGAGGAGACGATACTAAGGGATATGCTACTGGAAATAAATGACAGCTGTGAGCAGTATGGAATGAAGATAAATGCAAACAAGACAAAGACTTTAGTTATAGGAAGAAAAATAAAGAAGATAAATTTGCGAATTCTAAGTGAGGCAGTAGAGCAAGTGGACAGCTTCAAATACTTGGGGTGTACTATAAGCAGTAACATGAACTGCTGCCAGGATGTCAAAAGGAGGATAGCAATGACCAAGGAAGCTTTTAATAGAACAAGGAACATCTTCTGCGGACCTGTGGAGAAAGAACTAAGGAAGAAACTAGTGAAGTGTTTTGTGTGGAGTGTGGCATTGTATGGGGCAGAAACATGGACATTACGACGAAGTGAAGAAAAACGACTAGAAGCATTTGAAATGTGAATATGGAGAAGAAAGGAGCATGTGAAATGGACAGACAGAATAAGATACGAAGCTGTGTTGGAAAGAGTGGGTGAAGAAAGAATTATACTGAAACTGATCAGGAAGAGAGAAAGGAATTGGCTGGGTCACTGGCTGAAAACAAACTGCCTACTGAAGGATGCACTGGAAGGAATGGTGAAAGGGAGAAGAGTTCGGAGTAGAAGAAGATATCAGATAATAGACGACATTAAGATATATGGATGAGATGCGGAGACAAAGAGGAAGGCAGAAAATAGGAAAGATTGGAGAATGCTGCGTTTGTAGTGAAAGACCTGTCTTTGGGCAGAACACTATATAAGGACTATATGATATAATGTCCGAATTTTTTTTTCATTATCATTCTGATTGCTAAATCCAAGAACGTTCATTTATTCTAAAACTCTTATTTGCACATTGTCTCAAATTCTGCTTTAGGTCTTATCTTACAGTACTACCTTGCAGTAAAATGTCATTTCAAGAGTTGAAAATGTTTGCGTTCAGAAGAGATCTTCCGGCAAATATATGAAGAAAGAAGCCAGTGCCATCCTCCCCATTGTCAGGAAACTCTGATAAGTGATGTCGATGTAATCCAGCTTAGATACGATTCGACATGATTCTTAACAAGAGCGCTCTGCCAGTCTCGGGAAATTTTGAGAGCCAAGCTCGCTTTGTGCAGGGAAGTATATTCGTTGAAACTGAGAATGGATCTCACATTCTACATCAGCGAAGAGAATTGAATCCCAGAACATCTGCATTATATCAATAGAAGCAGTGGCATAGAAAGCCATAGTTTTGTAGCCGTCTTAATTAAGATCTTATTGTATAGTATTGCAGTGTATCTCACTGATATAAATAATCTTCATTCCATACAAGAAGACTTCGCATGTCAACAAACATGAAGCAAAATTTTCAGCGCCCCGACAGCTGATTAGACCTATGTTCGCGCCGGACAATGAGGCATACATCGACACGTATGGAGAAATGATAGATGACGTGACATAACATAAACATTTTAAACTAATAACCTAACATAAAACATCGATTGCCTACAGTTCACACGAATGTTAGCCTGCTGACGTTATGAAGTGCCCACGTCAGGTAACGAACTGCTTGTAATGACTCCCCCTTATGATGTTTGAACCCTAAATCACCAGCAACTGACTCAGCTATTATAAGCTACATATCACAGGACGCTAACAACACGCAATTTAACACAGGACAGCATACACACCGTATTCTAGTTCATTACAAGGAGCAAACAGAAATATGGTCTGGCCGATCATCCCGTTCCTATGTCAGAAAAAATGTGCGTGTCTAATGCCTACCCACTTCACTTGCGTGATTCCGGTTCCACATACTGCGGATGGATGCCAGGACTGTCATCCGTTTTCAATATGACTATTACACTCTTACTACGTCATACTACTTTTGACCAATAAAACGGTACGAAAGGACGTCTTTCAACCAATCATGGCTGCTTATCGCACAATTTTATCGCGTCCCTAGCATTTGTTTAATTTTATCGCGTCCCTAGCATTTATTTAATTTTATCGCGTCCCTAGCATTTGTTTCTTTGTTTGCCAACAGTTGAAACTGCGCTGGTCTGGACGTCAAAAATAATATATATATATATATATATATATATAATATATATATATAAAATTACAAATCACTCCAGTCGATGCACAGCAGTTTCAAATATGACTCGCATTGGCATTCAAGAACAAGAATTAATAAAAATCACTGATCATACCTATGCATCTTCTGAAATCCTATTTACAAATAAATGAAGAGCACCATTCGGAAATCCTGAATAAGTTGAATACACCATGCAGGCCTAAATCAACGAGTTCTACTTCTATTACGCACACGTCCAATATAACATCAATTGAACCACCAACCACATTCAAATTTGAAAATTGTACATTCAATAATTATTCCTTTTAAAATTATTCATGTTTATTTTTTATGTCATCGTCGTTAATTAAAACTTTTCTAACACTTGTGTACAGTATATTAGTTAGGTTATGTTATAGCTTCTGCTATATGATATTATGGATAGTCACGTATCAGAGATTTTTAATATTAAGATTTATTGAAAATCATCTGTCAAGTGACGTTGATTACTGGGATTCGGATAATTGAAGTGGAATGTTGCATTTTAATAAAAATGAAACTGAATCAACAATGCCTTCTTGACTAGTAACAGCCCACAGAGTTCAATGATGATTCCATAGTTGGCACAACTGATACCGGTAACAAGAAAACATAATAATAAAACACTACTGCCATCTAGCGTAATGTTGAGATGGTATAATAATAATAATAATAATAATAATAATAATAATAATAATAATAATAATACTTATTTTCAGAAACCAGTGTACAAGGCCTGGATATGACATCGTCAGGTTCCATAGTTGATACATTTGAAGACAGTTGTATTTTCATAAGCCAATTAATATTTTATTGTATTGGAGTACTTTGTTACTTCTAATCTTTATATACTTTCTTCTAATCGTGTAATAGTCAATTAAATCCCACTCGAGTTTTGATTTTCTCTAGATAAATCAAAACCTCTAGTGAGATTACTGTTTATAAATTTATTTTAAATGCTCAATCAATATGATTTATCTATTTGCAAATTTTATTATTTGCTATTACATCTTAAGTAGATATGAACGTTTTCGCCTGTTCAGCATCATCAGATATTTAAAAATTGACGAAATCTAAACTTAATCCATTAAACTGTACAAAATAATGTGCACAACAAAGTTGATTGATTTTATCATGAGTTTTATGTAGCGGAAAACTTATTGGTAGAAAATGTTCGATTTTGAATTTGTGTAATTTGTTTTACCGGAAACAAAATATGAACTTTAAGATTGTGGATGTGAATTACATATAACTCATGTTACATTATTTGTTAAATACCACTTATTGTATAGATAAAATAGTTAAAAATTGAAAACATTTATAAATAAAGGGTGCGTCAGAAAGAACGGATGGATTTCAAACTATCGATACGCAACGAGGAGAGAGATATAGTGAGGGGGACCACGACTGTTGGGTCAGCCATAGAATGCAGTTTCAGTTGAGAATATGGTGTTAGTCTGGTGTACAACGTGCTTTCATCGCAGAGACATTTTTGAAAAATGAAGAGTCTGTGATCGCCACTCAGGACTCATTTCGACATCGGATGTCACGCTAGGATTCCAACTCGGAATACAATTTTGCGGTGGGTGGCTTCATTTCGTATCACAGGTTCAACATTAAAGAAGAAATCACCTGGACGAAATTCTATTGCACTGAGATTGTCCGAGGCTACGGTAAGATCTCGCGCCCTGCGACTTCTTTCTTTGGGACCATTTGAAGGCGTAAGTTTGTAAACATCGATCACATACACTGGACGAACTGAAGACAGCGATTCGTGAAGAAATCGTGGCAATTGCACCAGCTATGACTGTGAAAGTGATGGCGAACAACAGAAAACGCCTCGATGCCTGTATTGAAAGCCAAGGACATCGTATGGATAATGTTGTTTTACATAAATAAACTGCATGTATTGGTGAATATGTTGATAACAATAAATTTTTGATTTGATGAATCTTTACAGTTTTCTTGCCATGTGAAATCCATCCGTTCTTTCTGACGCACCCTGTATTATACTTTGTATCTAAATTAGAACAGATCACATAGTGCTATGCGATTATTAAGTTCTAACCGTTACTCCACAGTTCCATTTCTATTTACACAGTCTACAGACATCATTTAACTTTGATAACTAGAATCGTATCGCATATGAATCTCACCTTCAAAGACAGACCGACCTTTTGTCAGAGAAGTATCGGAACTGGCTGAATATGCTCCCATCTGTTAAGAGGGAAGAGTGCTATACTGATTCGCTCAACAGTGAAATGTTTATCAAAACAGATTCATTGCATCCAGGATGAGTAAAATTGACTTCCTTAGTTTGATTTGGTTATGTTAACATTATTTAGGTATTTTATGCGTTATTTAATTTTGTTGGCATTAAAACTGTATATATATACAGAGTGTTTAAAAAATACGGGGCATAATTTCAGGTATGTATTTCCCACATGTAGACAATCAAAATAGTTCATTACAACATGTGTCCGGAAATGCTTCATTTCCGAGTTATGGCCTTCACAGCATTGAAATTCACCGGAACGTTTTTCTTTTCGCAGGTCGTTGTCATTACAGATGTTCAAAATGTCCACCTCCTGCTTGAATACAGACCTCACATCGATGTCTCATTGACCTGCGAACACGATCCCAAACTCCAGGAGTATTGCGTATGTCCTCAGAACATGCCAGAATTCGATTCCGAAAGGATTCCAAATCAGGCACCGGAGACGAATAAACCAATGATTTTAAATGGCCCCACAAGTAGAAATCGAGGGGGTTCAGATCAGGTGAGCGTGGAGGCCAAGTAATTGGGCCACCTCTACCTATCCATCGATCTGCCAGCTCTTGATTTGAATACATGTCGCACAGTCTAACGCCTACACAACACTGAATGTAACCTTCGCCTCGGAATGAACTGTCAGAGTGCCCTCTTAATGTCTCCTTTGACGGCAACGATCTGCGGAAAGAAAAACGTTTCGCTGGATTTCAGTGGTGTGAAGGCCATAACTCGGAAATAAAGCATTTCCGGACACATGTTGTAATGAACTATTTTGATTATCTACATGTGGGAAATACATACCTGAAATTATGCCCCGTATTTGAAACACCCTGTATATATATTACTTTATTGGGTTATTTTACGACACTGTATCAACATCTAGGTTATTTAGCGTCTGAATGAAATGAACGTCATAATGCCGGTGAAATGAGTCCGGGGTCCAGCACCGAAAGTTACCCAGCTTTTCCTCGTATTGGGTTGAGGGAAAACCCCGGAAAAAAACCTCAACCGGTAACTTGCCCCGACCGGGATTCGAACCCGGGCCACCTGGTTTCGCGGCCAGACGCGCTGACCGTTACTCCACATGTGTGGACAAAAACAGTATATTACCATCGATGTAAATGTAGGTGTTACTTACTTACTTACTTACTTACTTACTTACTTACTTACTTACAATGGCTTATAAGGAACCCGCAGGTTTATTGCCGCCCTCACATAAGCCCGCCATCATCGGTCCCTATCCTGTGCAAGTTTAATCCACTCTGTATCATCATATCCCACCTCCTTCAAGTACATTTTAATATTATCCTCCCATCTACGTCTCCGCCTGCCCAAAGGTATTTTTCCCTCCGGTCTCCCAACTAACACTTTACTGTATATACATTTCTGGGTTCGCCCATACGTGCTACATGCCCTGCCCTTCTCAAACGTCTGGATTTAATGATACAAATTATATCAGGTGAAGAACACAATACGTGCAGTTCTGCGTTGTGTAACTTTCTCCATTCTCCTGTAACTTCATCCCTCTTAGCCCCAAATATTTTCCCAAGAACCTTATTCTCAAACATCTTTAATCTCTGTTCCTCTCTCAAAGTGAGTCATGTTTCACAACCATACAGAACAACCGGTAATATAACTGTTTTATAAATTCCAACTTTCAGATTTTTTGACTGCAGACTAGATGACAAAAGCTTCTCAACCGAATAATAACACGCATTTCCCATATTTATTCTACGTTTAATTTCGTCCCGAGTGTCATTTATATTTGTTACTGTTGCTCCAAGATATTTGAACTTTTCCACCTCTTAGAAAGATAAGTCTCCAATTTTTATGTTTCCATTTTGTACAATATTCTGGTCACGAGACATAATCACATACTTCGTCTTTTCGGGATTTACATTCAAAGCTATTGCTTTACTTGCTTCACGTAAAATTTCCGTGTTTTCCCTAATCGTTTGTGGATTTTCTCCTAACATATTCACGTCATCCGCATAGACACGAAGCTGATGTTAGCTGTTCAATTCCAAACCCTAAATGTAGGAGGTGCACCAATAGAAATTTTATATCAAGAAAACAGACACAAACTGATAAGGGACAATATCTTGTATGTCGTTACTTCATAGTTCTCGGTTTTTTGCTTCAATTCCTGTTTACCTTTTTAAGTACTGCATTCAGAATTTGTCTGATTGTCTGGCTATCATGTCAAGAAAAATAAGTTAATTAATTTTGTTCATAATTAACGTTCAACGAAATCTAACTCGGTACAACATTCATTTCAAAAGTTTGTCTTGAATTTCCCAGCAGAGACTCTGAAATATCTGATCACCAAGTTGATGCTACAAAGATCTGAGAGAAGAAAAGGAAAAGACGAAAAGGCTGGGACACAATTATTTCGTGTTACACAATGTCGGATTGGGACTCTAATACCCATTGTCAGGACGCTCCGAGACGTCCTTGATGCAGCTATTGTGCGCCTCTCGTCTCATTTCTTCTCTTATTTTCAGTGCAGAGATTTCTCTGGGTCTGTCGAGGCGCTTCGTCCCGGTATAATATATGTTATTTCATCAGGATGTAATCTGAACATCTTCTAATATATAGTGTGATGTTGAGTACATAAAAAAGAACCAACATGAAGACCTTCATGCAAATTATTTCAACACCATCCATGCCAAACATCGCAATTTGTCATAATGTTTCATATCGCCTATAGGCTTACACTTATACATATCGTATAATATACTATAACATGACATGGTAATGTGTATATGTACGCGTATGTGTGTTTATTGTCATAAAAATTATGTAAAATTTCTATATAATTCGTTAATTCGGTCTTATCATCCAGTCTGCTGTCCAAAAATCTGTTTATAAAACATTTATTACTTCTTCTGTATGTTTTCCATCAAATCAGGGTGTTTGAGAATAAGGTGCTTAGGGCTGGAAAAATGGCTACAGGAGAATGGAGAAAGTTACACAAACAGAACTGGCATTGTATTCTTCACCTGACATAATTAGGAACATTAAATCCAGACGTTTGAGATGGGCAAATGAACTGCTTGCAGTTTAGAGACATCTTTAGGGAGGCTTAAATGTAAAAATTTTGAGGGAGGTGGGCTATTTTTGGATTAATTTGCTCAATATATAAATGAACCTTCGGGTTCCTAAAAGCCATTTGTATTTTAACAATTCCTGTTACATTCCTGTTTTCCATCAAATCAAAAACAGTGGCTACTTTCAAAAGTTTTCAAATGAACTGTTAGTTCGACATCTTTCTTAAAATGTAATTTGTGATTTTTATTATTAATAAAAATGCCTTTATTTTAACAAATTTCGATTCAAACTGTTGTAATTGTTGATTCTTAGAATTACATGTAACTAAACTTGTCTTCATTTTTCACTTATTATTATTATTATTATTATTATTATTATTATTATTATTATTATTATTATTATTGTTATTAATATTATAGTAGATGAAATTATTGGGGATCATCAGTGTGTCCACACCTGTGGAGTAACGGTCAGCGCGTCTGGCCGCGAAACCAGGTGGCCCGGGTTCGATTCCCGGTCGGGGTAAGTTACCTGGTTGAGGTTTTTTCGGGGTTTTCCCTCAACCCAATATGAGCAAATGCTGGGTAACTTTCGGTGTTGGACCCCGGACTCATTTCACCGGCATTATCACCTTCATCTCATTCAGACGCTAAATAACCTTAGATGTTGATAAAGCGTCGTAAAATAACCTACTAAAATAAAAATCATCAGTGTGGTTTCAGGCGTAATAGATCGACTATTAATCAGGTTTTTTGTATTCGACAGATATTGGAGAAAAAATGGGAGTATAAGGGTGGACAGTACATCAGTTATTCATAGATTTCAAAAAGGCGTCTGACTGGGTTAAGAGAGAAGTTTTATATAATATTCGTATTGAATTTGGTATTCCCAAGAAACTAGTTCGATTAATTAAAATGTGTCTTAGTGAAACTTACAAGAGAGTCCGTATAGGCCAGTTTCTATCTGATGCTTTTCCAATTCACTGCGGGCTAAAGCAGGGAGATGCACTATCACCTTTACTTTTTTCGCTCTAACCATTAGGAAAGTTCAGGATAACACAGAGGGTTTGGAATTGAAGGGGTTACATCAGCTTCTTGTCTATGCGGATGACGTGAATATGTTAGGAGAAAATCCTCAAACGATTAGGAAAACGCACAAATTCTACTTGAAGCAAGGAAAGAGATAAAGTTGGAAGTAAATCCCGAAAAGACTAAGTATATAAATATGTCTCGTGATCAGAATATTGTACGAAATGGAACTATAAAAGTTGGAGATTCATCCTTCGAAGAGGCGGAAAAATTCACATATCTTGGAGCAACAGTAACAAATGTAAATGACACTCGAGAGGAAATTAAACGCAGAATAAATATGGGAAATGCGTGTTATTATTCGGTTGAGAAGCTTTTGTCATCTAGTCTGCTATCACAATATTTGAAAGTTAGAATTTATAAAACAGTTATATTACCTGTTGTTCTGTATGGTTGTGAAACTTGGACTCTCACTTTGAGAGAGGAACAGAGATAGAGGGATTTTGAGAATAAGGTTCTTAGGAAAATATTTGGGGCTAAAAGGGATGAAGGTACAGGAGAATGGAGAAAGTTACACAACGCAGAGCTGCACGCATTGTATCCTTCATCTGACGTATTTAGGAACATTAAATCCAGATGTTTGAGATGGGCAGGACATGTAGCACGTATGGGCGGATCCAGAAATGCATATAGAGTGTTAGTTGGGAGGCCAGAGGGGAAAAGACCTTTGGGGAGGCCGAGACATAGATGGAAAATAATATTAAAATGGATTTGAGGGAGGTGGGATATGATGGTAGAGACTGGATTAATCTTGCTCAGGATAGGAACCAATGGGGGCTTATGTGAGGGCGGCAATGAACCTCCGGGTTCCTTAAGAGCCAGTAAGTAAGTATTATTATTATTATTATTATTATTATTATATTATTATTATTATTATCATTATTATTATTATTATTATTATTATTATTATTATTATTATTATATTATTATTATTATTATTATTATTATTATTATTATTATTATTATTATTATTATTATTGCTGTCTCGCTGCTATTTATACTCGTTTTAACATCTTTGGTCACATCGCGAGTTAATCTTTTCGTTGAAATCCGTTGAGACTGGTTCTATTGTTGTGAACTAAATGACGACTGTAAATGTATTACTGATTTGTTATGAATATGATTTCGGTGATGAACGATGCCGGTGATATTCAGGGATGTTGTAGCTCGAATTTTTCTGGCATTTGCCTTATGGTTGAGGGAAACCCCTGAAAAACCTCAATCAGGAGATTCAACCCGACCGAGAATTGCACCCGGGCCCTCTGCGTAAGAGACCAACATGCTGAACCCCACACCACAGGGGTGGTCTATTATTATTATTATTATTATTATTATTAGATGGGTGGGTGAGTGGACGGACGGATGGATGGATGGATGATGGATGGGTGGGTGGATGGATAGATAAACTACGATATCTCCGTGACGAATAGACTTGGAGTGAAGATTCTTGTACTTAAATTAATGGGAATCATGTTCTCTATGCATTTCTGGATTCGCCCATACGTGCTACATGCCCTCCCATCTCAAACGTCTGGATTTAATGTTCCTAATTATGTCAGGTGAAGAATACAATGCGTGCAGTTCTGTGTTGTGTAACTTTCTCAATTCTCCTGTAACTTCATCCCTCTTAGTCCCACATATTTTCTAAGCACCTTATTCTCAAACACCCTTAACCTATGTTCTTCTCTCAAAGTGAGAGTCCAAGTTTCATAACCATAAAGAACAGCCGGTAATATAACTGTTTTATAAATTCTAACTTTCAGATTTTTTGACAGCAGACTGGATGATAAAAGCTTCTCAACCGAGTAATAACAGGCATTTCCCATATTTATTCCGTAAAAAACAACTTGTTATGAAAACTTCAAATAAGCCTCGGAATGGGACTGATTCTCTGGCACGACCTCAGCAAAGGAATAATATTTTGAAATAATAGTAATAATAATAATAATAATAATAATAATAATAATAATATATAATAATATATCGTGTCACTTTATACAAAAATAACCACCGTGCCATATCACATTGTAAGATCTTTTGTAGGCCTACTTGTTTTACAGGGTATTATGGATGTACATACCTATTTGAGACATGCTGTAGATAGAATTTAAAGCTGTAGAAGAATGAGCAAATTACACCGAGAATAATTTTAATTATATTTTTATCTACCATTTCTGTTGTTTCAACTGCAAAACATACACATTTCCATGACAGTTTCTCGTTACGTCATTACTGTGTAAAAATGAAGTTGATACAATTGTGTGCCGCCTTTGATCTATTAATCGAATCTGTATTGGTCTCTGTTGTCACAAGTAATGATCACAACATTCTATGGGTTTTGAATATAGAAACCAAATAAATATGAGTCTGCGCGATGTGAATACACAAAATATAGCTCATCGCTCATCTGTGGAATGTAAATGATATGATTTACATAAGGAAATGCCTTCGTACAATTCTCATGATGTCATGGCTAGGTGTGATTTACAGAGGACCTGAAGGTGATTTATGCAGGGTTCAGATCAGAAATAATTGTGTAGGCAGATTTACACTGTGAAGAAACGTTTCTTAGTCTTCATACGAATGTTAAAAGAATGAACTCCTGGCTATTAGGTTGAGTGTCATAAGAAGTAATCCAAACGAGAATTCAGAATTTGAATATCTTAACAAAATATGGTCCAATTACTTTGTTTTCTCATTACGGAAAGTCCTGTGCTCTCGAAAACAAACGAGAAATAGGCACATGCAACTTTGTCTCTATATATTCCCGGACATATTCTCGAATCCGCATTCCCGAACACCCATTTTCCCGAATAGTATTTTTCCCGAAAACAAAATTCTCGAATCCATATTCCCGACAGACATTTTCCCGATGTCTTTGATTTCCATTTTCTCGAATACAAAATTCCCGAATTCACATTCCCGATTTCTTCGATTTTCGTTTTTTTTTTTCATTTTCCATTTTCCCGGTAATACAGTAATATATATTACCACACAAATATATTTGATATAACTATGGTATAATTAATTACACTTTCTCTTTACTAACTCAAATAATGTCCAAGTATCCTCAGGTAATCGAGATGTCTGTTATCGGCTGCATAGGTGTGATAATCCTGCACGATAATTCGTATTCGTGTTTTAAGTTGTACCCACCCTCTCTGCGGCTGGCCCTTTCAGTATTTGCAGGTTATTAGGCGGTCCAGAAGTAATTGCCCGCGCAAAACATTCTTTGGAACGTACTTTTGCACAATCTCAGTATATTTTTCCTCCAGTCGTACTCTTGCTCTTTAAGTACACCTAACCTTCCAGCAAAAGGTTTTTACCTCCTCGCGCTGAAGTTATAATACTGTAGCTTCACCTGCCATGTTTCTCATAACATAAATTTAATAAATTTTGTTTACCTAAATGTAGATTTCTAATTTTTTTGTTTCCTGGTAACATGTAGCGATTGTCAGTTCGTGTCTTTCACTGTAGTTTTTGTAATATTTTTGTTTCCTGGCAACATGTAGTGATTGTCAGTTCGTGTCTTTTACTGTAGTTTTTGTAATATTTTTGTTTCCTGGCAACATGTAGTGATTGTCAGTTCGTGTTTTTTACTGTAATTTTTGTAATATTTTTGTTTCCTGGCAACATGTAGCGATTGTCAGTTCGTGTCTTTTACTGTAGTTTTTGTAATATTTTTGTTTCCTGGCAACATGTAGCGATTGTCAGTTCGTGTCTTTTACTATAGTTTTTGTAATATTTTTGTCTCCTGGCAACATGCAGCGATTGTCAGTTCATGTCTTTTGCTGTAGTTTTTGTAATATTTTTGTTTCCTAGCAACATGTAGCGATTGTCAGTTCATATCTTTTACTGTAGTTTTTGTAATATTTTTGTTTCCTGGCAACATGTAGCGATTGTCAGTTCGTGTCTTTTACTGTAATTTTTGTAATATTTTTGTTTCCTGGCAACATGTAGCGATTGTCAGTTCGTGTCTTTTACTGTAATTTTTGTAATATTTTTGTTTCCTGGCAACATGTAGCGATTGTCAGTTCGTGTCTTTTACTATAGTTTTTGTAATATTTTTGTTTCCTGGCAACATGCAGCGATTGTCAGTTCATGTCTTTTACTGTAGTTTTTGTAATATTTTTTGTTTCCTAGCAACATGCAGCGATTGTCAGTTCATATCTTTTACTGTAGTTTTTGTAATATTTTTGTTTCCTGGCAACATGTAGCGATTGTCAGTTCGTGTCTTTTACTGTAGTTTTTGTAATATTTTTGTCTCCTGGCAACATGCAGCGATTGTCAGTTCATGTCTTTTACTGTAGTTTTTGTAATATTTTTGTTTCCTAGCAACATGTAGCGATTGTCAGTTCATATGTATCTTTTACTGTAGTTTTTGTAATATTTTTGTTTCCTGGTAACATGTAGCGATTGTCAGTTCGTGTCTTTTACTGTAGTTTTTGTAATATTTTTGTTTCCTGGCAACATGCTGCGATTGTCAGTTCATGTCTTTTACTGTAGTTTTTGTAATATTTTTGTTTCCTAGCAACATGTAGCGATTGTCAGTTCATATCTTTTACTGTAGTTTTTGTAATATTTTTGTTTCCTGGTAACATGTAGCGATTGTCAGTTCGTGTCTTTTACTGTAGTTTTGTAATTTTTTTGTTTCCTGGTTTTTGTTTCCTTTTACTGGTTTTTGTAATATTTTTGTTTCCTGGTAACATGTAGCGATTGTCAGTTCGTGTCTTTTTGTCACTGTAGTTTTTTGTAATATTTTTGTTTCCTGGCAACATGTAGTTTTTGATTGTCAGTTCGTGTCTTTTATCTGTAGTTTTTGTAATATTTTTTGTTTCCTGGCAACATGTAGTTTTTGTAATATTTTTGTTTCGAACATTTGTCAGTTCATGTCTTTTACTGTAGTTTTTGTAATATTTTTGTTTCCTGGCAACATGTAGCGATTGTCAGTTCATGTCTTTTACTGTAGTTTTTGTAATATTTTTGTTTCGATTGTCAGTTCATGTCTTTTACTGTAGTTTTTGTAATATTTTTGTTTCAACATGTAGCGATTGTAATATTTTTTGTTTCAACATGTTCAGTTCGTCTTTTACTGTAGTTTTTGTAATATTTTTGTTTCCTGGCAACATGTAGCGATTGTTCAGTTTTTTGTAATATTTTTGTTCTGGCAACATGTAGCGATTGTCAGTTCTTTTTTTACTGTAGTTTTTGTAATATTTTTGTTTCTTGGCAACATGGCATTGTCACATGTAGTTTTTGATTGTTTCTGGCAACATTAGCGATTGTCTTTTACTGTAGTTTTTGTAATATTTTTGTTTCTTGGCAACATGTAGCGATTGTCAGTTCATGTCTTTTACTGTAGTTTTTGTAATATTTTTGTTTCTTGGCAACATGTAGCGATTGTCAGTTCATGTCTTTTACTGTAGTTTTTGTAATATTTTTGTTTCCTGGCAACATGTAGCGATTGTCAGTTCGTGTCTTTTACTGTAGTTTTGTAATATTTTTGTTTCTTGGCAACATGTAGCGATTGTCAGTTCGTGTCTTTTACTGTAGTTTTTGTAATATTTTTTTTTGTTTCTTGGCAACATGTAGTGATTGTCAGTTCGTGTCTTTTACTGTAGTTTTTGTAATTTTTTTGTTTCCTGGCAACATGTAGCGATTGTCAGTTCATGTCTTTTACTGTAGTTTTTGTAATATTTTTGTTTCCTGGCAACATGTAGCGATTGTCAGTTCGTGTCTTTTACTGTAGTTTTTGTAATATTTTTGTTTCCTGGCAACATGTAGCGATTGTCAGTTCGTGTCTTTCACTGTAGTTTTTGTAATATTTTGTTTCCTGGCAACATGTAGTGATTGTCAGTTCGTGTCTTTCACTGTAGTTTTTGTAATTTTTTTGTTTCCTGGCAACATGTAGTGATTGTCAGTTCCTCTCTTTTACTGTACTTTTTGTAATTTTTTTGTTTCCTGGCAACATGTAGCGATTGTCAGTTCGTGTCTTTTACTGTAGTTTTTGTAATATTTTTGTTTCCTGGCAACATGTAGCGATTGTCAGTTCATGTCTTTTACTGTAGTTTTTGTAATATTTTTGTTTCCTGGCAACATGTAGCGATTGTCAGTTCGTATCTTTTACTGTAGTTTTTGTAATATTTTTGTTTCCTGGCAACATGTAGCGATTGTCAGTTCGTGTCTTTTACTGTAGGTTTTTGTAATATTTTTGTTTCCTGGCAACATGTAGCGATTTTCAGTTTATGTCTTTTACTGTAGTTTTTGTAATATTTTTGTTTCCTGGCAACATGTAGCGATTGTCAGTTCATATCTTTTACTGTAGTTTTTGTAATATTTATGTTTCCTGGCAACATGTACCGATTGTCAGTTCATGTCTTTTTCAGTAGTTTTTGTAATATTTTTGTTTCCTGGCAACATGTAGCGATTGTCAGTTCATTTCTTTTACTGTAGTTTTTGTAATATTTTTGTTTCCTGGCAACATGTAGCGATTGTCAGTTCATATATTTTACTGTAGTTTTTGTAATATTTTTTTTCTTGGCAACATGTAGCGATTGTCAGTTCATGTCTTTTACTGTAGTTTTTGTAATATTTTTGTTTCCTGGCAACATGTAGCGATTGTCAGTTCGTGTCTTTTACTGTCATTTTTGTAATATTTTTGTTTCCTGGCAACATGTAGCGATTGTCAGTTCGTGTCTTTTACTGTAGTTTTTGTAATATTTTTGTTTCCTGGCAACATGTAGCGATTGTCAGTTCATGTCTTTTACTGTAGTTTTTGTAATATTTTTGTTTCCTGGCAACATGTAGCGATTGTCAGTTCGTGTCTTTTACTGTAGTTTTTGTAATATTTTTGTTTCCTGGCAACATGTAGCGATTGTCAGTTTATGTCTTTTACTGTAGTTTTTGTAATATTTTTGTTTCCTGGCAACATGTAGCGATTGTCAGTTCATATCTTTGACTGTAGGTTTCGTAATTTTTTTGTTTCCTGGCAACATGTAGCGATTGTCAGTTTATGTCTTTTACTGTAGTTTTTGTAATATTTTTGTTTCCTGGCAACATGTAGCGATTGTCAGTTCATATCTTTTACTGTAGTTTTTGTAATATTTTTGTTTCCTGGCAACATGTAGCGATTGTCAGTTCATGTCTTTTACTGTAGTTTTTGTAATATTTTTGTTTCCTGACAACATGTAGCGATTGTCAGTTCATGTCTTTTACTGTAGTTTTTGTAATATTTTTGTTTCCTGGCAACATGTAGCGATTGTCAGTTCGTGTCTTTTACTGTAGTTTTTGTAATATTTTTGTTTCTGGGCAACATGTAGCGATTGTCAGTTCATGTCTTTTACTGTAGTTTTTGTAATATTTTTGTTTCTGGCAACATGTAGCGATTGTCAGTTCATATGTATCTTTTACTGTAGTTTTTGTAATATTTTTGTTTCCTGGCAACATGTAGCGATTGTCAGTTCGTGTCTTTTACTGTAGTTTTTGTAATATTTTTGTTTCCTGGCAACATGTAGCGATTGTCAGTTCATATGTATCTTTTACTGTAGTTTTTGTAATATTTTTGTTTCCTGGCAACATGTAGCGATTGTCAGTTCGTGTCTTTTACTGTAGTTTTTGTAATATTTTTGTTTCCTGGCAACATGTAGCGATTGTCAGTTCGTGTCTTTTACTGTAGTTTTTGTAATATTTTTGTTTCCTGGCAACATGTAGCGATTGTCAGTTCGTGTCTTTTACTGTAGTTTTGTAATATTTTTGTTTCCTGGCAACATGTAGCGAATGTTATTTCGTGTCTTTTACTGTAGTTTTTGTAATATTTTTGTTTCCTAGCAACATGTAGTGATTGTTAGTTCGTGTCTTTTACTGTAGTTTTTGTAATATTTTTGTTTCCTGGCAACATGTAGCGATTGTCAATTCGTGTCATTTACTGTAGTTTTTGTAATTTTTTTGTTTCTTGGCAACATGTAGTAATTGTCAGTTCATGTCTTTTACTGTAGTTTTTGCAATATCATTCTTTCTTCACCCACTCTTTCCAACACAGCTTCATTTATTGTTCTGTCTATCCACATCACACGTTCCATTCTTCTCCATATCCACATTTCAAATGCTTTTATTAGCTTCTCTCCACTTAGTCGTAATGTCAATATTTCTGCTCCATACAATGCCACACTCCTTACAAAGCCCTTCATTAGTCTCTTTTTGCAGAGGTCCGCAGAAGATGCTTCTTGTTCTATCAAAAGCTTTCTTGGCCATTGCAATCCTCCTTTTGACTGTTACTCATGTTACAGCTTATACATAATAAAAATACGTTGATGTATTCAATTTAATTAAGAAAATTTATATCGTATAAATCAATTAGCCATATTATTATTTTGTATTCTCTTTAGTTTATTTTTCCATAAATTGTTTTACTTGATTGACGTAGAAAATTATAGAATTTCTTCTTTACTTTAATGTTATATTATATTATATTTTATTTTTACTGACGTTTTACCTTATTTAATTTTCTAGTTTATTTCTACAGTGCACTCACATTGTAATGAATAATATTTCTGAGCTATGACCGAACACGAGCACTGCTCATTCTGTCCTAAATGTATTGAACATTATTATATTGTCTGTTTTATGTCTATTTTTTATTATACTTGTAATTGTATTTTGTATTTATCTGAATTTTATGTATTTACTAATTACTTAAAATTAAATCTTAAATTCCGGAAACTGGGTGGCGTATTCTACGTAGCGGTATATACCTGATAATAGTGCAGGATTTTTGTACCGTATTATGCTTTGTGTTATGTATAAATTGTTTTATTGTAATTATATGAAGTAACGAATTATAGATTTCAAAAAGGCATATGACTCGGTTAAGAGGGAAGTATTATATGATATTCTTATTGAATTTGGTATTCCCAAGAAACTAGTTCGATTAATTAAAATGTGTCTCAGTGAAACATACAGCAGAGTCCGTATAGGTCAGTTTCTATCTGGTGCTTCTCCAATTCACTGCGGGCTAAAGCAGGGAGATGCACTATCACCTTTACTTTACTTTAGAATATGCCATTAGGAAAGTTCAGGATAACAGGCAGGGTTTGGAATTGAACGGGTACCATCAGCTTCTTGTCTATGCGGATGACGTGAATATGTTAGGAGAAAATACACAAACGATTAGGGAAAACGCGGAAATTTTACTTGAAGCAAGTAAAGCGATCGGTTTGGAAGTAAATCCCGAAAAGACAAAGTATATGATTATGTCTCGTGACCAGAATATTGTACGAAATGGAAATATAAAAATTGGAGATTTATCCTTCGTAGAGGTGGAAAAATTCAAATATCTTGGAGCAACAGTAACAAATATAAATGACAGTAGGGAGGAAATTAAACGCAGAATAAATATGGGAAATGCCTGTTATTATTCGGTTGAGAAGCTTTTATCATCCAGTCTGCTGTCAAAAGATCTGAAAGTTAGAATTTATAAAACAGTTATATTACCGGTTGTTCTGTATGGTTGTGAAATTTGGACTCTCACTCTGAGAGAGGAACATAGGTTAAGGGTGTTTGAGAATAAGTTGCTTAGGAAAATATTTGGGGCTAAGAGGGATGAAGTTACAGGAGAATGGAGAAAGTTACACAACGCGGAACTGCACGCATTGTATTCTTCAGCTGACATAATTAGGAACATTAAATCCAGACGTTTGAGATGGGCAGGGCATGTAGCACGTATGGGCGAATCCAGAAATGCACATAGAGTGTTAGTTGGGAGACCAGAGGAAAATTACCTTTAGGGAGGCCGAGACGTAGATGGGAGGATAATATTAAAATGGATTTGAGGGAGGTGGGGTGTGATGATAGAGACTGGATTAATCTTGCACAGGATAGGGACCGATGGCGGGCTTATGTGAGGGCGGCAATGAACCTTCGGGTTCCTTAAAAGCCATTTGTAAGTAAGTAAGTAAGTATATGAAGTAACGAATGAATTGTGAAGATAGGACGTACCGATTTTTTCACCATAGCGAACTTCTCAAGAACAGCCTGGAATCCAACCCTGTCCCTTCGGTACCAGACCTCAGCCAAGCGAGCTCGGCCTCTTCCCCTCTCCAAAGCCTCAGCACTCGCATGGTATTGAAGATTACCTGATCGTCCCTCGGGTAGTGTAAGCAAGGCTTCATTTTTTGGGCGGGAGTGAATTCGCCACACTCCGCTGTTGTAATTAGTGTTATTCTGCAAGGTCGGCACCACCTCGTGGAGCGGGACACCCTCTAGCTCCGGGCGGTGCCGGGATCGCTCCTCCGTGACGGCTTGACTTGCTTTCACTCATGAGCCTTCATTTACAATTAACAACAACACGACGAATTTGACTAGCAATCAAGTCCTGTCTTAACATAGGCTAGGTTCCGTTCGATGTATAGGATGGACCAGAACTTTTATATTTTTTGTTGAGTACAGTACGGCCGAAGTTGTGAAGCTCTGGGTTTCATTGCCAAAACTGAGAATTCTTGAAGAAACTCATGACCCGGGAAAAAATTCGATAGTTGGTATCAAAAGTAATACAAGGAAGTAGGGAAAAAAGACGTGGAGTAGTCCCAATGCTATAGGTGATGATGGTGATATTCGAGACTTCGGACCCGATAGAGCAGTTCAGTGGGAAATCCGCATAACGGCGTACAGTGGGTGTAGGTACTGTAAAATGAATGTCAACAAATACGCAAAGGAAAACGCTCTGGATTTGAAGGTTCTGATGAATAATTTGGTTTTCATACAAACGCATTTTCAAACTGTGTCTGAAACTATTACACGGTTAGAAAAATCAGAGCAAGAGATGCCGGAAGCTCTCAAATTAGTTGAGGAAATGACGCAGAGAGACACAAGTACACCGGTTACTGAACGTGTAAAATAGAAGTGGAAATCAATTTTATGTAAAAAATAACGGATGTGGAACATTGTGAAACATAAACAGCAAATTAGTGGAGCGCAGCTTTTCACAGTACAAACTGTGTTTGGTAGACAACTGAAAAAGATTTACGTTTGAGACACTGAAAATTTATCTTGTAGTACATTGCAATTCTGTACTGTAACTGCACTTCCTAAAGACGACCAATAGGATAAATGAAGAAATTAAAATTGCTACATGTTTATTTCCACCATTAACACTGTGCATAATTGAACACAAATGCTTATTAAAGACAGGAGAATAAATGCTTTTCACTTTCTTTTGACATTGTCATTGTGTAATGTATATTTACTTTCAGAATGTCCATATGTGTGTGTTTCCCCATACTACCGTACTCTATTCTAAATACCAACGTTGTTACCTCAACACATCTCTACCTTTCACTACCTGCAGCGAGTCAACAACCTATACTGCCCTCCCAAGCCGAAAGGCCGTATCTCAAAACTTGAATATTTTTCAGTATTGAGGATTTAGTGAATGATCAAAGCGCGCCTACTATCAGTCCAATAGTGATAAAAATAAATATTATTTTACTTACGTGGTGATTATAATGGCGTTTCTAAAATAAGGTTGAGTAGAATCAATATTCTGCGTCGTGACTACATAACAACTAACAAGCAAATGAAAATTGTGACATGTTTTCAATAATAAACTAGAAAAATTAATCGGAATACACCTTGTATATTAATTTTCATGATCAACGATGAATTAATTATAAGATCTATGTTTAAACTTCTTTTATGGGAAATCAGCATTCGGGTAGTGGCGATTACATGCTGAGAACGGATTAAAACACGAAGGATTTGTTACTAATGCAGTTACGTATAATTTGACTAGAATGGCAAATAGGAAATACTAAGCGAAAAGAACGTATGTCTGAGAAACGGCCTTTTTGTTTAGAAAAATGAACTTCCGCCAAATCACTCTCTACCTTTCACTACCTGCACTCCCAAACTAAAGGCTCAAAAACTTGAATATTTTTCATATTAATTTTGAGATACGACTTTCATTAAATCATATTTTAAAGGCACAATTCATTGAGAAACGGCCATTTCCTTTAGGAAATAAATATATTAGCATCTGAACTCTCCAATTATTTCAAAAACTGATTTTCAGAAAATCCTTGAGATACGCCCTTTTGACTTGGGAGGGCAGAATAGTACATGCACAGTAAACTTATTGTATCGGGTCCAAAGTCTCGAAGCCTGGTGATGATGATGATGATGATGATGATGATGATGATGATGATGATGATGATGATGATGATGATGATGATGATGATGATGATGATGATGATGATGATGATGATGATGATGATGTATTCTGTTCCTTAAAATATTTATATTGTGATTTTCACATTCGCTGTATCTCACTCACTACTACATGGACTTAAAATTTCGATATAATTTACTCTAAAGAAAGACCTTACCGTTGTCATTGGCAAAACCTACAAGATTTGGAACGCTTAAACCAACAAAAGGCCAGCTGTAGTTATAAAGCATTTTTAGTTGTATGATTTGAGTGCCTGAATGTTGACCGTTCTGGTCTGGCACTGCACTGAATCACCATATCCAAACATACAGCCGTAAAAAGCTAGGAGAAAAGAAAACTACCTGAAATAATAAAACAAAAATTGTATAAAACAGACAGACAATGCCCTCCCTAAACATATCCATAGTCAGACACTCGTAAAACATTTTTTTTCTGTTTTCTTTTTTGTCTCTGTTATTATGTTTCAACACGTGTCTGAAACGTTAGCACAGACCCGAGTGTGATGCGCGCCCCTCGCTTCTTGTGGCCGTTATAAACTCCTTCTATTCAACTTAGGCACGATCCTCATAAGCAATTGCACCTGAATACAGCCTAGAGTTGTTACACAGGATGTGCAGTTATTGTCTTTTATAGTGTGCAAAACAATGGAGAAAGAAGTCAGCCTACCGTTTTTTCTGGAGATTTTGATGAAAAAAAAAAAGAAGCAATAAAATGGAGCTAATAGGAAACTTACATACTTAGGCTTTTAGAGAACACGGAGATTCATTGCCGCCTTCACATAAGCCCGCCATCGGTTCCTATCCTGAGCAAGATTAATCCAGTTTCTATCATCATATCTCACCTCCCTCAAATCCATTTTAATATTATCCTCCCATCTACGTCTCGGCCTCCAGAAAGGTCTTTTTCCCTCCAGCCTTGGATTCGCCCATACGTCCGACATGCCATGTCTATCTAAAACGTCTGAATTTAATGTTCCTAGCTCATAAGAAACAGAGAAGAAATAGTACATTATGCAACGAGCCTATAATGATAGTAATTAAGACGCGAGTATGTTTGTTTATGAAACGAGCGCAAGCGAGTTTCATAATTTTCATACGATCGTTTTAATTACCATTATAGGCAAGTTTCATACGACTTTTTATGCTTGACCATATTTCTAACTTGAAATTATTAAGAAGTATTCATTTTATTCGCATCTCACTGAAGAGCAGAAGTGACCTTGTGCAAGCTCGTAAATTGTGAGATGTGCGCAGAAGCGAAAGTATTGATTTTTTCCGAGGAACAATAATGTCATTGACCTTGATGTAATGTAGAGAATAACATGAACTAATTTTGATGTAACCTGGAAATTGATTTAGAATTGAAAAACGAGATGACAAATTGAATTTATTTGAATATTATTTACAATTAACGCTAATTATTATAGTAACAGAACATAACCTTCTGCGACAGTATTGGATTTCCAGCCTCCGTGACGTTTCCCTCGTTGTCTTTCGATTGCATATCCGAGAATAATCGAAAACCTGAACTTTAATGAATAGGTGTACTTTAATGACATGCATTAAAGGACTGCTACCAGGTGTATAATTACTACATTTCGGCATTGTCGAGCATAAAAAATATTAAAATAGCAGAGACTAAGAAAAATTTTAAGATAATGCACATAGAGAAGGGGAAAAATAAAATAATCGAGAAAAAGGAAATTATGAGAGGAAGGATGTGGAGCTAAAGAGAAAAGTCAGTTACTTTCGCAGAAGTTCACTTGCTTCTTCTTCTTCTTTATCGTTACCTTTTGCCGTCAAGGGTCGGAACCTTTTATGCACTTTCTCAACTCACTAGTCGGCCTGGGTAGCGCAGTCAGTATAGCGCTGGCCTTTTGTGCTCGAGGTTCCGGGTTCGATCCCGGCCCAGGTCGATGGCATGTAAGTGTGCTTAAATACGACAAGCTCACGTCAGTAGATTTACTGGCATGTAAAATAACTCCTGCGGGACAAAATTTCGGCACACTGGCGACACTGATATAACCTCGGCAGTTGCGAGCGTCGGTAAATAAACCATAATTTGAATTTTTCAACTCACTATTCTGGGAGTGTTTGACTTCCAGTAAGGTCCAGGTTTTCAATATACTACTCCTTTTTCAGCTTGCTTTTCCTATTCGGAAAACTTCTCTATTCTCTGAATCATACGAGTATAATAGTCTAGGTGGTACCTCTGATCGAGGTCCTGGCTGATATGTACATCTATTACCAGGCAGTACATCTCACTTGGCGATATGTGTCAGAGGAAGAACAATTGTTATTATTTGTATACATCTGAAGTCTGATTAATGTAACATATTACCAGTCAGCGATGTATGCAATGAAGGGGAAAAGGGACTGGCCACCCTACTCCATTATCTCCTGGCTAAATTGCCTCATGAGTGATGCCTTATTGGATGTTCTGTATGGTTGTGAAACTTGGACTCTCACTTTGAGAGAGGAACAGAGATTAAGTGTCTTTGAGAATAAGTTGCTTAGGAAAATGTTTGGGGCTAAGAGGGATGAGCTGCACGCATTGTATTCTTCACCTGACATAATTAGGAACATAAAATCCAGACGTTTGAGATGGGCAGGGCATGTAGCACGTATGGGCGAATCCAGAAATGCATACTCGTATAGAGTGTTAGTTGGGAGACCGGAGGGAAAAAGACCTTTGGGAAGGCCGAGACGTAGATGGGAGGATAATATTAAAATGGATTTGAGGGAGGTGAGATATGATGATAGAGACTGGATTAATCTTGCTCAAGATAGGGACCAATGACGGGCTTATGTGAGGGCGCAGTGAACCTGCGAGTTCCTTAAAAGCCATTTGTAAGTAAGTAACTACTGCCCAAATGTAAAATTTCAATTGTGTCCAGGAATCAGTGGATAGAGTGTTGACATTCCTACTCTGTATCTATTGATCCCCAGGAAATTGCAGCTTCTACAGAATAGACTGATTGGTTCCAGTGCAATAGGACTTCTGTTATCTCCTTCTGTTAAAAAGAATGAAGAAGAGAAAAAGAAACAGTAAGCTATCCGATCTTCTCGTTAGTCTAGAAAGCGAAGAAGAATACGACTAAGAAGTGGAAGAATATAGGAAGGGGTCGTTACTAGACAGTCTGTAACCTCTTGGCCCTCATTTCCTCGGCTTTAAATAATGGCTTTAGAGCCTAGAGGAACTTCAATTCTGACCTTTCAATGAATACTGTCTTGTGCACTGAGTAATAACACTTGCGAAGAGAATCTTTCCATATTTTTATATCTGTTCTTGTAGCTAGTAGATGTTGGAAATCATGTGTCTCTTCTATTCTCCCAGGGTTATTAGATAATGCACGAGACCATGCAACCATGAAATTTCAATTAATTTTATTATCCCGTTACTACACATGGATGTGAATCATGAGTAGCAGATAAGAGCTCAAGGCATGGGGACAACGTCCAACAACTGGAATAACAAATCAAAATGACTTGTGGCCGCGATCCGGGTGTTCTGAGAACGTGAAGAGATAAGCGTGCTGCTGACTAATTTAATATTTATAGTAAAAATCTCATTGAAATTCTTTAACTACAAAATGTATGCAGAGACAATCAGAATAATTATTAAATGCCACATTGCCACGCTAATATTCTTTGTAATTCTAAACTTTTCGCTTCATTTTCCAAAAATGGAAAACATTGCGATTTTTTAAATTTACGTTTATTTTATTCTCTGATATTTAATGAAAAGATTGTAAAAATTTTATTTCGAAATTCCATCAGGAATTGCCCCAAAATAATTATTTAATGCCATAATACCACATCTACTTACTTACTTACTTACTTACAAATGGCTTTTAAGAACCCGAAGGTTCATTGCCGCCCTCACATAAGCCCGCCATCGGTCCCTATCCTGTGCAAGATTAACCCAGTCTCTATCATCATATCCCACCTCCCTCAAATCCATTTTAATATTATCCTCCCATCTACGTCTCGGCCTCCCCAAAGGTCTTTTTTCCGGTCTCCCAACTAACACTCTATATAATATCACACCACTCATCTTTAAAACCCTAAACTTATGTTTCATTTTCCGAAAGTTATATATTTTTTAAGTAATGTACCCATAACTCAGAAAGTAGCTGATATATTAGATTGAAATTTTGAACACTCTCTTAACTTTGTATAGGCCTACGCTTCATTTAAATGACAGGCAAATTTTGATAACTGGTGTAATTTTCAATTAGTACAAGATTCATTCTTGCAGAGAAAGATAAATTTGGGAAAATTATAAAAAAAAAATATAAACTAACGCAACTCTCTATATATTAACTAAAAGTGTACAGAATTTCATTCAGTTGTCTTCATTGGCTTTTGTAAAAATGGTAAATGAGTAAAACGAAAATTACTAAAATTCTTTAAGCCAACCTTGCATAACATTATTGTTCAATTGGCATGCATCATATCATAATGTTATAGACAAAGATTGTTATGTAAATAAATAAATAAATAAATAAATAAATAAATAAATAAATAAATAAATAAATAAATAAATAAATAAATAAATAAATAAATAAATAAATAAATAAATAAATAAATAAATAAATAAGTAAGTAAATAAGTAAATCCAAATTTTAAAACCTCCAGCAAAACCTAAGGGAGTCACGACATTTTGAAATGTATTGCACATTTACTGACATCTTCCTTTTGTAAAGAAGCATTAGCTCTCTTCTCTTGTTATTTTTAATATGGGCAAGCAGATGGTGCGTTGCTGCTGTAGACAATTTTCAGCAGGATGTCAAAATGTGCATGACGAGGAGCGCAGTGGGGCCAACCATCATCACAGATGACCTTGTGGAGCAACGCACCATCTGCTTGCTCATGACGTTAGGCCCATAGACCTGGCACAGCTGACGATAAATTTCAATCAGCGCTATGCCCTGCGCATTCAAAAACTTTATCACTGATCGCACTTCACACGGCGGGAGCTGGAATAGGAGCGTCCATCTTCAACCAATACAACGGAAGCTACTGAGAGCACTCGCAAGTTCCGCTAGCGTACACGCAGTAGCTTCGCACAACATACGGTTTGCTTCCTGTGGGACGAGTGGGAAAGTTACCGTAATTTCCCATAACTATGGTCCAGGCACCCAACTATGGTCCAAAACGCATGATGTACTACTTAGTCCCCCAAGAGTTCGATGTTTGCCATTTAAGGCGCCACTGTGATGGAATTATGTTCCCCATAGTTGCTTCTATCTACCATTACACGTGGCAATGATATGGATGCTTAACAAGGTCAGTGTGCATCGTTCTATTGAATGTGTGAAGGCACGAAATCATTCAATTTGTGTTTGTCTGTTCTATTAAGCTCTCCTCTGTAGAACTCGTAAATTATAGATATATGATTGTTTGTACAATTAAACCTGGCTATAGTGTTTACTTTCACGTAATAATTAGACTGGCAGAGGTTAAGGACTCTGCGTGAAAAATGTTTAACCTCAAGGCTAGAAGTCAGTCCTCAACTATGTACCACAATTTTTCGTTGACCATAGTTGTATTTCATTTTGAAATATTTGTTTTAATGAAATGTGAACAATTTGATTATTTACTTCTGCAAATACGGTATCTCAGTATATTCTAAAACACCATTTAACATTATAGTCCAGTAAATAAAGAAACAGGCTGTTCCAGCATCAATGGTACTAGCACGAATAATGGTCCTGTAATACGAAAACTTCAGGGTAGAAGGATCACAACCGTCCCTGTAAGTGACTATGAGAGCGATGAAATTTAATTGGATACACAGATTATGATGTTTCCGGTGTACTCTCCATATTTACAGACAGTGAGTCAGATGTGGAAACGAAGACGAAATCTGTTAAAATAATGCTAAAGGCACATAGTTATATGGTAGTTACTTATGAGGAGGAATTGTGGCCAGGGAAAGTTTTGGAAGTGAAGAACAATGGAGCTGTTGTTTCATGTATAGTAAGAAGCGGCAATTACTGAGGGGAGGCAATATCCGCTATTAGTAACATCTGGGTGGCCACAAAATCAGTTGAACATTTGGAAGAAAATTGAAACAATTTGTAAGTTTTACACATTTTAATTAAGTTATATCCATTGTTTGGCGTTGAAAATAATAGCGCAAGTGACAATAAAAAAGAGTTTTTTTGGGGAAGCAATGTTTTCTTCATTTCATAATGGGTTTTCTGATTCTCATAAAAATTGAGAAACTTTAGGTGGCCCGCTATTTTTTCCGGTGAGTGTAGTTGTTCATTATTGCAGGAAAATGACTTTCAGATTTCACTTGTTTATTGTGCAATGTGTACTAATAAATAGAATCCAAGTACTTTTCATTTATTTTTAATATTTCTGTGCTAGATTATGTTTCTACCCTTAAATTAGAAACTCATTGTATTGATTTACGAATAATTACAGATCCAGCTATGGTCCATTCATGCTTTCAGGTATGTGTATATGAGTGGACCATAGTTGGGCAACTCAGAATACAACTATGTACCAATGATTATTATTTTTCAACACTTGTAATTAAATAATTTCAAACACATATATCAATATTTATTTAATATACACTTACAAGAGTCCGAAGCCAAAATTTCACTTAATCTGGATGAATAGTATTGAATATACAAAGAAAAATGCGACAAATGTGGACCATAGTTAGGGAAACTACGGTACTTTATGGACGGACGCGCCTCGTATCTAGAGGCCATTTGGACTTTGAAATTTTGTTAATATTGCAACTTGTTAATAGTATTCCATTATGTGTATCTTCATTTTTATGAAAGAAACATTTTAGGTTATGAGGAAATTATTTTTTTTTTCAAACATTTTACGAACTTCTAAGTCCAGTGTGCCATTCACAGGGACATTCAACAATAAACAGGACGATATTTTACGATCAGTATTCGGAACATGCATGTTCAAAAGGTATTCCATATTTGTAACACTTCCTCTATCAATTTTTATTAATATCAAAATCGGTGATATCCTCCTTTTCAAAGCTGCAGGTGCAAGAAAATATTGTTGACATGATGTATAGCCTTCATTAAAATTCACACGGTACCATTCAGCCATTACGTAACTTAAATGCCGTTACGAATTGTCGCTTGTTATTACATATTATTTTTTAAAGATCGTTGACCTATGAACGTTCGACTATTGGAATTGGTGTTTCATTCCGCACTCGTATACAACTTGCACGTCACGTCCCAGATTCTTTAAAGACGGATGATTGATTTATAGCGGTCCGCTCATGTTAACGACTGCTGTAATTGGTTTCTATAGGCATCGGGATGTTACAGAACTTCATTAAATCACCTGTATTCTGTGCTCACAAGACTATCGAACCGAGAACCGCAAGCAATTACAGCTGCAGCTCCGTATCTGCTTCAAAGCTGGAAACTCAAGCAGACTCCGACCTCCCCCCCCCCCCGCTTATAAGCACCTGCTGCTCGCAGTGAAAGATTACGGGACTGACGGCTGACACATGCAAACATTCACAGAACTACGAGTATAATACCTTGCATAAATTATCAATATCTCAGTAGGTCACCAGTAGTTCGCTGATAATTAACTATTATACAGGTTGTGAGCTACGTAAAGTTGCGACCTTGTAGAATATTGGCCCGATAGTTTTGGTAGGCCTGCAATACGAAAATCTGCTATTTATTTACTTATTTATGTATTTACTTGTTTGTTTATTTATTTATTCATTCATTTAGCTACTTCCTTATTTATTTATTTATTTATTTATTTATTTATTTATTTATTTATTTATTTATTTATTTATTTATTCATTCATTTATTCATTCATTTACTCATTCATCATTCATTCATTTATTTATTCATTCATTTATTTGTTCATTTATTCATTTATTTATTCATTCATTTATTCATTAATTCATTTATTCATTCATTTATTCATCCATTGATTTATTCATTCATTTATTTATTCATTTATTTATTCATTCGTTCATTCATTTATCTATTCATTCATTCATGTATTCATTAATTAATTCATTCATTCATTTATTCATTTATTCATTCATCATTTATTCAGTCATCATTTATTCAGTCATTCATTCATTTATTTATTCATTTATTATT
Organism: Periplaneta americana; assembly: GCA_025594305.2. Lineage (NCBI taxonomy): Eukaryota > Metazoa > Arthropoda > Insecta > Blattodea > Blattidae > Periplaneta > Periplaneta americana. The sequence goes on from JAJSOF020000027.1 coordinate 103,288,369, forward strand.
TTATTCATTCATTTATTTATTCATCTATTTATTCATTCATTTATTCATTCATTGATTTATTCATTCATTTATTGATCCATTTATTCATTCATTTACTTATTCATTCATTAATTTATTAATTCATCATTCATTCATTTATTCATTCATTTATTTATTCATTTATTCTTTTATTCATTCATTTATTTATTCATTTATTTATTAATTAATTCATTCATTCATTCATTCATTTATTCATTGATTTATTCATTCATTCATTTATTCATTCATTTATTCATTCATTCATTCATTTATTTATTTATTTATTGAGTCATTTATTTATTTATTCATTCATTTATTCATTCATTCATTTATTCGTTAATTCATTTATTCATTTATTTATTTATTTATTTACTGCGGTAGAAATGGTCGTAGTTTTGGTAGTATTGCTCATAAAAGAAACTTGAATGCATGTATATGAATCGAACTAATTTTACATAATTATTCATAGCTTTTCTACCAAGAAGAAGTTTTTCACTGCAAATCCAGCATTCTCCAATCTTTCCTATTCTGCCATCCTCTTCGTCTTCGCATACGATCTATACAGTTTAATGTTGTCTACTAGGCACGTCTTTGATATCCTGCAATGCAATAGTATGCTCGTAATGAGATCTACCCTGAATTCATAACTTGTGTTGGGCCAGTCCGTGGTCCAGGCAACAGAAAGGTTTTCTCCGAGTACTCCGGTGCAATATAGTTCGCCTCCTATGATGCATCGAAGGAAAAACTAAACCGGCGGGAAAAGGAACTAGTTTTTCGGCGCGTCACTTCTAGATTGGAACCTCTTAATGAATGACGCAGAGTATAGTAATCTATTTATTGTACAGCTACAATTTAGTAGGGCTATTTAGTACCTGTCAGAAAAATACTGCTACTTATATATATATTCATTTATTTAGTTATTTATTTATTTGGTTGTTTATTTGTTAATTTATTTAGTTACTTGCTTCCTTACTTATTTTTTTACATTTATTTATTTACTTATTTATGCATTTATTTGTTCATTTATTCATTCATTCAGTTACTTGCTTCCTTACTTATTTGTTTATTTATGTATTTATTTGTTTGTTTATTTATTCATTTATTTAGTTATTTGCTTCCCTACTTATTTATTTGTTTTTCATTTATTTATTTATTTACTTATTTATTTATGTATTTATTTGTTTATGTATTTATTTAGTTACTGGCTTCCCTTACTTATTTGTTTGTTCATTTATTTGTTTACTTACTTATTTATTTTGTACTTATTTATTTACTTACTTATGTATTTATTTGTTTATTCATTTATTTATTACTTGCTTCCTTATTATTTATTTGTTTATTTATTTATATTTATTTATTTATTATTTGTTTATTTATTCATTTATTTATTTATTTATTCATTCATTTGCTTGCTTATTATTTATTTATTTATTCATTTATTTATTTACTTGCTTATTGATGTATTTATTTTGTTGTTCATTCATTCATTTATTTATTTATTATTTGTTTATTTATTCATTCATTTATTTAGTTGCTTGTTTCCTTACTTATTTATTTGTTTGTTCATTTTTATTTATTTACTTATTTATTTATTTTTTTTGATTTATTTATTTATTTACTTTTTGATGTATTTATTAGGTTGTCCATTCATTCATTTATTTAGCTACTTGCCTCCTTACTTATTTATTTGTCTTTCATTTATTTATTTACATATTTATGTATTATTTGTTTATTTATTTATTCATTCATTTATTTACTGCTTGCTTCCTTATTTACTTGTTTGTTCATTCATTTATTTATTTATTATTTATTTATGTATTTATTTATTCATTTATTTAGTTACTTGCTTCCTTATTTATTGTTTATTCATTTGTTTATTTAATTACTTATTTATTTACTTATTTATTAATTTGCTTATTTAATCATTTATGTATTTATTATTTATTTATTCATTATTTATTTACTTACTTATTTACTTGCTTATGTATTTATTTACTTATTTATTTATATGTTTATATATTTATTCATATACTTATCTTTATTTATTTATATAAGTTACTTGTTTATTTATGATATTCATTAATGGTACAGTGATGGAATACCAACGAAAACCTACAATCAGGATACCGTCTTTGTCCATTTGGACCCGTCGGAATTTGAACCCAGATTACCACCGTGGAAAGTGACTAACTAATCGTGTGCCACCGAAATCATAAATACTCTAAAGCAGTCTGACCTACAACGCGGAATGCTACGACCAAATAATAGAATACAAACACTCCAGTCGTGTAAGAATGCCTTTGACTTCGTTTTCAATGGCATGTACATCACCTCTAAAACTTTTTGTACTGCATTATCGGAGCATCAAAACCATTACAGCTTGCAGGCGAGTGGACCGCAACTGATGATGTCATAGAACATGACGTGCTGGAATCTGACGATCGACGACAGCAGTTAAAATAAAATGGAATAAAATCGCAGCTAATAGAATTCCCAATTGACAGTTGAAGCCAGCGTGTGCATCATAAACAGCTCATGATATATTATTTACCGATTACCTTGTTGTCTCAAGCAAGCAATGGGGGGAAGAGCCAGGAACCCGAAACGTTGGTTCTGCAAGTTCAGTGTTGCCTGCGTGAGATTTCTTTGCTTAGAGAAGATGAGAGGTGTGTCGTAATTTATTGGCCATTATACAACCAATCGTCTCGCATTCAAAATGAATAGCTGAAAATTATGAGTGCGTCACTTGTCTTACTCAACACAAAGGATGTGCGAAGACTTCTTCGCATACAAGAATGTTCGTAGCAGTATATTGCATTTTTATTGAACGAAAGTTCAAGGTTCTTGCTTTAGAAATTTTATTCTAGACTTTTAGGAGTTTATATTAAATTCATCCATAATATATCCTCTTCTTTTTATAACTAATATACAAAAATGTTCTCATAAAGAACTGGGGAAAACAAGCGTATGACATCGTACACCTTAAAAATACACAAAAATAAAATAAAATTGTATATGGGTACAATCAGATAGGTCCTACAGTAGCGTGCAAATTAATCCGAACAACGTAATTACTTATGCAAAAACACTCAAACGGGATAAAAAAAAAAGATCTAAGACATACCTCAGTAATCTATGTGGCCTTCCTTGTTCCTAATAACAGCTCTGAGACGATTTGGCATGGATTCCACTAATTTCCCACAAATATTCTTAATTTATTCTCGCGAAACCATACACCAATGAGGGCAGAAATCATCTTCTCCTTTGCAGAACAATCCATTTTTTGCATTCTTCTTTTGAAAATTGACCACAAGTTCTCAATGGGGTTGATGTCGGGTGAGTTGCCTGGCCAGGGGAGTACCTGAATATTCTTCTTGTTGAAGAATTCTGTAGTTTTTCGAGACGTATGGCATGGTGCCAGGTCTTGCTGGAACACACCTCTGTCATCCGGAAATGATTTTTGCAGCTGGGGTACGATTCTGGTTTCCAATAAGTGAACATATTTGTCAGAATTCATCATTCCCTTGGTAGGTATTAATGCTCCAAGCCCTTCATGTGTAAAACAACCCCAAAACATTACTTTAGGGGGGTATTTGAGTGCTTGTTGGAGATGAGCTGCTGTTACTTTTTCGGATCCTTTCCGTACGTAAGAAACACGGTGGCCGTGGACCTCGAAATGAGACTCATCGGAAAAAGTACATTCTTCCAGTCATTCACTGTCCAGTGTTGATGTAATTTTGCCCACGTTAAGCGTTTTTGCACATAACAGGGGTTAGCAGTTGCTTCTTAGCCTTCGTCCAGATTCTAAAAGCCTACGCCGCACTGTTGTGATGTGAATATTCGCCCCAGTGGTAGCCATTAACTCGCGGGTTAAGTCGATAGCAGTTAGTCTAGGATTTAATTTACTTTTCCTGACAATTAAACTATTATCTGCAGGTGAAGTCTTCCTTTTCCGGCCACAGTTTCCTTTTTTCTGGGGTGTGATGGATCCAGTCTCCCTGTATCGTTTTATGATCGAATTAACAGTAGCCAAACCGATGTGACATTCTGCAGCAATTTGCCTCTGTGTCATAGAAGAATGCTCTGCTAATGTTATAATTTTAGACCGTTTTCGTGGAGTTGTATCCATTTGTGAAGACGACAGAATGTACACAGGATTGCAGTATTAAGTCTTCAAAACAAATGAAATGCTTATAAGTACAAAAGGACAAGCAAAATGTCACATATTATAAAAAAAATAATAACGACAGACCTTCAACAATGGAATTACACGTACTACAGATGAAAAATAAAGCGGTATGAGCAGCTGTGAGGCCAACAATGACAGAAAATGTAAAAATATGTCGTGTTCGAATTAATTTTCACGCTACTGTATTGCTTATGAATTCTGAGAATGATCTACAATAGTACATTATGCAACGAGCCTATAATGATAGTAATTAAGACGCGAGGATGTTTATGAAACGAGAGCAAGCGAGTTTCATAATTTTCATACGAGCGTCTTAATTACCATTATAGGCAAGTTTCATACGACTTTTTATGCTGGATCATATTTCTAACTCGAAATTATTCATAACTATTCATGTTATTCTTATGTGACTGGGGAGCGAACTGACCTTATGCAATCTCGTAAAATGTGAGATGTGCGCAGACGCGAAAGTGTTGATTTTTTTCCGGGCAACGAATGTCAATGACCTTGATATATAATCTAGAGAGTAAGATAAACGTTAAACTTGATATAACCTTGAAATTGAATTCGACATTGAAAAACGAGATGACAAATTGAATTTATTTGAATATTATTTACAATTAACGCTAATTATTATAGTAACAGAACATAACCTTCTGCGACAGTATTGGATTTCCAGCCTGCGTGACGTTTCGCTAGTTTTCTTTCGATTGCATATCCGAGAATAATAGAAAACATGAACTTTAATGAATAGGTGTACTTTAATGACATGCATTGAAGGACTGCTGCCAGGTGTATAATTACTACATTTCGGCATGGTCGAGCATAAATATAATTATATGGCTTTAATAATACAGGGACATCATTTTATTTTTACTTCAATTTTTATTGTACCTGAGTTTTGAATGTACTTCACTCCCACCCCTTCAACTAGTAAACTTCCAACCGTTCACGACACAGAGCTGAGGGCGCGTAAGCAGTACTGAGTGAGTACAGTACGTTCCAGAAATATGTTCGCGTTTTCCAGTGACGAAAGAGCTTTCAATATTGAATCATATTTTCGCACAGGTAATGTCGTCCGTTTGCCTGCGTCGCATCCCGGTTTCCCCCACCTGCTTCTGTTCGCCCCTCTGTAAAGTCTAGTAGCTGGGCTATCTTAGCTCTTTTCTGAAAACATTAATTTCTGTTAGGAATTGGACGTCTACGTAATATTACACAAGTGTTTAAAATAACTTAAATAAAAGGGCCTCGTTAAGTAATTAACTGTCACGTGATCACCCCTCTTTCTACGACCCTGCGACAAAACCACTTGGACGGACAGTAGATAGCATTTCTGAGTAATTTTATCTTTTCGGATCGGGCAGAAGTGAAGATTGAATTTATAATACGTACGTAGAGTAGGTACAGAATTATTTCAACATGAGTTACTCGTACGAAGAACGAAACTGGTAATTGGAATTAGGTACAATACAATACAGTGTGATAATATGCACAAAAGAACTGAAGCCTGTATCGAAATGAATGGCCACCATTTTTAAAAATGTGTTTAAATATCCATATTATGATTATTTTTCATTTTAACTTCATTCTCTATATCGTACGCTAATGCGCTGCAACAGTACAATATACATTGCATAATTAATACGTTCGCATGGATAGTTCAATTCGTGAGTAAAAACACTAAGTGTTAATACAGTACTGTATTTTGATTAAACAAAAACCTAAAAAAATTATCAAACTCAAAATTGCGATATTTCCTAGTTTACATAAATGGATGAACTACTTTTCTTCCCTCCTATACCTACTCCAGTCGTGGAAGGGGTAGCAAACGGTACTTCCTGTTTCAATCTTTAATAGAAAGGTATAGCCAGATTAATATTAAAAATGTTAGTAAAAATAAAATGACGTCCCTGTACAAGATGATTCAGTGCAAAGTTAAACGCGAAATATTGAATGCTCTACAGAACATTCTGCGAAAGGGAACTTGAGGTCGGCGGATTCAGAGTAAAGAGATTATGAGCTTAAACATGTCTGCCTCTGTCACTTACTGTTTTCCATATTATCTGCTTTTATTATTTATATCTATTTAGAGGAAGTCGAAAGGATAGCAATGGAAATGGAAGCTTATAATGGAAAAGAGAGCATCTTGTGCAGACTTTTGGAAACAAGAAACTAAGAAAGAGAGTAGTGCAGTTCTTTGTGTGGAGTGTGGCATTTAATAATAATAATAATAATAATAGTAATAGGAATAGCGCACAAATTTGTAAAGTATAAATATTTTATGGGATAAAACATGGACGTTACGACGAAATGAAGAAAATCGACTATGAGCATTTGAAATGTGGATAAGGAGAAGAATGGAGGGTGTGAAATGAACAGACAGAATTAGAAATGAAGCTGTGTTGGAAAGAGTGAGTGAAGAAAGAATGATGCTGAAACTGGTTGGGTCATTGGCTGAGAAGAAACTGCCTACTGAAGGATACACTGGAAGAAAAGTTCGAGACAGTAGAAGATAGATGATAGACAACAATAAGATATGTATATGGATCGTATGCGAAGGCAAAGAGGAAGGCGGAATAGGAAAGATTGGAGAATGCTGGATTTGCAGTGGAAAACCTCTTCTTGGTAGCAAAGTTATGAATAAAAGAATGGATCTATTTTCACCTAATGAGTTAATTATTTACATTATAATTACTAACAAAGAATGAATAATTAATGAATAAATCAATGACTCCATGCATGGCAGATCGAATTAGTTAATGATATAATGAAGTGAAAGAAAGCATAAACAAAAATAAATAATGAATTAGACAAAATAGGAAAATATTTGGGGCTAAGAGAGATGAAGTTACAGGAGAATGGAGGAAGTTACACAACACAGAACTTCACGCATTGTATTCTTCATCTGACATAATTAGTATCATTAAATTCAGACGTTTGAGATGGGCAGGGTATGTAGAACGTATGGGCGAATCCAGAAATGCATATAGAGTGTTAGTTGGGAGACCGGAGGGAAATAGACCTTTGGGGAGACCGAAACGTAGATGGGAGGATAATATTAAAATGGATTTGAGGGAAATGGGATACGATGATAGAGAGTGGATTAATCTTGCACAGGATAGGGACCGACGGCTTGCTTATGTGAGGGCGGCAATGAACCTGCGGGTTCCTTAAAAGCCATTTGTAAGTAATTATTAGACAAAATAGATTAATATGGGTGCTTTAATGAGTTGATGAAAGGCTAAACCAAATGCAACAATGAACAAGTGAATTAATAAAATGGAACCAACACATTAATTACCTTAGTAATTAATTACGTAAAATAATATATTATTTTGTTTTATTGAGGAATTACTTGTCAATAAGTTTATTACGAACAATATACTCAACTTTATTTCAATCGATAATTATGTATGGAATTATAGGATGGGGATAGCTGATTTAAATCCAATTTTAATCCACTTTATTTGTTACAGAAGAAAATAATTAAAATATGTCTTCATAAACCTATTGATTTTCCATCTCAAAAATTGTTTTTAGACTTTAATGTAGACTACTTAACGTAAGACAAATTTATTATATTGTATTAATAAAATTCATACATAAAAATCGAAATAATTTTGAATTATATTCTCATAGTTATGAAACAAAAGGTATGAATTCTTTAAGATTGTTTGAACCAAAATGCAACACTGTTACAGTATTTAATCATAGTAGTAATTTAGGCCCAAGAATATATAAAAAATTTATATTTAAATATCCTAATCTTGTCAATTCTAATAGTTCTAGTATTAAATTAAAAAAATTACGTATGGATTTTATAAAAATTGAAAAATTGTAAATTTAAATTTATATACTATAATTGCATAGTAGACATAAGACAAATTGTAATATATACGTCTTAATTTCAATTCAGGAATCCGCCCCTGAGCACGAGTTCTACTCTTTCAGGGGCGAGCTAAAGCTGTTCTGTATATATTATATTTTATGCTCGACCATGCCGAAATGTAGTAATTATACACCTGGTAGCAGACCTTTAATGCATGTCATTAAAGTACACCTACTCATTAAAGGTCAGGTCTTTCAGCCAATGACGACTCAGGTTACAACTGTTCAGCCAATGACAGGTCAGCTTTCTACCGTTATAAAACCGAAAGTATCGATTATTCTCGGATATGCAATCGAAAGACAATTAGCGAAAAGTCACGGAGGCTGGAAATCCAATACTGTCGCAGAAGGTTATGTTCTGTTACTATAATAATTAGCGTTAATTGTAAATAATATTCAAATAAATACAATTTGTCATCTCGTTTTTCAATGTCTAATTTTATTTCAATGTTATCTCTGTAGGTTCTTATGGCCTAGCAAGGTCAATGTGGACATCTGTTCCTCGGAAAAAATCAATACTTTCGCGTCTGCGCACATTTCACAACATCCGAGACATTGCTCCAGGTCAGATACAATAAAATTAATAATATCAAGTTAGAAATATGGTCGAGCATAAAAAGTCGTATGAAACTCGCCTATAATGGTAATTAAGAAGCTCGGATGAAAATTATGAAACTCGCTTGCGCTCGTTTCATAAATATCCATACTCACTTCTTAATTACCTTCATTATAGGCTCGTTGCATAATGTACTATTATGTTACAATTATTAGCAAAATAATAAATAAATAAATAAATAAATAAATAAATGAGACCAAACTAGTGGAAAAAAGAATAAGTGAATGAATAGAATAATTAAAGAAATAAGAGTTGGTATTGAAGAAGTAAACGAGTGAGAAGTGATTGGATGAATACTTTAACAATTGAATAAATTTCTTAATGAGTAAAAGAAAGAACAGTAAGAGAGAAAGGAATGTCATAAGAAAGAACTCGATAGTGGTGACCGCTCTCTGGAGTCGAATTTCGAACCTCCCGAAGTCAGTACACCACCTGACGGCCAACACTTTCGATTCGAGTGCTCTACATTATCAATAAAGTGAGCTGGCCCATACAAATGGTAACTTGTGTGTACAATGTTGTGGAGTGCAGTAATTGGCACGCATTGAAGTCCCATAATTGACAGTGCGGAGGATATATTGCTCGACGTAGAACATGTTTCAGGCATCTCTATGACAACGCTTGTTTATCCTAATCCCTGTGGCACACACACACACACACACACACACACACACACTCTTTGAAATGATATGGGCCCACGATGGAAAGGTAGAAACAAGTTCTGGTATGGTTGGTTGCTTGGTTACTGCCGACATCCAAATAATTCGCTATTCTCAACTAATATCGGTCTATTTTCTGCCTCGCCGTAGGCAAATCGTTACCCATTTCATTACGAAAACCTATTCTCCTCTGTGGAAGTTTGTCTCATTTATAGTTAGCTCCAAAACGTTGTATGATTGGTCTGTGATGCAGTACGAGAAAGCAGATATTCCACACAATACTAAATAATATCTATTGCAACTTTCTGGGTAAAACTACAGATATTCACTCCTCTCATTTCTACTCCTAATGAAAGTAACACGAGGAACAACATAAAGTAGTGGTTCCCAAAATGGGGTCCGCGAATATAATGATAATAATAATAATAACAATAATAATAATAATAATAATAATAATAATTAATAATAATAATAATGATAATAATACCTACTTACAAATGACTTTTAAGAAACCCGCAGGTTCATTGCCGCCCTCACATAAGCCCGCCATCGGTCCCTATCCTGAGCAAGATTAATCCACTCTCTATCATCATATCCCACCTCCCTCAAATCCATTTTAATATTATCCTCCCATCTACGTCTCGGCCTCCCCAAAGGTCTATTTCCTCCGGTCTCCCAACTAAAACTCTATATTTATTTCTGGATTCGCCCATACGTGCTACATGCCCTGCCCATCTCAAACGTCTGTATTTAATGTTCCTAATTATGTCCGGTGAATAATACAATGCGTGCAGTTCTGTGTTGTGTAACTTTCTCCATTCTCCTGTAGCTTCATCCTTCTTAGCCCCAAATATTTTCCTAAGAACCTTATTCTCAAATACACTTAATCTCTGTACCTCTCTCAAAGTGAGAGTCCAAGTTTCACTACCATACAGAACAACCGGTAATGTAACTGTTTTATAAATTCTAATTTTCAGATTTTTTGACAGCAGACTAGATGACAAAAGCTTCTTAACCGAATAATAACACGCATTTCCCATATTTATTCTGTGTTTAATTTACTCCCGAGTGTTATTTATATCTGTTACTGTTACTCCAAGATATTTTAATTTTTCCACCCCTTCGAAGGATAAATCTCCAATTTTTATATTTCCATTTCGTACAATATTCTGGTCACGAGACATAATCATATTGCTATGTGGAAAAATTCTACACATGCAGAAACCATAATTACAATAGACCACAATTGATTTACAGTATTTATTTTCAGTCAGTAGTATTCATAACTTGTATAATGTTTTATATCATCATCATTATCATCATCAACAACATCATCATCATCAAAAACATCGTCTCCATCATATGACAGTAGTATAACACTACTTTACATCCAAAAAAACTTTAACACAAGGAAACATATGAAAAATTAAGTGAATAACTATGACAAATAAAGACACAAAACAAATTAAACATCAAAGTCGTGTCAGAAAATACTTTGCTAAAACGTTCCAATGATGCCACTCTATAGATTTTTTTTAAGTCTGTCACGTAATATGAATTCATTACAGCCAAGTCTTTTAGTTGCATATCTAATGCAAGATCTATTTTCTATTAGCTGTTTAGCCCCCTCTAACTTTTAGAAGACCACGACTTTGTGGACGTTTCTGGCACATGATTTATTTTACTTGGTTATTTAACGACGCTGTATTAACTACGAGGTTATTTCACGTCGATGGAATTGGTGATAGCGAGATAATATTCGGCGAGATGAGGCCGAGGATTCGCTATAGATTACCTGACAGATTACCTGGGAAAAACCCAACCAGGTAATCAGCCCAAGCGGGAATCGAACCCGCGCCCGAACGCAACTCCGAATCGACAGGCAAGCGACTTAGCCGACTGAGCTACGCTGGTGGTTCTCTGTAACGGGAAGTTAAAGCTAGTTTTATGAATAATGAATCGCTGTAAATAGTTAACTATAAATTGAAAGGTTCAGAACCATAATGGGCCAAGCGCCATTTACTGAAACCGTAGAAAACATGGGTTAAAATGAAATTATTACCATAATTCAATGGAAATATAATATAGCACATTAAAACTAAATGACATGGGGGAAACACGGGCAAAGCGGATAAGCTAAGAACAAACAATGCCACAGGCTATATTTTGGTGCTCCCGAAATAAAATCTTCATGACATGGGTTGTGACACATGTTGTCCGCATATGTAAAAAAACAGCAATTCGTTTCTCGTACCCACGGACAGCGATATGATTTGAGAAAGAAAATATAGTTAATTATTCGCCTTGCCCGGGTACACGGCCAAAGCGAATAATTATCCCGGGCAAAGTGAATATCCCTATAACATTTTCACCTTTCTATTTAATTTTTATTCACTGATAATAAAATTAAATCAACACATAAACACGATGTTAATGAGTTATATTAGACGATGGGATATTATGTTATTTACAGCCCTTTACAACACGTTAGATTAGTACAAAATACGAATTTCAACAAGTTGACGTTTCACTAGCATGAAGACTTGGATTTCTTCTGCTTTTGCTCCTGCCCATAATTTACTTCTCTTTCAACGTTTTTAATCTGTATAGATGTAAGAACTTCAGAGCGCTGACATTTTCTTCGTTGAACTCGTATCTTTCGAGCATCCACTTCTGGCACTGGTCTAAATCAAAAGAACTGACTTGGATTCTCTTGCTGACGATGTTGAGGGTTTTGGTGTAACCGGAACTGAAAATCTGAGTGTAATTGATGTATTGAATATTCCTTCAATCTCTGAAGATAACGACATCACAGAGGTGGTTAATTCTGAGTGAGCATTAACTGTTTCTTCAGCCGCTGAAGAAGCTGGCACCGCAGAATTTGTTAAATCTGAGCCAGCTGTCGTTTCGCTGATTTCTGTGTCGAGTGGGCGATCTGTAAGTTGATCTGGAGCAAAATCTTCATCAACAAACACATTATGGTTGTATGGCCAGATAGCAGAGCTACTGATTGGAAGATTTTATATCTTCAAGTGCTTTCTTCATGGCTTCTTCAGACCATTTTGCATGCTCCGTCTTCCTCTTGAAAAATTAAACCATCTAAAACACATTACGACCTTTTTAAGTAAAAATTAAGATCAGTGTTGCCGATTTATAATTTAATTAGTGTGACTTAATGCCTCCACTATGTAAAATGATCTAACACGCTTTATTACAATAGACAAATACATATAAATATACAGCTGACACTTATATAGTCAAATAAAGGTGGCAGGGCAAAGCGGATAAGTTATCCACTTTGCACTACAGAAGTAATCGTATCGCCTATATATTACTATCACATAACAAAGTGTTTCTGCAGTACTGTATGTGGTACATATATTTCTCTTATCTTGAAATATTTTAAGAAAACAGTCAATTTTCTTCAAACATACGCCGACTTCTTTTCTCACTAGCTAGAATGACGACAAGTCAGTTCCAGCAGCAAAATCTGGTTGGGATTCCTCCCCAACATAGCAGAAAGCGCTATCTATTGGCGTTTCTAAGAAATAGACATTATTCTCTTTGCCCGAGTTAATATTTTTGCCAGGGTCTTCCCTGTCAATCTTCATTAAACTATGGTATTCGCTTGACTTTAACCCTTGCTTTCTCCGTTTTCAATAAATGGCGCTTGGCCCACTATGGCTCTGAACCCTTCAAATAATACCCACTAAACATGCTCAATAAACCTATGTGTTCAGTATGAAAGACGAGAGGAAGAAAAGAAAAACGTTTTGGGGCAAAGGTACGCATGTCTTGGAAATTTCAATGGAAACAACATTTTTGTACGTCAATTTTCCCTGGAAGTATTTATGCACAAACTTTTGAGGGAGTTTTGCATGTATGTATGCAGGATATCCTTGTAAAGACGTGGTAATAACAGCATACGAGTATAGCAATGCTATCACTAAAACTGATTTTAAATCTGTGTCAAGCTCCGTGGCGTGTTAGCGGATTATGCAATCCCTGAAGTAACCAAATACTGTTTACGCTGTTCAGAAAATTGTGCTTTTGATGCCTACCCTAATCGTATTATAGGGACGGGGCGCAAGCGGGTGCAATTTCCGACAACATTAGCCGGAGACCAAATTGATTTTATTGGATTATTGAATTCACTAATTCCACAGGAAGGACAATAATGGACGCTACGCCCATTGCCTTGTTTCAAAGCGATTATTGTTTATGAACTTTCATTCTGTCGGTATAAGCGATTCCTGCAGCAATGCTGTAGGTCAGTGGTTCGAACTCTGATTCTGTCGATATAAGTGGTTCCTGCAACAATACTGTAGGTCAGTGGTTCGAACTTTGATTCTGTCTTTATTTATAAATTCGTTAATCTTCGATGCTACTTACCCATTAGAGTTCTACGAAATGTTTATTTGGTCATTATTCAGTCTATCATTCAATATGGTATAATTGTTTGGGATGGAAGTACAAAAATTAATCTTAGTCCGTTAAATTTACTACAAAAACGAATAATTAAAATTTGTTTGAAGAAACGTTTCGATTATCTAACTAAATTAATTTATTCTGAATTTGATATATTTAATATTGAACAAATTTATAAGTATACGCTGTTAAAATTTTATCATAAACATCGTAATAAGTTTGTATTACAGACACACAATTATGACACAAGACGAAATATTAATTCAACATCAGTAGACCTAAATGTCTCACATCTGCTGGTCTAAAGCATAGCATTAATTTTGGCCCTCGGTTGTACTATGCTTTGACTAAATTACAACCAGAACTTCTAACATGTAACCCACTAACATATAACTGAAACGTCTCAATATCTTTAATTTGATTAAATAAATTTATAGCCTATGTGTATGAATTAATCAACCTATATTATATTTGTATTCTATAATTTTGAAATATATATAAATATAGTCTTACTTTTCACGTGCGATATTATTCTTCTCTTGTTAATATTATATTATATAATTCCATTCCGCTGTAATTTAAATTTTAGTTCCCATTTTATTTTACTTATTTATTTTTATTATTGTTATTCTTTATTTTTTATATTTCTCTTATATTAATATTGTATTATATAATTTTTGTAACTGTAATTTTATTTCTATTTCCTATTTTGTTGGTATAAGTGATTCCTGCAACAATACTGTAGGTCAGTGGTTCGAACTCTGATTCTGTCGGTATAAGTGATTCCTGCAACAATACTGTAGGTCAGTGGTTCGAACTCTGATTCTGTCGGTATAAGTGATTCCTGCAACAATACTGTAGGTCAGTGGTTCGAACTCTGATTCTGTCGGTATAATTGATTCCTGCAACAATACTGTAGGTCAGTGGTTCGAACTCTGATTCTGTCTGTATAAGTGACCTGCAACAATACTGTAGGTCAGTGGTTCGAACTCTGATTCTGTCTGTATAAGTGATTCCTGCAACAATACTGTAGGTCAGTGGTTCGAACTCTGATTCTGTCGGTATAAGTGATTCCTGCAACAATACTGTAGGTCAGTGGTTCGAACTCTGATTCTGTCTGTATAAGTGATTCCTGCAACAATACTGTAGGTCAGTGGTTCGAACTCTGATTCTGTCTGTATAAGTGATTCCTGCAACAATACTGTAGGTCAGTGGTTCGAACTCTGATTCTGTGGGTATAAGTGATTCCTGCAACAATACTAGGTCAGTGGTTCGAACTCTGATTCTGTCTGTATAAGTGATTCCTGCAACAATACTGTAGGTCAGTGGTTCGAACTCTGATTCTGTCGGTATAAGTGATTCCTGCAACAATACTGTAGGTCAGTGGTTCGAACTCTGATTCTGTCTTTATAATTGATTCCTGCAACAATACTGTAGGTCAGTGGTTCGAACTCTGATTTCTGTCTGTATAATTGATTCCTGCAACAATACTGTACGTCAGTGGTTCGAACTCTGATTCTGTCCGTATAATTGATTCCTGCAACAATACTGTAGGTCAGTGGTTCGAACTCTGATTCTATTCAAGGAATTGTCTATTTATCACTGACTATCTTTGATATCCTGCATTAAGCGGCGCGTGTGTACCGCCAGACACTCTAAGAAATCTTCCTCTAACCACAAGCACTTCATTTATGTAGGAGCGGAGTTCATTATGCTCTCTTGCCCCATTACATGGATATAGTTCGCGTCGGAGAGGAATTTCAAGAGCGCTCAAGGGTCCTCGTCACACGTAGTGCGGGTGGCGTTTATAGACAACGCTGAAGCAGCTCTGAAAGTTGTTAAGTACTTGAATAGTTGTTATTGGGTTTGCTTCAGAAAAAACGCAGATGCTCAAGAGACTGCAATATGGAAAATTCGTTTGTGCAGCGATATTTTACTACTTAATTAACTTATTATTCCCAGAACGTGAATTTTACTAGCAATCGAAAAGTATTGGGAATAAATTTGAATAAGGAACAAAAAAAAAAGTTTCCTTCCCAGGCAGGATTCGAACCACGAAAGTCTTAGTTACCAGTCTATCGTGCTGTGGAGTGAACAAAGCTCTGAAATCAGCTACAAGAGTCGGTCCGGTTTTTTTTTTTTGCCACTACTGTACATTACGATACACAATTAAACTGTAAAGAAACAAGTTTCTAAGTCGTATGATTTGTAACAATTTTCGTGATAAGTGGTCTCACCCTCTGGGAATGGATAGACGCAATTAAAATGGTAGGCTATGTCGCCCCGGTCCGAGCTGTACCGGGTAGAAGTCGGGATGGTACCCGCTGTAGGCGCTGTCTCAGCGAGATTGAAACTCTTCCCCATATCCTTGGCTTCTGCCCCTATAGTGAGGCCCTTCGCAACATCCGTCATCATGCTGTCCGTTCTATGCTGGCCGAGGCACTGAAGGAAGTAGGGTTTACAGTCCATCAAGAGCCAGGGACTAGCCAGGAAGTGTTCGGCGAATTGATATCATAGCCATTAAGAACAACTCGGCATACATTCTCGATCCCACCATCAGATTTGAGAACATGCAGATCAACCGCATAAGGTGGACAGTGAAAAGAAACGGATCTATGAACCAACAATCCCGTTCTATAAAATAAATATAACCTGTCCCACATTGATGTAATAGGTCTGATGGTGGGAGCACGAGGTACCATACCCTCCTTCTTTGCCAACAAATGTAAAAACCTGGGGCTAACATACAGCATTGTGAAGGAAATAGCCATTAGTGCCCTCAAAGGATCGGTTCAGATATTGGGAAATCATTTGTATGGGAGTGATAATGGACATTTCAAGTTATCTTAACCGATGACTGTTGATTGGTTCAGATATCAATGCCAATAAATCCGTACTTTATTTTTCTCGCGGTATATGGCATTCAAATCATTCTATCATATCTGATGATATTTTTCCCCCTTTCTAACTGTAAATGAGCACAAACGCTACTTAGGTGTAAATTTTTTGATATTTTTTATATTCGATTTCCTAACCGTTTCAAATGTATATCATTTTACCTTTTAGCTTTGTTTCCAAATTATATGTAATAGCTACGCTTTGTCAGCTCTGGCAACCTTTTCATAAGGGAAGCTAAATTTATATATTATATAGAATGAAGTCATTTTTAGTTAAAAATTGAAAAATATATTCAGTGTAAAGTAACTAACAACACATTTTTAGTTTCAGAATACTAGCCAATTAAATAAATGACACTTCTGAATAGTTCATTCTCTATTTGTAATATTTTTTTTTACTCTTAAAACTAAAGAAAAAAAGTATTTTACTAACAACTTCAGATTAATGTAACTTTGAAAATATTGAGATTTAGGCAAATGTTTATATGACTTTTTTGCTCAGAATGTCTTCGGAAATAAACTCTGTAAGTGACATTTTGCAATTCATTACGATTACAGTGTTGGATATCGACCATATATTGCCATGTAAGTTTCCATCCATTTAACATAGTACACAAATTAAATTTTAAAATCGTTTAAACTTGGGTCATCAACTTAATGATTTCAATTATTTTCAGATTGGATGAACAGCATCATCGTCAAATTAATATACATTACTAATCAATATTAAACAACCCAACTTACAATATTATTGGCATTTATAAGACAACTATATTAATTTGAAAAATATTCAAGACAGATTACGAGACACACACTAAGATACACACGTTCTGAATGGTTGAAATATGTGCATTATTGGAAAACAGAAATATGAATATAATAAATGTAATTAAATACTGTAATTTGTAACTCTTCACATTCATTATATATAATTACCTTAGTTTTATATTTTATTTTTTATTCCTTTTACATCATGTTACTTCATTATTCCATGTGTGAAGACTTGCAAACATATATATTTTGCAACTTACACGTGTATTTTAATTAATTGACAATAAGGGCAGTCATAGAAGAATGTCAGTGTGTATTATAACCATGTTCGTTTTTAGTATGTTTTATTTTGCATGCTACTAAATGTGTATTGTATGTGTAGAGATTATGAAGAGATTATTGATATTGCTGAAATGTACGTCGTATCTGATGATGTTGGCGTAGTCCAACGAAAAACGTTCATACGTCCTTTAAACATGTAATGCAAAGGTTTAATACCTTAAACATATGCTGTGAAGTCAGTGACTGAAATAAATACTTTTAATATATCTGTAAGTGACGGTATGCCATTAGGAAAGTTCAGGATAACAGGCAGGGTTTGGGATTGAACGGGTTACATCAGCTTCTTGTCTATGCGGATGACGTGAATATGTTAGAAGAAAATCCACAAACGATTAGGGAAAACACGGAAATTTTACTTGAAGCAAGTAAAGCGGTCGGTTTGGAAGTAAATCCCGAAAAGACAAAGTATATGATTATGTCTCGTGACCAGAATATTGTACGAAATGGAAATATAGAAATTGCAGATTTATCCTTCGAAGGGGTGGAAAAATTCAAATATCTTGGAGCAACAATAACAAATATAAATGACACTCGGGAGGAAATTAAACACAGAATAAATATGAGAAATGCGTGTTATTATTCGGTTGAGAAGCTTTTATCATCTAGTCTGCTGTCAAAAAATCTGAAAGTTAGAATTTATAAAACAGTTATATTACCGGTTGTTCTTTATGGTTGTGAAACTTGGACTCTCACTCTGAGAGAGGAACATAGGTTAAGGGTGTTTGAGAATAAGGTGCTTAGGAAAGTATTTGGGGCTAAGAAGGATGAAGTTACAGGAGAATGGAGAAAGTTACAGAACGCAGAACTGCACGCATTGTATTTTTCACCTGACATAATTAGGAACATTAAATCCAGACGTTTGAGATGGGCAGGGCATGTAGCACGTATGGGCGAATCCAGAAATGCATATAGAGTGTTAGTTGGGAGACCGGAGGGAAAAAGACCTTTGGGGAGGCCGAGACGTAGATGGAAGGATAATATTAAAATGGATTTGAGGGAGGTGGGATATGATGATAGAGACTGGATTAATCTTGCACAGGATAGGGACCGATGGCGGGCTTATGTGAGGGCGGCAATGAACCTTCGGGTTCCTTAAAAGCCATTTGTAAGTAAATAAGTGACGGTAAATCCTCGTGAATCACCCTGTATAGCAAGTCGGCGATGTATGCAATGGAGGGGAAAGGAACTTGGTCATTCTACCCAATTATCTCCTGATCTAGTTGCCTCATAAGTGGTGCCTTCTTTGTATCACTTGTGAGGTTCAGACCTGTCTTTGGACAGTTGACCAAACAAAACAAAAAATCATATAATGGGATAAGCTTAGTAAAATACTGTGAATAGAAATGTTGAAGCCAAGGAAAGCAGTGAAAAAATATTGCCCGTGAACTTATCAACGGTTCATGACAGCAAATAAATTTTATCTAAGTGTGCAGCAACAACTTAAAGCTACACGGAGCTTGAAGTTTTCTTACAATATCTCTCCGAGATCCCCTCCATTCTTCTTCTGGAGCTCGTCTGAGGGAGGATGGGGGAAGCTATCCATTATGAAGTGAAAATTCTATATGTAACAATGTAACGATAGACGTTTTGCGTCAGTTACATGCATCTGGTAGGAAACTCGACACGGAAAAGGACTGATGGGGGTTGGGGGAGATTAAATCATATCGACGCTGCAGCTAATGACTCATTGTCAGTCCCGCCATTCACCTGCCAGATAAGGGCTCATCCATAAACGTCAGATGCACTATAGGCAAGGTGCCTGCAGAGAGGGCCTGAGTTGACATCGGGCGCTTTTGTGCGCCCCCTCGTGCACTTCCCGCCCTAATAATACATTTCATTCTTCACCCGAGCGCGGAAACAATTGCTACAAGCAAACAAGCGTCCGCGCTTATGTTAAAAAATGTTATTAATGCCGTTTGTACTTTTAAGACTTAGAAACACTATTTCAGTCTCATATTATTTTTTTTATTGATTTTGCTAATATACATACTTGTAACATAGAATTGAATCAGGGATTTCAAAAACAGCACATGTCACTATTTGTGGCGAAATGAGTTTATTCGAGTTTCATGGAATGTTGATATAGGGCTATCATTCCATGCAGAAACCACATATGTCAGTATAGCCGTCTCTGAAATCCTGGAAGCGCGCAGAAACAACTCGTGTGAAAGACATGTGCCGACACATTGGTTCCGATTCCAGACGGCAGACATCTACGACACAAGGATACAAAAATTGATCCCACTGAATGACAAATGTCTCAGTTCTGGTGGTGAATATTACGTTGAAAAATAACTCAACAATTTATTTATTTATTTATTTATTTATTTATATATTTATTTATTTATTTATTTATTTATTTATTATTTTGCTAATAATTGTAACATAAAATATAATATATACAGAAAAACTTTAGCTCACCCCTGAAAAAGTACAACTCGTGCTCAGGGGCGGATTCCTGAATTGAAATTAATAATTATACAATACAATTTGTCTTATATCTACTGTGCAATTATAGTATATAAATTTAAATTTACAATTTTTCAATTTTTATCAAGTCCATACATAACTTTTTAAATTTAATACTAGAACTATTAGAATTGACAAGATTAGGATATTTAAATATAAATTTGTTATACATTGTTGGGTCTAAATTACTACTATGATTAAATACTGTAATAGTGTTGCATTTTGGTTCAAACAATCTTAAACAATTCATATCTTTTGTTTCATAACTATGAGAATACAATTCAAAATTATTTCGATTTTTATGTATGAATTTTATTAATACAATATAATAAATTTGTCTTACGTTAAGTACATTAAAATCCAGAAACAAATTTTGAGATGAAAAATCAATAGGTATATGAATACATATTTTAATTACTTTCTTCTGTAATAAATAAAGTGGATTAAAATTGGATTTAAATGAGCTACCCCATCCTATAATTCCATACATAATTACCGACTGAAATAAAGTTAAATATATTGTACGTAATAAACTTATTGACAAGTAATTCCTCAATAAAACAAAATAGTATACTATTTTACGTAATTTATTACAAAGGTAATTAATGTGTTGGTTCTATTTTAAGTGATTACCGAAAATTATGCCTAAATACTTAACTTCAGAGTACTCTTTAATAATCGGACATTTACACTGTATAAGACAACAATCAGAATTATGTAATTTAATACTTAATATAGATGTAGGAATTGCTATATCTGTTCCAATAAAACTTTCCATGAAATTTTGTTCTCTTTCTATAAACGGCCCCAGGGAAACTTATTTTTTTGCGGCCTTCGTAATTGTGCTCGAGTGGCCAAACTTTGCGTAAGCATTCTTTTGACATTATTAAAATGATGGAAGAAAAAATATTATTTTTTTATCTGCTCCCATGAGAATGTTAGCTTGTAAGTACAAAGGAGAATACCATATTTACCTTCTTCATTGGCATATCCAGACAAAATCGTGCCAATTTAAAGAGAGAAGCTTGAAGATATATGCAAACTAATGCTTTACATGCCACATGAGTATCAAGAATTTAACAATAATATTCTTCAGTGGCCTATTATGGAAAAATAAGTTCATTTACATGCTGAACTTATGTATTAAGTACACAGTAGCCTATGCATATATTATATCCCTAATTTGACAAATAAACTTTAGTTGAACTGAAATTATTATAATACAATTTTGATTCCTTGCAGAAACAGTACATGTCAAGCTAATATATATTGATTTATTTCATTAACAATTCATTAGATTCCAATAAATTTAGTATAAAATGACATATCTATTAAGCTTCTGTCTAAGAAGCCAGTACTATAACCAATGATATGGTTTACCACCAGAGATACCGTTTTTGTACTGTTGTTTAGTTTTCATGACGTGTACCGTTTCTGCAATCACCGATTCATATATAGTATACACAGATAAAATTATAGCTCACACCTGAAAGAGAAGAACTCGCGTTCAGTGGCGGATTCCTGATTTTAAATTAAGAAGTATATAATGCAATTTGTTTTATGTCTATACACAATAACAAAATATAAATTTAAATTTACAATTTTTCATTATTTATAATATCCATACATAACTTTTTAAATTGAATACTGTGTACCACCTGAAAAACTTCCGCGTACCAACTGCGTAGCACAGTTTGAAAACCCCAGGGCTAGACACAGAAGGACTTCCGTCCGTCGTATTCTTACACATACACAAACACACATAGAAAGAGAGCACGAGAAAGGTGAATATTTGGAAGAAAAAGAAAAGTGAAAAAGAAATATAAAGAAGAAAGTGTTGATTCGTGGACACTGGCCGGCACGTCAGTCGGCGGGGCTTTGTGCCAGAGCACGTGCAACGACTAGCCGCCCACGAGAATCGCCAGGTGTGTCCCAGACCAGATCATGCCGCTCGCAAATCGCCGACCTCACCAACACAACTTGAAAGTTCCCAATAAATTACCACTTCGTTACAATTCCCTTGTATCTGTGACGCCTGAAAAAATTCTTAGCTTAATTTCTCGTGTAGACTATAATATTTGATACCAGAGAAGAACTTAGAATATTTATTTATTTACTCACCTACTCATTTATTTATTTATTTATTTATTTATTTATTTATTTATTTACTTACTTATTTTCTCACTTACTCAGCTACTTATTTATTTATTTACTCATTTATTTATTTATTTCCTCATTTACTCATCTATTTATTTATTTTCTCATTTACTCATCTACTTATTTATTTATCTACTGATTTACTAATTTATTTATTTATTTAATTTATTTATTTTCTCACTTACTCATCTACTTATTTATTTATTTATTTACTCATTTATTTATTTATTTTATCATTTACTCATTTATTTATTTATTTATTTTCGCATTTACTCATTATTTATTTATTTATTTATTTTCTCACTTACCCATCTACTGATTTATTTACTTATTTATTTATTTATTTATTTATTTTCTCATTTACTCATCTACTTATTTATTTATTTATTTATTTATTTATTTATTTATTTACTCATTTATTTATTTATTTTCTCACTTACTCATCTCCTTATTTATTACTTACTGAGTTACTCATTTATTTATTTATTTATTTATTTATTTATTTATTTTCTCACTTACTCATCTTACTTACTTACTTACTTACTGGCTTTTAAGGAACCCGTAAATTCATTGCCGCCCTCACATAAGCCCGCCATTGGTCCCTATCCTGAGCAAGATTAATCCAGTTTCTACCATCATATCCTACCTCCCTCAAATCCATTTTAATATTATCTTCCCATCTACGTCTCGGCCTCCCCAAAGGTCTTTTTCCCTCCGGCCTCCCAACTAACACTCTATATGCATTTCTGGATTCGCCCATACGTGCTACATGTCCTGCCCATCTCAAACGTCTGGATTTTATGTTCCTAATTATGTCAGGTGAAGTATACAATGCGTGCAGCTCTGTGTTGTGTAACTTTCTCCATTCTCCTGTAACTTCATCCCTCTTAGCCCCAAATATTTTCCTAAGCACCTTATTCTCAAACACCCTTAATCTCTGTACCTCTCTCAAAGTGAGATTCCAAGTTTCACAACCATACAGAACAACCGGTAATATAACTGTTTTATAAATTCTAACTTTCAGACTTTTTGACAGAAGACTAGATGACAAAAGCTTCTCAACCGAATAATAACAGGCATTTCCCATATTTATTCTGCGTTTAATTTCCTCCCGAGTGTCATTTAGATTTGTTACTGTTGCTCCAAGATATATGAATTTTTCTACCTCTTCGAAGGATAAATCTCCAATTTTTATAGTTCCATTTCGTACAATATTCTGGTCACGAGACATAATCATATACTTAGTCTTTTCGGGATTTACTTCCAACCCTGTCGCTCTACTTGCTTCAACAAGAATTTCCGCGTTTTCCCTAATTGTTTGTGGATTTTTTCCTAACATATTCACGTCATCCGCATAGACAAGAAGCTGATGTAACCCATTCAATTCCAAACCCCCTGTGTTATCCTGAACTTTCCTAATGGCATATAACGTTTTGTTTGAAGTTGTAACCTCTCATATTTCTACTTATTTATTTATTTATTTATTCATTTATTTATTTATTTTCTCATTTATTTATTTTCTCACTTACTCATCTACTTATTTATTTATTTACTCATTTATTTATTTATTTTGTCATTTACTCATCTATTTATTTATTTATTTTCTCATTAGTCAGGTATTTATTTATTTATTTTCTCATTACTCATCTACTTATTTATTTATTTACTCATTTATTTATTTATTTTCTCATTTACTCATCTACTTATTTATTTATTTAATCCTTTACTTATTTATTTATTTATTTTCTCATTTACTCATCTACATATTTATTTATGTATTTATTTGCTAATTTATTTATTTATTTATTTATTTACTCATTTACTTAATTATTTATTTATTTTCTCATTTACTCATCTACTTATTTATTTATTTACTCATTTACGTATTTATTTATTTTCTCATTTACTCATTTACTTATTTATTTATTTTCTCATTTACTCATCTACTTATTTATTTAATATTTATTTATGTGTTTGTTTATTTATTTCTTTGTGTGTTTGTTTGTTTATTTATTTATTCTGGTAGAGTTAAGGCAATGAGGTCTTTTCTTCCACACTAACAGAAGTGAAATATATATCGAAACAATAAAACGTAGTAATATTAATAGTAATACTTACATATAAAATCATTATCGTGCACTTTAAGGTGCTTACATACTGTGTAATGGAATATGAGCGGCTACAACTTCAAACAAAACGTTATTGAGCGATCCAACAGTACAATTTCGGTTACTGTATTTTTGTATCAGGAATGAATATGATGGAAGAGCTTATCCGGAACGTTTCTGTGGCCTCAAAGTGGTCTTTTGTATTTTAAAAGAATATTACAATCTATTCCTTGATTTTACCCTGCCCAACTTCATCATTACCTTCGCCAGCTAATAGACCTGCAGTAACAAAGTAGCTCAGTAAGACAAGAGAATTATCATCGGTGAACGTGCGGCCCTCTAGCTGTACCAAGACCTTATACAGACCACTTTATGGTACCATAAAAGCCTTCCCAAGAGAGAGCGGTGCGGTTCCGGCTCGAATTGATTTTAAATCCTCACCGAGATAGGTCCGGATTTAAAGTTGGAACTGGGCACACAGGGCTTTTACTTCGGATAGCCAGCAGAGTCAATAGACAGGGCTCCGGGGTGCTGTGGAATTTAATTACAAAAGTTGTGGTAAATCACAGAGATTATAGCAATATATGTGAGTCCGAGACTTTGTTCTATTGGTCCGAATAAAGGGACAGAAGACTTTTGTGGCGCGCTCACCTCTAATCAGGCAGTGACAGCGGATCGGCCTTCGGCGTAATTACAAGAGAAACCTCGCAAACCTTAAGCCTTCATGGAGAGCGTTGAAATAATCTGAGTGGGAATTTACCTGAAAGGAAATGGGATTCTTTATTTAAACTGAAGTTTTACAGACTTTTCCATTAAGACATTGGAAAAGATTAAAAAACGGGCTCTCAAGTGTTGTCGTAATGATTCAACATTAAAATGGGGCACACTCTCACGGACAGATGAACACGAATTTGATTATGCACAATGTTCAAATCATGTAGAGGTGATAAATTGAAAAATGAATTAGAGGAATGTAATAGGAAGTTAAATAAGACCAGCGTTTCTCAAACTATGGTTCGCGGACCACCTGTGGTCCTTGAGGTCTGCCCTTGTGGTCCTTCAAAAAAGGCAGACGAAAAAATAAAATTCAAATGAATTGCATATCACATTATACAGAGGTGTGAAAATTATTAGAATAATCTTAATTTGAAAGGTTTTTTAATAGTTCCTTCACATATATTCATTGAATTGATGATTATTGGTATATAATATTACTATACTGATGTAGGATATATTTACTACTAACAATGCCGGAAAGCATTGTTGTACATTGGTATTTTTCTTATTTTACAATTGTTATGGGAATTCAGAAATTATTATATTATGTTGGCGGAATTGGAAACATAAAAAATTAATTAAGAAATGCTTTAAACAAATTGTTCTTTGCGTTTACATTGTTGTGAAGGTTCAAATGAACGTATACATCTGTTTTGTGCATATAATTTTTTATGTTTCCAATTCCGCCAACATAATATAATAATTTCTGATTTCCCATAACAATTGTAAAATAAGAAAAAATACCAATGTACAACAATGCTTTCCGGCATTGTTAGTAGTAAATATATCCTACATCAGTATAGTAATATATACCAATATTCATCAATTCAATTAATATTTGTGAAGAAACTATTAAAAAACTTTTAAAATGAAGATTATTCTAATAATTTTCACACCTCTGTAGCTGAAAATCTTAGAGATTGGAAATGACACATGGCAATCGCTTTCACTTTTTCTCCCAGTACTGACATTTTACGAAATTTATTACCCTATCTGTCTATCGACTTCCCACTCTACTCTCAGCAACAAAAGAGGGATTTAAAGCACTATGAACGCGGTGTTTCTCGCCATCTTTTCCCTGCATATCTGGTGCTGCACCTGTAACCCAGCCAGGGACCACCTGAATTCATTACAGAGGACCAAAGTACCGAACCTTTTCAAGTATTTCTGACTTTAAATCTTTCTTATGTGGTACACGCTAGTAGTTGTCCATGTCTGTGTTAAATAGTGCCCATTATACAAACTGAAAAACTGACTTCGATCCGGATCGTTGAAAAAAAAGAAACGTGATGATAAGCTTCATTTAGGCTCTGCTAATAGTTGAGAAGCTGTGTGTGAAAATATTAATATCAGTGATCCTAGTGCCATTAAAGAAATATCTAGTCATTCAGATATAGGCCTAGAACAACTGTGTAAGAATCGACAGGCTCATTCATCTATTAATGTGAGTACCAGCATTTATTTATTTTTGTTAGTTCATAAGTTTAAGATTATTAAAAAAACGAAAATGAATTTTCTCCTATTAACATTAACTTAATTATCTAATACTAATATATAATTAATCGAATTAAATTAATCTTAATTCATTAATTCTAATTTAAAATATAAGTATACTGGTATTAAAATATGCTACAAAAATGATAAATTTACTTTCGAAGGGAACGAGAGTAACGTGGTCCGCGGAACTGTTCTGGGTTAAAAAAGTGGTCCCCATTTCAAAAAAGTTTGAGAAACGCTGAATAAGACGATAGAGGTAATGAAAATATAGGTATAAATGGGTAGGAGTATGAGGCGGGATAAAGTGTCAATAGGCTAGGATAGTGAAGTATAATATGTAGAAAATTAGTGAGATCTGAAAATGAAATGTACATAAGAAACAGACATAATAACGAACATATTGGACAATGGTGTAATAAGGTTAGTAACAAGTATTATTAGAAACAATGTGTGTTCGATATAAGTGTACTGAAAATCAAGAACAGAGTCGTAAAAGTGTCAATTTTGAATGATCTAATTTAAGCTGTTAGGTTTTAGAGGTGGGAACACTGATCAATTTAAATGGGGTGGAAAGTTAAATTACAAGAGCGTCTACAAAAAGTATATCTGTAATGAATGTAATTGTGGCACCGGATAGAAAATTGTGAGGTCCACAGTACATGAATGTAAATGTTGACATCAAATATATCATATCATATCATATCATATCATATCATATCATATCATATCATATCATATATCGTATCATATCATATATCATATCATATCATATCATATATCATATCACATCATATCATATCATATATCATATCATATCATATATCATATCATATCATATCATATCATATCATATCATATATCATACCATAATATATCATATCATACAATATCATCATATCATATATCATATCATAATATATCATATCATATCATATCATAATATATCATATCATGTATCATATCATATATCATATTATATCATATATCATATCATATCATATCATATAATAATATATATCATATCATATCATATCATATCATAATATATCATATCATATCATATTATATAATATCATATCATAGCATATCATAATATATCATATCATATCATATATCATATCATATCATATCATATCATATCATATCATATCATATCATATCATATCATATCACATTATATCATATCATATCATATCATATCATTTAAATCCAATTTTAAACCACTTTATTTATTATAGAAGAAAATAATTAAAATATGTCTTCATAAACCTATTGATTTTCCATCTCAAAATTTGTTTCTAGACTTTAATGTACTTAACGTAAGACAAATTTATTATATTGTATTAATAAAATTCATACATAAAAATCGAAATAATTTTGAATTGTATTCTCATAGTTATGAAACAAAAGGTATGAATACTTTAAGATTGTTTGAACCAAAATGCAACACTGTTACAGTATTTAATCATAGTAGTAATTTAGGCCCAAGAATATATAACAAATTTATATTTAAATATCCTAATCTTGTCAATTATAATAGTTCTAGTAGGCCTATTAAATTTAAAAAGTTATGTATGGATTTTATAAAAATTGAAAAATTGTAAATTTAAATTTATATAGGTACTATAATTGCACAGTAGACATAAGACAAATTGTATTGTATAATTATTAATTTCAATTCAGGAATCCGCCCCTGAGCACGAGTTCTACTCTTTCAGGGGCGAGCTAAAGTTTTTCTGTATATATTATATTTTATTAGCAAAATAATAAATAAATATACATCATATCGTATCGTATCGTATCGTATCATATCATATCATATCATATCATATCATATCATATCATATCATATCATATCATATAGCATACAGAGGTGAGCCTGCCTGGAGAGAAATAAAAAATAGGTTGCAGCCGCCAAATTACTCTTCAAGCAACGACCACTCATATAAATTGAGGGAAAAAAGATAGAGGACAGACACTGGAAAGTTTTCTTTTCTCAATCGTAGAATCAGGGACTGGAATGCTCTACCTGCAGACTTACTAAAGACTTTGTATGGGGCGAAAATTTGGGTTTGGAAAATTGCGGGAAAATTAAACAAGATACAAACTGATTTCCTAAAACGAATACTTGGCATTGGAAGAAACACAGCTAATTGCGGAGTGTTAAAGGAGTTTGGACTCCAAAAACAAAGCAATTAACATGAAAGTGAAGGTGGCTTAGAGTTACAGCGCTTTGACAGCGATTTGTTAGAGAATTCAACAAAGAGAGGGGTAGTTTATAAACTGCAGAAGGGCTGCATCATATAGAAATGGGTTGGGTGTGGGGAAAAAGGAGTAAATGATACAATAAATGTACGGCGTAATGTGAAGATGCGTTTAATTGATATCGGGAGGCAAGAGATTGAGCTCCATGTTCAGAAAAAACCTCACTGCATTTACAGACATCACGCTTAATTGGGGGAGGGGTGAGTATAGTACATAAATGCTAGTAGCAGAGATACCACAACATGTCAGAGACTGTCGGACATTGTCTAGTTTCAAAAATAAATTAAAATTGCACTTTTTGAATTAGATTCCTTTCAGTTATAAGCCCTTTTCTCTCCTATAGTTCTATAAAAATATAGGTCATATATTTCTTTTTCCTGCCTTTCTCCTTTTTGTTCTCTTTATCAGCCGATGAATTTATTATCATAGCCTTCCTATCGTGAATTTTATTTAATTTTCGTATTTCTTTTCTTTTTTATTATTATTTTATTACATTCCATTTTGATATATTCTTCCTTACGTTTTTCCATATTAACCATTTGTACTAAATGAGTTGCTTTCGTTATATTCCAATGTATTTTACTTTCTTTTTTTCTATTATGGTATTATTTTCATGTTGTTTAGTGTCGATTTTATTATGCTATTTTTATTTTTATTTTTTTAATATGTTAGTATTCTGTTCCTTAATTTTTTGTTAAATTTTAACTGCTTGTATACTTTGTGATCTGGTAGAGTGTAAGAGAAGGCCCTATGGCCTTAACTCTGCCAGTATAAATAAAGAATTAAATAAATAATAGTAGAACGGGTTTAAATTCAATTTAATTAAACAAAAAACAAGTCAATTTAGATATTAAAGGGGGAAGTTTAAAACCAGTCTTAATTGCATATTAGTTTTCACCCCTTTATCCCCAGCTTGAAATTTCAAATGGTACCCCTATCTTGTGATACTGAAATTTCAAAGTATATTCAATTGTTTATACATCTCATTCATTTGTTTTCGCATCTTTTGTTTTCTATCGTCGCCTAGCAACCTGTATTGTTGTTATTGTTGATGAGAGCTGAAGAGAATAAAGCTAAAAAGACTATTTAGCATTTCATGTAATAGTTGTGTTTATGTATTAAATTATTTTAAAATGGTGTATAGGTCTACCCTTCAAGAGGGAGCAGAAATCATCCTTATTGATTAAATTTAGAAAATGACACAAAATAAGCCGTGTTTTCATCCTACAATCAACTGACAATAGCAATAATACAGGTTGCCAGGTGACGATAGGAAACAAAAGTTGGGAAAACAAATGAATGAAGTGTATAAACAATTGAATACTCTTTCAAATTTAAGTATCACAAGATAGGGATGTCATTTGTAATTTCAAATTGGGATGGCTAGGGGTGAGAGGGTGAAATTGAATATGCACCTAAGACTGGTTTTAAACTCCCCCCTCAATACTTAAATTGACGTGTTCCTTGTTTAATTAAATTGAATTTAAATTTTATAGTTATTTAAACTGGAAAGTTTTGAAATGAACGCCCTGTATGTAACTGGAACTGGTATGTCGTTCTTAAAATCAACGCAACTTACAGTCCGCCACTGAACGTATAATGAGCCTCTCTAGTGTCTCCTGCTAAGGATCTGGTCTGTGTCAATCTCAGTGACGCAATGCCTGCAACATTAGACTATCAGGAAGAACAGTGAAGATGTCGGTATTACATTAATCTTCAGGGTCATTCAGTGTGTTCCAGAATTTTAATTCCATGCATCATTGGACAATTAACTCAACAGAATTAGTAGAGAAAATATTTACATTGAATATAACATCTAATAAGCATCTATGGTGGCTCTGTAACTTATCCCGAGGACTTGGGTTCGATCTCTGGCGTTGACTAGAATAGAATATAATTTGTGATAGATAAAATCGCAAATTAGAGGTATTTCTGGTACCTGTCCGTTACCTCCAACACAATAAGCATTAACCCATTTCACTCCAAAATTTCCTCCCATTTCATACAACTTCATGAAATGATTATCACAGTGAACTAGGGACTTGCGGTACCAATTCGAATGGCCAGCCATAAGCAATGCTTTCTTGACACAATGCTATGGACAGATGAACACTATCGGGAACAACGCTATGGAGTAACGGTTAGCGTGTATGACCGTGCAACGAGCGAGTCCGGGTTCAAATCCTTGTTTGTACAAGTTACCTAGTTCAGATTTTTTCCGGGGTTTTTCCTGAACTCATTAAGACAAAATTCTGGGTAACATTCGGCGCTGGATCTTGAATTCAATTCGTTGGCATTATAACCTTCATGTCACTTAGACGCTAGAAAAACTGAGCAGTTGATAAAGCGTCGTAATAAACAAATTGAAAGGAACACCGTTAGCGATGCTTAGAGAAACACCAGATTGATGATGATAATAATAATAGTCTCATAATAATAATAATAATAATAATAATAATAATAATAATAATAATAATAATAATAATTTTACACAGCAGAAATTTTGCACCCAAAATATATAATGAATTAATTAGAGCTTACCTGAGCTAAGTACACTTAACACACATAGATTTAAGTAACAAATCAGATTAATTATTTAATTGTTTAAGCTAGTTGAGTTAAAAATTGATACTCTAATATCCATGTACTTTTATATTTTCTATTTGTATATAGACCCTATTATTACATGCTGTATGTATTTTACCATTTAATAATGTTATTGTGCTGAATGAACTCTCTTAATTTTGTGATATATTTTGTATAACTGATCTGAACTGCGCCCGAGCACGAGCTTCTGCTCTTTCGGGCTGCAATGCCTAATGTAGCTCAAGTGTAAAGTATTAAATAAATTAATGAATAAATAAATAAATAAGTAAATAAGTAAATAATTAAATAAGTAAATAACTAAATAAATAAATGTTAATATGTCCCCGTTAAAAACCTGTTTCTATTTATCGTGATTACGACATCTTTATTTGGGATATTCGAAAAGTAATGCAATCCGTCCACCACTGTGGTCTCGTGGTAGCGTGTTCTCTCCCGAACCCGCTTGGGACGAGTTGCCTGGGTGAGGTTTTTTTTGGGGTTTTTTCCTCACTCCTATGGATGAATATCAGGTAGCTTTATCAAGCGTATGGAACCCCACTGATTCTCACCACTTCCTTCCCTCCCCATCATCCTTTCCTTATCATTCCAGTTATCTTTCTTGATTTTCAGATCGCACCTGCGGCGTCCCTCCGAAGCTCCTGACGCTCTCGGCCGGTCTCCATGGATATGCCAAACCATGGTGGTTGGTGACCCAGCAGCGGAACCTACTTCCATCCGGATAGGAGTGTGGCTTACACCTCAGACCGTTTGAGAGGAGAATTTGGGGGGGCTGTTGGCGTGGAATGATACACGGACTTAGAGGGATGGCGGGACTGGTCGTTAGGGTGTTTGGGGTTTGGGTCGGTTCGCCGTGGGTTCGCCGGTTGGGCTACAACTCATCCCAGGGGCGCACAATAGACCTCAGGTTCCAGTGTATAGGGATGTTCCCTCCCGGCCTCATAGAGAGAGAGAGAGAGAGAGAGAGAGAGAGAGAGCAACCTGCAAACTATTATGGAAAACGCTAGAATTTTATTTGAAGCAAGTAAGGAGATAGGTTTGGAAATAAATCCCGAAAAGACACAGCACTTGATTATTATTTCTCGTAACATTAACATAGTACGAAATGTAAATAATGAAAATTCGAAATTTATCCTCTGAAGAGGTAGAAAAAGTCAAATATCTTGGAGAAACAGTAACAAATATAAATGGCAATCTTCTTACTTGGTTACTTAACGATGCTGTATCAACTACGAGGTTATTTAGCGTCGATGGAACTGGTGATAGCGAGATAATGTGGCGAGATGAGGCCAGGATTCGCCATAGATTACCTGACATTTGCCTTGCGGTTAAATGACACTCGGGAGGAAATTAAACGCAGGATAAATATGGAAAATGCCTGCTATTATTCGGTTGAGAAGATTTTGTCATCTAGTCTGCTCTCAATAAAACCTGAAAGTTAGAATTTATAAAACAGTTCTATTACCGGTTGTTCTGTGAAACTTGGACTCTCACTTTGAGAGAGGAACACGAGATTGAGTGTTTGAGAATAAGGTTCTTAGAAAAATTTGGGACTAAGAGGGATGAAGTTACAGGAGAATGTAGAACGTTACACAACGCAGAGCTGCACGCATTGTATTCTTCACCTGACATAATTCATTCATTCATAGTATACTGCCCAAAGACAGGCCTTTGCAAACTCAGAATTCTCCAGTTTCTCCTATTTTCTGCCTTCATCTTAGTTTCCTCAAATGATCCATATATCTTAATGTCGTCTATTATCTGATATCTTCTTCTGCTCCGAATTCTTCTCCCGTTCACCATTTCTTCCAGTGCATCCTTCAAAAGGCAGTTTCTTCTCAGCCAGTGACCCAGCCAATTCCTTTTCCTCTTTCTTCATCCACTCTTTGCAACACAGCTTCATTTCTTATTTTCTGTCCACTTCATACGCTCCATCCTTCTCCATATCCACCTTTCTGACAATCGGGAACATTAAATCCAGACGTTTGAGAAGGGCAGGGCATGTAGCACGTATGGGCGAATCCAGAAATACATTTACAGTGTTAGTTTGGAGGCTGGAGGGAAAAAGACTTTTGGAGAGAGTGATACGTAAATGGGATGATAATATGAAAATGGATTTGAGGGAGGTGGGATATGATGATAAAGACTGGATTAATCTTGCTCAGGATAGGGACCAATGGCGGGCTTATGTGAGGGCGGCAATGAACCTGCGGGTTCCTTAAAAACCATAAATAATAATAATAATAATAATAATAATAATAATAATACTTACTTAATTACTTACTTGATTACTTTACTTACTGGCTTATAAGGAACCCGGAGGTTCATTGCCGCCCTCACATAAGCCCGCAATTGGTCCCTATCCTGAGCAAGATTAATCCAATCTCTATCATCATATCCCACCTTTCTGAAATCCATTTTAATATTATCTTCCCATCTACGTCTCGGTCTCCCTAAAGGTCTCTTTCCCTCCGGCCTCCCAACTAACACTCTATATGCATTTCTGGTTTCGCCCATACGTGCTACATGCCCTGCCCATCGCAAACGTCTGGATTTAATGTTCCTAATTATGTCAGGTGAAGAATACAATGCGTGCAGTTCTGTGTTGTGCAACTTTCTCCATTCTCCTGCAACTTCATCCCTCTTAGCCTTACATATTTTCGTAAGTACCTTATTCTCAAACACCCTAACCTATGTTCCTCTCTCAAAGTGAGAGTCCAAGTTTCACAACCATAAAGAACAACCGGTAATAAATTCTAACTTTCAGATTTTCTGACAGCAGACTGGATGATAAAAGCTTCTCAACGAAGAATAACAGTCATTTCCCATATTTTTTCTGTGTTTAATTTCCTCCCGAGTATCATTTATATTTGTTACTGTTGCTGCAAGATATTTGAACTTCTCAATAATAATAATAATAATAATAATAATAATAATAATAATAATAATAATAATAATGATAATAATAATAATAATCCTTCCTTTCGATGTTGATAAGTTCTCGTTAAAAACTGTATCTATTTACCATGGTTAAGACATTTTTGTATGGGGTATTCGAAAAGTAAGGCAACACTATTTGACAACGTTTAATAACAGATGTTCAAATTATATACATAGGAAGAATGGAATATCAAGTATTTCTCCCCATAGTATCCAAATGTATTGATGCAACCGTATCAGCGATAGATCCGTTTATCAATAGCGATATTGAAGATGGCAATGTCAAAACCCATTAAGCACCATCGCACCGCCTAATGGAGTTATTACCCCAGGAAGTTGCCATGCAATGCTGCACGGATTGAAACCTGCATTCAACGCAGACGATCAGAACTGCTGACAAGTGGCGTGAATTTGATGTGCAAATCTATTCCACACTGGTTTTCACTCAAGTGTGCCTGTAGGTGATTCGTTACATAGTGTTCAGAGGTAGCAATACTGTAGGTGTACATAATATTAGAAATTAAATTACTGTTTATTTTTCATTACACAAAGTACGTAAAATTGTGAATGTATTTCTTCTTTGAATTTTATATGCTACATTTATTTTCTTCTTATAGCGACAGCATAACAAAGTACAGGTTGTATTTTGGCAGGAAGATTGTCCTTTTTTATTTATTTTTTGTAGGTTATTTTACGACGCTTTATCAACATCTTACGTTATTTAGCGTCTGAATGAGATGAAGGTGATAATTCCGGTGAAATGAGTTCGGGGTCCAGCACCGAAAGTTACCCAGCATTTGCTCATATTAGGTTGAGGGAAAACTCCGGGAAAAAACCTCAACCAGGTAACTTGTGCCGACCGTGAATCGAACCCGGGCCACCTGGTTTCGCGGCCAGACGCTCTAGCCGTTACTCCACAGGTGTGGACTCCTTTTATATATATATATATATATATATATGAGTCCTTTTTATACAGGGTGATTCACTAGGATTTACCGTCCCTTACGCAGCTTATTTCTGAACACATTCTGAGCAAAAAATGTCATATAAACATTTGTCCTAATCTCAATATTTTCAGAATTACACTAATTTGAAGTTGTTCATAAAATACCATTATTCTTGACTTTTAAGAGTAAGAGAATATTACAGATAAAGATTGAACTATTCAGGAGTATCATTTCTTTAATTAGCTAGTATTCTGAAGCTAAACATGTGTCGTGAATTCTATAGTTACTTCGTACAGAATTTTTTTCTCGATTTTTAGCTACAAAATTACATTTTCTTACGCATTTATCACAAAAATTGTTACAAATCACGCCACTCTTGTAAATTATTTAAGACTGTGCATAATTAAACTGTAAAGAATCAAGTTCCCAAAGTCGTATGATTTGTAACAATTTTTGTGATAAGTTCGTAAGAATGATGTCATTTTTAGTTAAAAATTGAAAAATAAAATCTGTACAAAGCAATTAACAACATATTATTAGCTTCAGAACACTAGCCAATTAAAGAAATGACACTTCTGAATAGTTCTTTCTCTATTTGTAATATTTCTTTAACCGTAAAACTAAAGAAAAAAGGTATTTCACTAACAACTTCAAATTAATGTAACTTTGAAAATATTACGATTAGGACAAATGATTATATTCAATGTTAACAATATTCAATAAAGTGTTGTCGAAAATGGCCATAAAGTCATTTAAATATGCGCTCCTGCATATATGGCTTGTACGTAAAAAAATGCAGGTACAGCCAGTGCCAGCGTTTTTGGCGCGTGTCTTTGAGTAAAAAGCCAGTCAGTGAGCACTTGTTCCAGTGCAGCTGATAACGGTACCACCCAACACTTCACGTCAGCAATCTTTCCACTGCGTCAAACGCAAGACACTCGCACTTTGCGTTTCAGGGGTGTGTCCTTGAGTACACTGTCCAGTCAGTGGCATCTGTTGTCACTTCGGCTGAGAGTGGTACCACCTCCTAAACAGATGTGACATCAGAAATCTGCCAGTCACAGTTGTCAGCTTTTCTCGGCCCCATTTTTTGACAAAGATAAGATACTCGCTCTCAACGTTCCCATAACTTATTTCACACGCCAGAAACGGTGGCACTGGCTGTAGTAGGCCATTGATGATACAAAGGAGCAGACTTCGGCCGGCGCTGTGAATCGGGTCTCGGCATAGCTCAGATGGAAAGAGCGCTCAGAGGTGAGAAGTCCTGGGATCGATTCCCAGTGCCGGAACGAATTTTTCTCCAATAATAGGTATTTATGTGACAGTTTTTGCTCAGAATGTCTTCGAAAATAAGCTCCGTAAGTGACTGTAGATCTCGTGAATCATCCTGTATATAAATTTGTCATGAGGAAATGAAAGACTCGAATTCATACTATAATCGTACGCCTTACTTACAAATGGCTTTTAAGGAACCCGAAGGTTCATTGCCGCCTTCACATAAGCCCACCATCGGTCCCTATCCTGTGCAAGATTAATCCAGTCTCTACCATCATATCCCACCTCCCTCAAATCCATTTTAATATTATCCTCCCATCTACGTCTCGGCCTCCCTAAAGGTCTTTTTCCCTCCGGTCTCCCAACTAACACTCTATATGCATTTCTGGATTCGCCCATACGTGCTACATGCCCTGCCCATCTCAAACGTCTGGATTTAATGTTCCTAATTATGTCAGGTGAAGAATACAATGCGTGCAGTTCTGCGTTGTGTAACTTTCTCCATTCTCCTGTAACTTCATCCCTCTTAGCCCCAAATATTTTCCTAAGAACCTTATTCTCAAACACCCTTAACCTATGTTCCTCTCTCAGAGTGAGAGTCCAAGTTTCACAACCATACAGAAGAACCAGTAATATAACTGTTTTATAAATTCTAACTTTCAGATTTTTGGACAGCAGACTGGATGATAAGAGCTTCTCAACCGAACAATAACACGCATTTCCCATATTTATTCTGCGTTTAATTTCCTCCCGAGTGTATTCCTTTGCTGTGGTCGTGCCAGAGAATCAGTCCTATTCCGAGGCTTATTGTAGGGATTCATAACAAGCTGTTTTTTACGGTGATGGGTTGTTAGCCCTTCGCCCAACCCCCAAGCTGGAGGACCACCCCTTATCGGCTGTCCACGACTGCTTATTCAATATATTCGCAGCTACCCTCCATATATAATCGTACACCGTGCGGTTTTATTTCTTTCAGTTTTTTGTGTCCATGGTAACAAATCTTAATAAAATCTAACACTAGAAAGCATGAAACAAAAGACTGAAAATTCTTTTAATTTTATTTACTAGTTATTAATTACGCTCTAATTGCTGGCTGTTAATTAAGGATGAAAAGAAAATTAGGCATACCCGTATAAAGGAAAGTCAAATCATCATGGACGAGAGAACAAAGCATTGTTCAACCGAGGATTCTTGGCGCAGTTGGCGTCTGTAGTAGCCCAGTGCCGGACAACTTGTCGCACATCTCTCTGAGAGGCGTGGACCATCGCCCGGCGTGATGGAACATCACGATCTGACATGTGCGTGTATCCCGCACGCGAGAGCTGCTTACAATGCAATTAAGATCCCGATCTACAAGTTTCCAGCTTTGTTTATTCAACAACGTTACATCAATGTGCTGTACGTGTGTTCAATTATAATTATTTCATATGCAGGGATGAGCTGGTATTAATTTAACTAAGACTATTAAGGGGGAAAGAGTGGTTACTCTACAACAACTACAATAATAATAATAATAATAATAATAATAATAATAATAATAATAATAATAATAATATAATATAATATAATAATGGTAATAATAATAATTTTCTTTAAAACTGGTTCAAAACTTCCATTTAGTTTACCGATGTGTACAGCTCATCCATGAAACACATTATAGTGTCAGTAGTGGAACAATGATTTACCAACCAAGATAACACAAACTGGACCGCTTCCCATTCTTTCTAGGTTTACCGATAATTTTAATATGTAGTCATTAAGAGAAAACGGAATTTGGATTTCGGATGAAAATGGATTTATTTTTTATTTTTCTAATATACTGTTTGATTTTCCCTCTAATATTATGTCACATATTCCTATACTCAAATTCTTACTTACTTACTGGCTTTTAAGGAACCCGGAGGTTCATTGCTGCCCTCACATAAGCCCGCCATCGGTCCCTATCCTGTGCAAGATTAATCCAGTCTCTATCATCATAATCCACCTCCCTCAAATCCATTTTAATATTATCTTCCCATCTACGTCTCGGCCTCCCCAAAGGTCTTTTTCCCTCCGGCCTCCCAACTAACACTCTATATGCATTTCTGGATTCGCCCATAGGTGCTATATGTCCTGCCCATCTCAAACGTCTGGATTTAATGTTCCTAATTATGTCAGGTGAAGAATACAATGCATGCAGTTCTGTGTTGTGTAACTTTCTCCATTCTCCTGTAACTTCATCCCTCTTAGCCCCAAATATTTTCCTAAGCACCTTATTCTCAAACACCCTTAGTCCAAATTTCACAACCATAAAAAAAACAACCGGTAATGTAACTTAATGTTTTATAAATTCTAACTTTCAGATTGTTTGACAGCAGACTGGATGATAATAGCTTCTCAACCGAATAATATGGCATTCAAAATATGTTATTTAAAAGGGGGGTTATAAGGGGGCTTGAATTAAATAAATCGAAATATCTCACTTATTATTAATTTTCATGAAAAATATTACATAACAAAAGTTTCTTTAAAAAAAATTTCCGATAAGTTTTATGCTATGCAAAATGTTGATAGGACTGATATTTAATGAGATAAATGAGTTTCAAAATTACAATAACAACGCCATCTAAGGCGGTGTAATGAAATAAAAAACAAATGACTTCGTCTATAAGGGGTTTTGGACAACAATAATCGAAAGCTATGAAACATAGCCTACAGAGAATGTTCTGTGTTTGTATGAAGTAATATCAGAAGCTAAATTAACCGATTTGTATAATTAATTATTATTTCACCATTGGAAAGTGTAGTTTCTCTAGATGGACACAATGCTATAATGTTATTACAGTAACTTCTGAGTGAATCGAGGACAGGTAAGATTAAAATAGCTTCTTATGCACAGAAAACTTGATAGGCATTCGTTTCCTGTATTTCCTAAAATAATTTTTATAACCAAATGAGTGTCTCTGGATCAAAATGATCGCATTTTGATTATTAATACAGTTTAAATTAAGTAACATAATAAACGATTTATCCTTCTATCAAACACGAATGTTCCCTGGATCAAATGTCCTATTTTAATTATGTAATTACTTTATAATTACTTCTAACGGGTGCAGCGGAGCGCACGGGTACGGCTAGTTTTATAATAAGTGTTAAAGTGAACATCAAAGACAAAGTAAAGGTAGACTAGTTTGGGTGATGAGTTCAAAAGACAGGTTCCATTTTGCTGGTCTTCCTAGCTCAGAAACGCTAAACAATCTAGGCGGGATGCCAATCCACAGCCGTGGCATCATTACAGTGTATAGCCAGCGCAAATGGTCGTTTTGTATAACAGCGAGCTCAATATTAATATAATTGACATAAAATTACTTCGCTGATAATTACGTAACTCGTTAATCATATGAATTGTCGAATTGAGACGCCACTCGCCCGGAAGAGCGGTTTCCATAACGACATCATATCGATGAATACTCGACAATTTGCACTCACAATTGCAGTACATTTTATACTCGTCTCTTCATGCGTTAAGCATTTGTTATACATCTGATAACTAAATCTATACGCATAGAATTATATTGGGATTCATTGAAGTGATGGAGTAGTATATACAGTGTGTAAACGAAATTCTGCGACAAAGTTTGGAGAAGCGTTCGGCACAATATGGGACTTGCTGATAGAAAAAAATATACAGAATATTAAAATCAGTGATTTTCACACGGTGTGTGTATACTGCGTGTTCAGTTCAAAATGTGTCATGGCTCGCTGTATGCCGTCATGTGGCTAACCGATGAACCTAGAGAATTCAATCCTCCTTAATTTCCGCAGAGGCGTATGTGCCAGAGAAGTTGCCTAGCAAGTACGGCGTTCATTCTGAAGAGTACTTACCGATATGTACGGTAACGCCGGTAGTGGCAGGAATGTGAACTGTTTGGAAACACGTACTGAGATGAGTTTTTTTTCTTACTTTCGGCATATGGGAAGAGGGCTAAGACGATTACTTACGAACAGTATTTGTTGACATTAACTTCGACGGTCAACATGGACACGGAGCATTTGATTTGTGTTGTGGAATGTTACCGTACGCAACCGATGATAACAAATACCCTGCTTACGACTTGCCGGCGCAAAACACAGTTCGAAAGAGGTTATGGTAGCACACAGACCGTACAGATCGCCATCTGTTGCTACGACGTTCAAGTTATACTGTACACATTCTCAAGTTCAGATCGAACGCCTTGATTAATAGGCAACATCTCTGACATAAAAGCTGAAACTCACTTTAAATCGCTGACTCATCAACAGTGACGTCAAGACACACTTTGAAATGAACACCCAGTATAAGGTCATGATTTAATTCCATCTCAGACAGAAATCGATTTTCAATTGTCGATGTCAAATGTAGTAGCCTATTATGAAATGGAATCCAGCATCAGAATTTTCATCTGTAGTTGTCTGATGTAAGTTGAACAACGCCCAAAATATTTAATTAAATTGTGCAACGATAGGATGAAAGTCTTGATAGATAGGCTTAATTAAGATATATACTTATCTTCCCTTGGGGAAAAAATTAGCAGTTTTTATCCAAATTTTTAAAACTCTTTTTTTCTCTGATTACGTCACACATGATTAAGGATTTTCACACAAAATACCCTCCCCTCCAAATATTTTTGGGAGGGTAGAGGGGCAATTCTTTAAAGCGAAAACTGAAATTTGTTTTAGTCCTTGCCCCAAAGATTTTATGTTAGAACAAGATTTCTTTCACTGTCTTATTCCTAAAAAAAAACACAGATTGAGCTGTCAAAACAGGTTTACCATATCTTATGCCATTGAGGAAAAATGTAATTTTATTTCTTCAAATTCTCAGATATAAAAATCAAAATCTAAGATCTTGGAATTTTAAATTAACTTTCTTAAGTAGTAGGACACTTGTTGAAACGGAGCTTCCGGGCTAAGATGCCGTGGTCTACTGGTGCAGATGTTACCAGACGTTTCGTCTACTACTGCGGCAGACATCTTCAGTGGTTAAGTATCCTCGGTCGAAGTCTTCTGCTCGGGATACCTGTAGCAACTGATAACCTGACTGGTTATCACAAATGTTTCATTAAATTTTCGATGTCTTTCTTATGCCGTAATATTTGAATATTAACCTCAATATAATAATAATTTTCAATGAATGGTTTCTTACAATTGCGCAGTCTTTTGTTTTATATCTGTGTGCTGTTTAGATGTCTGCTTATGGTCATAAGCTAATAGCACAGTCTAGTACATACAATTACGAAGCTCAATACGTAGTAAATATTCATCCATAGATAGTTGCTAACCACTAGGATCGCTGCTATCGCCTCATTACAGACAATGTGAAATAGTACCTGCACAGTCTGTTGTTCCTAGTACCCTCAAAACTCAAGCTTCGTGACTGTATATACTAGACTCTGCTAATACTTAAAAACCAATTCCATATAATTATTGTCTCTTGTAAAAAAAATAGAAGTTTTTTAGTCCTTAAAACTATTATCTATAATAAATGACTACTTAGTTACTTAACCATTGCGAAATAATTAATTTTTAATTTATTCAGTATACTTTTTAGTTATTATTTTTGTTTTTATGAATGACAATGAATGAAATTATTTCGTACTCGCTTGCCTTGGTTGAATGAAATGCTGTAGCTGTTGGTGAAATCACTCAATGCTTTGGAATGACGCTTATTACCTGCCATTAGGCGTGTTATAATAACAGCCTTATTCAGAGATCGCACCTGCTCTGGCAACGATTTCAAATGGCAAGGTGCTAGTTTTTGTCCCACTCACCCACGCCCCACGAAGCCTGTACAAG
Organism: Periplaneta americana; assembly: GCA_025594305.2. Taxonomy (NCBI): domain Eukaryota; kingdom Metazoa; phylum Arthropoda; class Insecta; order Blattodea; family Blattidae; genus Periplaneta; species Periplaneta americana. The sequence continues at coordinate 103,331,030 of JAJSOF020000027.1, forward strand.
AATTTTATGTTGTAGGAATTAATTTATATGACTCGAAGACAAAATAAACCCCACGACTGCCTTTACGAGTGTATTTGATTTTGTATATGTACGTATTTCTTACCACAGTGATTGGAGTGTCGATCTTTAATACTTGGGACGTGGGTTTAAGTCCCGGGGCGTTCAGATGGAATTTATACAGAGTGTTTCTAAGTTCTTCGTACTCGAAGTTTAATAGTTAGTAATTTACCAATATCAGCTCTGTATATGTGCTAAACGCTTATAGAGTCGGAAGCTATTTACAGCAATAAGGACTGTGTGAAGATCACAATAAACCCTGAAGTAAATTGGCGCCGGGATTTGAATACAGAGTGTTTCAAAAATACGGGGTATAATTTCAGGGATGTATTTCCGCACACGTAGACAATCAAAATATTTCATTACAACATGTGTCCGGAAATGCTTTATTTCCGAGTTATGGCCTGCATGGAAATATCTTACAACATTGAAATTCACCGAACGTTTTCTTTCCGCAGGTCGTTGCCGTCAAAGGAGACATTAAGAGGCACACTGACAGTTCATTCCGAGGCGAAGGTTACATTCAGTGTTGTGTAGGCGTTAGACTGTGCGACATGTATTCAAATCAAGAGCTGGCAGAAAATAATATATATTACACTTCATAAAACTACGGTTAAGTAATTACAGGGCGGACGTGAAATACATATTAATTTGCGCTGGCTCGTCGTTTGTACCAGGAGAGTTACCCACAGCGACAATGTCCAGATTACTTGTGGGGCCATTTAAAATCATTGGTTTATTCGTCTCCGGTGCCTGATTTGGAATCCCTTTTCGGAATCGAATTGTGGCATGTTCTGAGGACATACGCAATACTCCTGGAGTTTGGGATCGTGTTTGCAAGTCAATGAGACATCGATGTAAGGTCTGTATTCAAGCAGGTGGACATTTTGAACATATTCTGTAATGACAACGACCTGCGGAAAGAAAAACGTTCCGGTGAATTTCAATGTTGTGAAGGCCATAACTGGAAATGAAGCATTTCCGGACACATGTTGTAATGAACTATTTTGATTGTCTACATGTGGGAAATACATACTTGAAATTATGCCCAGAGTCGTATTTTTAAACACCCTGTATAAGTGGACATTGTTGTATTTTGAAATTAACTCCAGCGGCATTTAATTTACAATTACGAGGCGCGTCCATAAAGTAACTTTCCCACTCGTCCCACAGCTAGCAAACCATATGTTGCGCGATGCGACTGCGTGTACGTGATAGAGTAATGTTCTGGCATGGAGCATTCGCTAGCGGAACTTCCCGAGTGCTCTCAGTAGCTTCGTTGCATTAGTTGAAGATGGACGTTCCTTTCCAGCTCCCGCCGCGTAAAGTGCGGTCAGTGAAAAGTTTTTGAATGCAAAGGGCATAGGGCCGATTGAAATTGATCGTCAGCTGTCAGGAATTAAAAATCATAATAAATTCTTCAAATAAATGCAAATCTAGTCTTTCCTGTAAAGCAGATTTGAATAATTTCAAGGGAAAATTGTTCCGGGGCCGGGTATCGATCCCGGGACCTCTGTTGAACGTACCAGCGCTCTCCCAAGTGAAAAATGGAAAGGTTGAGACGGTGTCGGGTGGAGTTCCCGGGTAGCTCAGTTGGGAGAGCGCTGGTACGTTCAACCAGAGGTCCCGGATCGTTACCCGGCCCCGGAACAATTTTTCCTTGAAATTATTCAAATCTGCTTTACAGGAAGCTTCACCTGAAAGACTAGATTTGCATAATATATACGTCACTGTGTACGTTAACAGAAAACCACAATACCAAGTCACACAGAGATTGTGTGCACTCGATGTGGGTCTCTGGCGTTTCGTCAGCCCACGCGAGTTGTGTCGATATAAAGGGAAAAGTTGAGACGGTGCCGGTGGAGTTGCCGGTTAGCTCAGTTGGGAGAGCGCTGGTACTTTCAACCAGAGGTCCCGGGATCGATACCCGGTCCCGGAACAATTTTTCCCTTGAAATTATTCTGCAAATAAAGTAATTGGTTTGTTGCCTGTATGCAACTTTTCGGACTTATTTCATTTTAGTGGAATACAGAGCACGGAAAGACAAATCTGGGACTGTACTTAACTTATTTTACATAAAAAGTGAGCTTAATCGGCTTTACCAGTAATAGAACGATACATACATAGGTAGACCTTCTTACATTATATGCACACATACATTTTAAAATGTATTTTACATGTCTTTTAACTTATCTATTTCCCTCATTTAATTTTCTTTTACTTTCTAAAGGTATGTTCCTAAGGATTTTATTATCTGTTCATTTGTAATTCTTGATAGCGTATTGTATAACTGCCGCCGCGAGAATGAATGTTGATGCAGCCGAGCGTAACTAGAACGCCATGACCGCATTGGTATAAAAGGTGGGTGGGGTAAGCAGGGGTAGTAAGCCAGTCGCTCTGAGGAGCTACAGTTCTGCAGGTGTGGATTAAGCTGTGATTTGGAAGCATTTTGCTCACCCCTGAACATGGTATTCTTTTATGCATCTAGTAAAGGGGCTTCTAAATTTCATTCCAGCTTGTTCTGTCGCTCACACCCTTTGCTATAACTTGTTGAGTTACTCCAGCTTCTTTCATGCATGCACACCTCTTTATTTCCGACTAGAATGATCCCAAGTAACTCGTAGCAGCCTTTTCATTCAGGACCGGTACTGTGGGCTCCACCGGTTCTGACGAGCGCAAGGTGATGGCTCTCGAACGTCACGGGAGGTGTCCGCATTTCACATGACATGGACGGCACTGAATGGAAATCGACGTCCACTTCGACCTGAAGGATTGTCACCTCTCTTGACCTGAGGGCCTCTCCATACGTTGTTATGCGCTCTGATCAATAGAGGACTCGAAAGAGGTTCTCAAAGGGGGATGCTATGACCAAGTGAACAGGATCCCATCACTACCAAAATAGGATTACAAATATCAAGAGACACAAATTGCGAAAAAGTGGGGTGAAACATATCGAGAGTTGAACCAGCATTTACGGAAGCATAGCCCTTAAGTTACTTTAAGTGAAGTTTGTGTGATCTGCATTTTATTCCGAATAACTGTTCCATTACTTTAACCCCTTCAGGCCTGATGTACATTATAGTGTACATTCTTTCTTTTTTTTTTCGGAATGTCTTCGATACTTTAAAATATTTTGAAAAATTCAATGCGATACAAATGGAGAATATTATTTTTGAAACATTTCTATACCTGAAATAAAAATAAAATTTAAAATTTTGGGGCCCCAGGGGTCAAAACTGTCCCCAAATTTTAATTTTCTGTGAAAACTTGATTTGGGAATTTTGGATCCCCAGAATGATTATGTGACCAGTTTTTTTTTTTTTTTTTAATATAAATTCAGATCAGAAGGGGTTAACTTTTCAGAAGTACATCACTGTGAAAGTGTTTTACTGCTACGCATTTTCATTAGCTTGACCAGACGTGCGTATTTCGAAGTGAAGACGTCAGCTGGGAAGCCAGAATGATTTCCAGACTGATTGCCCAGTGACATTTATGTCCACAATAAACTTTCGTCCAGTTGAGTTTTTAGTTCACAATAATTTTATGTCCGTAATAATTTTGTCCACCCATTTATGTCAACTTATAAAATTCGTCCGCCATACTGAAATGTCCTCGGACATTTTTGTCCGTTTTATATATTTTTAGTCCATATTTACGAATATAATTTTCGAAGAAAACAAAAAAAATAACATTAATTATTTTCTACTTCTCTCTTCATATCTCTCTTCGGATTTAGGGGAGAGTTGGGTAGTATCGGAATTTCTTTCATCTACCACCAGATCGCGTTTGTCTCTGTATGCGACATCACAGAAACGTAATCATGTTATACAGGTACTATCATCTGGTGGTAGATGAAAGAAACTCACTGTCCGATATTACCCGATGTCCGACACTACCCAACTCTCCCCAATTACCAATAAAGAATTATATAACATTACCCTGCAACTCTGGCTGTGATTTGATCCAGTGGTAAATCATAAATAGGTAAATACGTTAATTTAATGTTATGTGTGAACGAAAATATTAAATATTTGCATCTCGAATCTCAGAACCGTAAATGAACATTAGTGTGGTCATGTGACGAGAAAATATTCAGTATTATTGCCGTCATTGGAGGGTAGGTAGATGAGGAATGCAGTGTTATTAATAGAAGGGGGCATCTCTGAGCAGGCCTAATTGTGATCCACATGGAGCCTATTAATACAAATAGAATATCTGATGTCTCCGCAGCTGGTAGTCTACGTTGTTTGTCAGCGACATTAATATTTGTGTCACTTTGCTATTTGAGAATGCAAAGTGTATTTTATAAGCATATTTTTGCAACAGTGAGGAATAATTATTAAACAAATTTAAATACAAGGCTTTTGACACAGTGGATTGGAATAAACTGATGGGGATTCTAAAGAAAATACGTTTGGATTGGAAAAAGAAAAAGCTTTTCAGTAGGCCTAATCTTCATATGAAAAACCGAGTCAAAATCAGGATAGGAGAAGAAATGTCAGAAGGAAATGAAATTGGGAGAGGAGTACGTCAAAGATGTCCTTTATCATCTACCCTGTGCAACATCTACTTGGAGGATTCATTAAAGAACTGCTTTCAGAACATGGGAGGAGTGATAGTAGGAGGAAGAAGAATAAAATGCATCAGATTTGTTGGTGATATGGCGTTAATTGCAGAAGAGGAGATGATACTAAGGGATATGCTACTGGAGCTAAATGACACCTGTGAGCAGTACGGGATAAAAATAAATGCAAAAGACCATGGTCATAGGAAGAAAATACTTAGTTACTTACTGGCTTTTAAGGAACCCGGAGGTTCATTACCGCCCTCACATAAGCCCGCCATTGGTCCCTATCCTGAGCAAGATTAATCCGGTCTCTATCATCATATTCCACCTCCTTCAAATCTATTTTAATATTATCTTCCCATCTACGTCTCGGCCTCCCTAAAGGTCTTTTTCCCTCCGGTCTCCCAACTAACACTCTATATGCATTTCTGGATTCGCCCATACGTGCTACATGCCCTGCCCATCTCAAACATCTGGATTTAATGTTCCTAATTATGTCAGGTGAAGAATACAATGCGTGCAGTTCTGTGTTGTGTAACTTTCTCCATTCTCCTGTAACTTCATCCCTCTTAGCCCCAAATATTTTCCTAAGCACAATATTCTCAAACACCCTTAACCTATGTTCCTCTCTCAAAGTGAGAGTCCAAGTTTCACAACCATAAAGAACAACCGGTAATATAACTGTTTTATAAATTCTAACTTTCAGATTTTTTGACAGCAGATTGGTCGATAAATGCTTCTCAACCGAATAATAACAGACATTTCTCATATTTATTCTGTGTTTAATTTCCTCCCGAGTATCATTTATATTTGTTACTGTTGCTTCAAGGTATTTGAACTTCTCCACCTCTTCAAAAGATAAATTTCCAATTTTTATATTTCCATTTCGTACAATATTCTGGTCACGAGACATAATCATATACTTTGTCTTTTCGGGATTTACTTCCAAACCTATCTCTTTACTTGCTTCAAGTAAAATTAGATATTATATTATTAATACATATTGAAAAATATTCCCCTTATTTCCACTGAAGTCCATCAAAATTTGTAAAACTCATTCACTTAATTACATTCTATAAACAATATAGAATTATGGAGGGAATTTATACACTGTTTTACACTAAGTTAAAGAGAAATCTGTATTTTTACAAATGTTTGGTTTCCTGTCAACTTACACCGAGTCCATAAACGGACGTTTCTGACTGACGTATTAGCGTACAGTTGGAATTGTAATCGTTGCAGTTAATCAGAATTCATTAAAGGGAATAATGTAATAATGCCGGCACCATTACTATGTCTGAATCCCGTTACAGCCTAGGTATAATACAATCAAGTGATTACCTAGTCGGCTGTCAACAAGGTAACGGTAGCGGCACGCAATTCTGCCCCGGGGACCAACGCAGGAAGCCAAAATCAAGTCAAGAACCTTTTTATAAATCAATACCTTACTCATTAAGGTCTGTTAATTATTTTGATATTACGTTGTGTGTCAGAAAATGTCCATTTTCAAGATAAAACGTCCGAAATTTTACGTTAAAACGTTTTTGGAATTAAAACAGATGTTTTCCATCATAGGCCTATTACTTTCCATCAATTTAGATTTCGGTGGTTTATTTCAGTGAATTTCGTCTGTAGGTAAGTAAGGTTTTTCTTAAAAACTTTTAATCTAAATTCAGTGACAATTTGTTGAACATAGAAACTGCAATGCATTCAAGCCACTTTTTGGATTTGATTAGTCTGACATTGGGCCCAATAAGATGATATTAGTTAAGTAATGATGAAGCTCAGATGTAATGGTCGATATTCTGTTTTCATGAAGAAGACAGTTAAGGTTCTTTCTCTTATAAACAGAGATCTACATTTTGCATCATAGTAAGATCTTGTAATTATCCTAATCGCTTTCTGTTGAAGAATTAAAATTTTGGATATACAACAAAAAATAATAATAATAACACACAAAATTATTTACAGGGAAAACCCGCATGTACATTAAAATAATAATATACTTACTTACTGGCTTTTAAGGAACCCGGAGGTATATTTTCGCCCTCACATAAGCCCGCCATCGGTCCCTATCCTGAGCAAGATTAATCCAGTCTCATATCCCACCTCCCTCAAATCCATTTTAATATTATCTTCCCATCTACGTCTCGGCCTCTCTAAAGGTCTTTTTCCCCTCTGGCCTCCCAATTAACACTCCTAATGCATTTCTGGATTCGCCCATACGTGCTACATGCCCTGCCCATCTCAAACGTCTGGATTTAATGTTCCTGATTATGTCGGATGAAGAATACAATGCGTGCAGCTCTGCATTGTGTGACTTCCTCCATTCTCCTGTAACTTCATCCCTCTTAGCCCCAAATATTTTCCTAAGAACCTTATTATCAAACACCCTTAATCTCTGTTCCTCTCTCAAAGTGAGAGTCCAAGTTTCACAACCATACAGAACAACCTGTAACATAACTGTTTTATACATTCTAACTTTCAGATTTTTTGACAGCAGACTGGATGACAAAAGCTTCTCAACCGAATAATAACAGGAATTTCCCATATTTATTCTGCGTTCAATTTCCTTAAAATAATAATATAAAAATCTTAAAATATACATATATAATTAATACAATTAAAATACATTTATTAAAAAATGAACGTTTAGAAATGTAATTATACCTACATCACTGTCAAAATATTTCTTGATATCATAAAATGGATTAACAAGAAGCCAACTATTTCACTTGTTGGACTGGGATCGACTTTTGTCTCCTTCAGTGCCTCAAGCTTACAGACGAAAAACATTGAGAGTATATTTTCATCTAACACCAATATTAAATTTCTACCTCTATTCATTCAAAAAATGTAATCCTTTGAAACCCCACCATGAGTTGTGAACACAGTGTATGTATATTTTTATACACTTCCATTTTCTTTGGAAAGTTTTATACTCGACTGCATTAAATTTTTTTTTGTTATTTTTTGAGTAAATTGAATGGAAACCCTTCACACCAAGTTTTGTTTCTGAACGCCAGATAGGTGTGTAGACAAAATTTCAAAGAACAATTTTAAAATCTGTTTGAAAATTTTAAATTACGGTTTATTTAACGACGCTCGCAACTGCAGAGGTTATATCAGCGTTGCCGGTGTGTCGGAATTATTTTTGTCTCGCAGGAGTTATTTTACATGCCAGTAAATCTAGTGACACTTAAATGTTAGTGACCTCGGCTGGGATCGAACCCGTAACCTCGAGCATAGAAGGCCAGCGCTACCGAGGGCGACTAAAATCTGTTGGAAATATATCGGTTTTTTAAAACTCATTTAAATTTACAAAAATGTTAATAATTCTTATATTTCTTAAGCAAGTTAGATGAAACTTTGTATAGAGAAAATTTATGTTCAGCGTGATAACTGTACAAAATTTCAGGTCCATAATTTTAATAGCTTAGAAAATTGAAATTCCACCTCGCTGTAGCCTACTCTTAAAGAATCATCGGGGGTCGCTTCCGACACAATGAACTTACATGTTTTTAATTATTATAAATTTATGTATAGGTCTACTTAATTAATGATTTACTGCTTATGTTTTCGTAGTTGCACCTACATGAGTATTTTATCATCTTCTCCTAAAAAGTTTGTAATATATTACACATTTATTCTTAGATAACAGAAGGCTGTTAAATTGCGTAATCCGACGCTGCCACTGTTTCGACACCCCTGAAGCTCTACTGCAGTGCTCAGTTTTTAATATACGCCTGCAGTATGTTCACTAAAACCACTCCACTGTACACGAATGAATTCCGACTCTATTTTAAAAAGAAGGAAACGCGGGAAGTAAAATTCCACATGGCGACTGAACTGTATTGAAGAGTGGAGGGCATGGGTGCAGAACTGCATGCTTTGTTAACTCCGCAGTGTACACCTCCCATTTCTTCATCTACAGCTCTACGGGTTCTATGGGGGCTTAGAGAGTCGATCTGAAATTCTGAAGCACATAGCACCTCTTTCATTGCCCTTGATGTAATTTTACGAGGCTGTAATCAGTAATAGGTAATATGTAAAAATTTGTTCCGTTACAGAAAAAGTTCTTATATTAAGATAATTTTTAAAATAAATTACCGACTTTAATAGCCTACCACAGAATTAAGTTGTGGTAAATTATGTAAATATTACAATACTTTAATTTTATTTATTTTAATTCTTTTATTAAAGGGGTCCACACCTGTGGAGCAACGGTTAGCGCGTCTGACCCAATACGAGCAAATGCTGGGTAACTTTCGGTGTTGGACCTCGCATTCATTTCACCGGCAATATCATCTTAATTTCATTCAGACGCTAAATAATCTGAGATGTTGGTACTACTTACTTACTTACTTATTGGCTTTTAAGGAACCCGAAGGTTCATTGCCGCCCTCACATAAGCCCGCCATCAGTCCCTATCCTGAGCAAGATCAATCCAGTCTCTTCCATCATATACCACCTCCCTCAAATCCATTTTAATATTATCTTCCCATCTACGTCTCGGCCTCTTTTTCGCTCCGGCCTCCCAACTAACACTCTATATGCATTTCTGGATTCGCCCATACGTGCTACATGTCCTGCCCATCTCAAACGTCTGGACTTAATGTTCCTAATTATGTCAGGTGAAGAATTCAATGCGTGCAGTTCTGTATTGTGTAACTTTCTCCATTCTCCTGTAACTTCATCCCGCTTAGCCCCAAATATTTTCCTAAGCACCTTATTCTCAAACACCCTTAACCTATGTTCCTCTCTCAAAGTGAGAGTCCAAGTTTCACAACCATAAAGAACAACCGGTAATATAACTGTTTTATAAATTCTAACTTTCAGATTTTTTGACAGCAGACTGGATGATAAAAGCTTCTCAACCGAATATTATTATTATTATTATTATTATTATTATTATTATTATTATTATTATTATTATTATATTGCAGAAGGGGGACTATACCTGTTATTACGTAATGGCCAAGAGATGGGCGTGTATTTTTTTTTCTCTTTCTGAAAGAAAGTTATAATTTCCCACGAAGAACTGTTTATAACGGACGGACGCACCTTTTTATGAGGGGCCGGAGCCCTCTTGAACCTGGAGTCACCACAGCGCGTCTTCGCCTACGTGTCCAGATTAACGAGGCCCATCCTGGCCGTCCAGGCACTGTAGGTGTGCAGATAATGGGCGTTGTCCCAAATAGACGCGAGGTAAGATATCAAACCGACTAGTTTCCTCCAGACATTTTTATTGTGATTAGCATTCACCATCAGCATCATTAGCCTCCTGTTGTAAAAGTTGGGGCTGTATTAGCGACATTTTTATGTACATTTTTACAACTCGAGTGAAAACGTCGGCTTGTCTCCCACAAAACTGAGGACAAGGCGCGTGGTCTGAGGACGGAGCGAGGAAGAGAGGTTTTATTGTGCCGTAACAATAGCTCGGGCGTAGCTCAATGAATATTTGCTCCTCATTCAGAGGCACTGAGGTTCAAGCTAGAGAAAATTGTAAGAGGTTTTCGTTGTGGAGAAATTTGGTGCTACAGTCGTTTAATGTAGGTAGATTATTATAGACTCATATTCCATGATGGGAAGATACAATAATGAAACGTCGAAGGGTCATTAATTTCAGGGGGTTATTCTTTGAGATATTTCAAAAAAATATTTAATACAATTTTGCTCGTTTTTGCTTCTTTTCCAAGATAAAAATTGCTCTATATGAAACACTTCATAGCGTGTTTTGTGATTTAATTCCCAACATGCTCATTCATTTTAAGAGAGCAGCTCTTAAGTTCGGCAGAATGAAGTTCGATATCCTATAGTTCGACTGCTTGCGTAGGAGAATTAGACACGCCCCTATACGGGCACTAAGAAATGGGTTTGCCATTTGAATGAGAATTGGTTCTGTGTCTTGTAGTGACACTTTTGTTAAAGGAAAACAGAATAATTTATTGATTAGGACATCCATATTTAATCAATGATTTTAAATTAATGAACTCTATTTGAGAATTGTGCCGTTTGTGAGACGGAACTGTCGAAACCCACTGTGGTACTAGAAGTGCATACACAAGTCTCGGGGCGGGCAGGAAATGCAAGTACAGTACTGTATTCGTTGATGGTTAACCAATAAGAATTTGTATTCATTTCACTTGCCACGCCCACTACTCTTATTGGACTGAACTTTCAATTCTGTTCAACCGAACTTAGAAGACTCCACTGTATTACGATAATAAATAATTGAAAGAATTTTAGTTTTGTCCTTTGAATATGCAGAAATTTGATACGGACAAATGCAATATTTCGAAATTCCTTTTCAGAACGATGAAATATGTAACACCATAGCGAAACAAGAATGAAGTTGATGTGTAAAGCCAGATTATTTTCAATTGTTTCGAAAAATGAGAAACATTCATCATTGCCTCCTGAATATGCGTCTGAATACGTGCGAGGAGATTCGTTTTGTTTCTGTTTTTAATTCACGTTCGCTACAGATTTTAGTAACCGAAAATCTCATTTTTAATAATTGTTTGTCATCCAGTTCAGTGAACGGATTTCCTTACTCCAGAAAATCACGAGGAGCACCCTTTGTATCGACATAACTCGAGTGCACACAAATTGAGACGGTGTCGTGTGAAGTTCCTGGGTAGCTCAGTCGGTTAGAGCTTTGGTGCGTTCAGCCCAAAGTCCCGGATCGATACCCTTGAAATTTTTCCCTTGAAATTGTTTAAGTTTGCTTCAAAGGAAGCTTTATCTGAAAGCTAGATTTGCATAAAGATATAAATGCTAGGGAGGTGATAAAACAAACAATTGCTAGGGAGGTGATAAAATATGCTAGGAAAGTCATAAAAATTGCAGGATAAGCAGCCATATTTCGTTAAAACAGTCTTTCCGTATAGTTTTATTGGTCAACATTAGTATGACGTAGTAAAATTGTAATAGTCACCATTAAAAAATCGATCATTCCGAGTCGTGTTTGAACCGGCATATCTCGATCCAAGTGACAAACATAGGTTATGTAGAATTATTCGTAACTGCTATTTATTTACGCATTCCTTTATTTTGTTACTATAGTGACAATACAAGCTTTAACTTTGTTTTAAATTAGTAGGAAAATACACGCTGAAGTCGAGGCTGATGCTTTGTTGTTTTCTAATGTAGTTGTAATTTAGACGTCTTTCTCTCTTTCTTCAGACATTTCTCTTTTTTTTTCCTCCGGACAGAGAATAAAATTTTCGGATCAGACAGAACACGACAACTTGGGTACATTGAAACACAACACGCCCGCAGTCTCTGAGAATAGCAACCAAGAACGGGGAGATCGGAACTACATTGCACTTTTATTTAAGCGGGACCAAAATTGAATCCGATAAGAGGTCTGCGGGATTGCCGTCATTCTGCAGGACACTGTCTTATTGGATTGGATTCCACGGAGGCGAAGAAACCGAATCGAATAGTAGAGGGCCCCGACACGGTGCAATCGCTCGTGAACTTGTCTCAACTATGCTAGTTCTGTTAGATAGTTCATTTGGACTCTAGCAAGAACTGTCTGTACTCTGTATTATATTATATTATATTATATTGTATTGTGTCGTGTTGTATTGTATTGTATTGTATTGTATTGTATTGTATTGTATTGTATAGTACTGTACTATACTATACTGTACTGTACGCCTACTATACTATACTATACTATACTATACTATACTATACTATATTATATTATATTATATTATAATATATTGTATTGTACTGTACTGTACTATACTATACTATACTATATTATAATATACTATACTATATTATATTTTATGCTCGACCATGCCGAAATATAGTAATTATACACCTGGTAGCAGTCCTTTAATGCATGTCATTAAAGTACACCTACTCATTAAAGTACAGGTCTTCAGCCAATCACAAGTCAGCTTTGTACCGTTATATCGATTATTCTCGGATATGAAATTGACAGACAATTAGCAAAAAGTCACGGAGGCTGGAAATCCAATACTGTCGCAGAAGGTTATGTTCTGTTACTATAATAATTAGCGTTAATTGTAAATAATATTCAAATAAATTCAATTTGTCATTTCGTTTTTCAATTCTAAATCATTTTCCAGGTTATATCAGACTAATGTTCATTCTTATTCTGTGCCAAGGTCAATGACATTCGGCCTCGGAAAAAATCAATACTTTCGCGTCTGCGCACATCTCACAATTCAGGTCAGTTCGCACATAACCATAAAAAGACCTAATTTTCAATAATTTCAAGTTAGAAATATGGTCGGGCATAAAAAGTCGTAAGAAACTTGCCTATAATGTAATTAAGACGCTCGTATGAAAATTATGAAACTCGCTTGCGCTCTTTTCATAAACAATCATACTTGCGTCTTAATTACTACCATTATAGGCTCGTTGCATAATGTACTAATATTATATTATATTATATTATAGCTCATGCAATCGCTCGCATTCCTCTCTGTGAATTCGCGGCACTCTTCCCGCCTGCAGTTAGTCGTGAGTGAAATTGCATTACAGTGTACAGTAGTGTTGAGATATTCACTGCAAGGTTGTATGTTCATCTAGAAGACATAGGATACATCAAGCTCAGAAAGTTGTGTGGCAGAAAAAGACAAGCATTTAGAAGGAAATTGCATGCCAGCCCTGTATATGGTATACGTAATGATACGCAACAAATGGTATATTATATATGATAGACCTATAATATTATAACGATGGTGTTCATGTAAAATGGTTTATCCCTCAATTGAACTTAAAAAAATATATAATTAAATTTTAATATATTATTATTAGTTACTTTATATGAGGAAATGTAAACATAATTGTCAAAAAACATATCTTCACGTTTTGTAATTAAATTTTAACTAATGACAGCAAAAAAAGTCACATTTAAAAAATGAGGGTTAAACCCTTTTATCTAAACACCAACGATATTGTATAGGCCTGTGATATGTGATATAATAATATGGCATGGTGTGATACTGGGTAGTGTATTGTAGTATTACATTGTGCCCAATAGGCGTAACGGAAACTCATGGTAAGGTATACCATTCATCGAATTGTGTCACGCAATGCTGCTAATTGCAGTTCTCGTCCTTGCCGTAGTCTTGAACCTCGGCAGCCGACATAGTTTCCATAAAATATGAAGTCACAGACTACACTGCACAGACAGCGCAGCCAGTACATATATTCTGTCCCCGGTTCAGTCTTAGAATTGAAAGATATTTATCTGTAAGGATTATATAATCCGAGAGCAGGTTTAGCGAAAGCAGATGTCATCAGCAGAGTTGTCGCCCACTCCCGGCCAACACAGACAAGTACAATATCTTGAAATTCATTCATAATCCACACATCCTACACCCACGCTGCTGTGTCGCCCAAATTCTCATTAACAAAATCTCTGTGGCCTTGCTTCTGTTGAAGAAGGTCAAAAAAATAAACTATTAAGCGAAAAAATCGTCGTAACAGTCTTATTTCAGCGTCATGATGATGATGATGATGATGATGATGATGATGATGATGATGAATATCATCCATACGGTCCACACCAGTGCACGGTCAGCACGTCTGGCCGCGAAACCAGGTGGCCCGGGTTCGATTCCCGGTCGGGGCAAGTTACCTGATTGAGGTTTTTCCGGGGTTTTTCCTCAACCCAATATGAGGAAATGCTGGGTAACTTTCGGTGCTGGACCCCGGACTCATTTCACCGGCATTATTATCGTCATCTCATTCAGACGCTAAATAACCTAAGATGTTGATAAAGCGTCGTAAAATAACCTTAACTTACTTACTTACAAATGGCTTTTAAGGAACCCGAAGGTTCATTGCCGCCCTCACACAAGCCCGCCAGCGGTCCCTATCCTGTGCAAGATTAATCCAGTCTCTATCATCATACCCCACCTCCCTCAAATCCATTTTAATATTATCCTCCCAGCCTTCCTAAAGGTCTTTTCCCCTCCGGTCTCCCTACGAACACTCTATATGCATTTCTGGATTCGCCGCTACTTGCTACATGCACTGCCCATCTCAAACGTCTGGATTTAATGTTCCTAATTATGTCAGGTGAAGAATACAATGCGTGCAGTTCTGTGTTGTGTAACTTTCTCTATTCTCCTGTAACTTCATCCCGTTTAGCCCCAAATATTTTCCTAAGCACCTTATTCTCAAACACCCTTAACCTATGTTCCCTCTCAGAGTGACAGTCCAAGTTTCACAACCATAAAGGACAACCGGTAATATAACTGTTTTATAAATTCTAACTTTCAGATTTTTGGACAGCAGACTGGATGATAAGAGCTTCTCAACCGCATTTCCCATATTTATTCTGCGTTTAATTTCCTCCCGAGTGTCATTTATATTTGTTACTGTTGCTCCAAGATATTTGAATTTTTCCACCTCTTCGAAGGATAAATCTCCAATTCTTATATTTCCATTTAGTACAATAATCTGGTCACGAGACATAATCATATACTTTGTCTTTTCGGGATTTACTTCCAAACCGATCGCTTTACTTGCTTCAAGTAAAATTTCCGTGTTTTTCCTAATCGTTTGTGGATTTCCTCCTAACATATTCACGTCATCCGCATAGACAAGAAGCTGATGTAACCCGTTCAATTCCAAACCCTGTCTGTTATCCTGAACTTTCCTAATGGCATACTCTAGAGCAAAGCTAAAAAGTAAAGGTGATAGTGCATCTCCCTGCTTTAGCCCGCAGTGAACTGGAAAAGCATCAGATAGAGACTGACCTATACGGACTCTGCTGTATGTTTCACTGAGACACATTTTAATTAATCGAACTAGTTTCTTGGGAATACCAAATTCAATAAGAATATCATGTAATACTTCCCTCTTAACCGAGTCATATGCCTTTTTGAAATCTATGAATAACTGATGTACTGTACCCTTATACTCCCATTTTTTCTCCATTATCTGTCGAATACAAAAAATCTGATCAATAGTCGATCTATTACGCCTAAAACCGCACTGATGATCCCCAATTATTTCATCTACGTACGGAGTTAATCTTCTCAAAAGAATATTACTGAAATAAAAATCATCCATACGTAATGTTTATGAACCATCTCTAAGCAACTACTGCAGGCCTTATTTAATAAATTTCAGATCATCTATTGCTCTTTTTTGACACTATATGTACTATTAAGTTACCTAGTACCCTGCAGTTGAACACACTTTGAGAGGCATTGTTCCAGATTTTTAATAAAATAAGAAATCTAGATACATGATTCCAATTTTTTTTAGTTCCACATTAGCTTACTGTCAATATAAAACTTGTAATTAAACTTTATTATTATTATTATTATTATTATTATTATTATTATTATTATTATTATTATTATTATTATTACTATTATGTAGAATTATTCGTTAACTGCTATTTATTTACGTATTCCTTTATTTTTTACTATATATAATGACAATACAAGAGCGAAGCTTTATCTTTGTCTCCAGTGTGAATAAATACACACACATACACATACACACTATGTATCTCTGGATTCACCCATACGTGCTACTTGCCCTACCCATCTCAAACGTCTAGCTTTCATGTTCCTAAATTATGTTGGATGAAGAATACAATGCATGCAGTTCTCCGTTATGCAAATTTCTCCATTGTCCTGTAATTTCATCCCTCTTAGCCCGAAATATCTTCTTAAGCACCTTATTCTCAAACACCCAAAATTTCTGTTGCTCCTCTCAAAGTAACAGAACAACCGGTAATATAACTGTTTTACAATTCTAACTTTTAGTATTTTTTAGAACGGACTGGGTGATAAAAGCTTCTCAACCGAATAATAGCAAGCATTTATTCTGCGTTTATTCTAATGTCCTTTAGAGTATCATTTATATTCAACACTTCCTACCTTGGATAGTTTTGTAAGCATAGATGTCATGATTTTGAGGAAAAACACGTCGATTTAATTTTTTTTGGGGGGGAAGTGTAAAATCAATAATTTTTATAATTAAATAAAATTAATACTTAACCATTAATACTATCCACCACTGTTAATTTTTATAGGTATTTTTTTATTTTTAGTTTTAAATTCACCGTACTTACATTTTCTAAATCAGAGTATTTAGAAATGAAATTGTTATGTAGTTTTAAGCTATGTTAAATGTGGTGTAATCATGTTTTAAATTTCCATCGAAACTTTTTGTTGTGACTTACAGTTAATTGCCTATAAATAGAAACACTGTATATTTATTTGTATATTGTACGAAATGAAGATTATATTTCTGTACGTGTAATTGCATCGTGAAATATTAAGATTTTCGCAAGCAATCAGATTCTCGCACATGTGGCGTAACGTTACAACTTTAGAAACAACATATTCTTATGCTGATGATACTGTGGTTATATTTAGCGGTTCGAGTTGGAATGAAACTTATCAAAATTCTAACAGTGGTATTAATATTATTAAAGAATGGCTGGATGCTCACTTACTTTCTTTGAACGTTTCCAAAACAAAATTAATACCATTTTCATTAACATCACATGGCCTTAAGCAACTAAAAATAAATAATAATAGAAGTATAACAATACATGATTGTAACCTACCTACTTGCTCATGTAACGCTTTGAGTATATCCCCACAAGTTAAATATTTAGGCATTATTATTGACCAACATTTAAAATGAGACAAGCATATCTCCTTCCTGTGTAACAGATTGCGTAAAACAATCCACAAATTTTCCATTCTACGCTCTTATTTACCTGTTTATGTTCTGCGAACTGTGTACTTAGCTCTGTTTCAATCAATAATTCAGTATGGTATTTTAGGTTGGGGAGGAATGGCAAAATCGACTCCCCGTCCTTTAAATTTGCTCCAAAAAAGAATTATCAAAATTTGTCTATATAAACCTTTTGATTACCCAACAAAATTAATTTTTCAGGAATTTAGTGTATCAAATCTAGAACAAATTTATAAACAAACATTGCTGATTTACTTCCATAAAAACCACAATAAATTTAAATTTGATCCTCATGAATACCATACGAGACAAAACTACAGTTTCTTTCTAAATACTCCCAAATGCCACACAAATGCTGGATTAAAACACAGCAAAAATTTTGGACCCAAAATATATAATACATTAATTAGAGCTTACCCTAAGCTAAGTACACTGAACACACATACATTTAAGAAATAAATCAGATTAATTATTTAATTGTTTGAGCTAATTGAGTTAAAAATTGATACTCTAATAGTCATGTACAAAAGTACATTATTTCTATTTGTATACAGACCCTATTATTACATGCTGTATTATTTTACCATTTATTAATGTTATTGTGCTCAATGAACTCTGTTAATTTTGTGATATATTTTGTATAACTGATCTGAACTGCATCCGAGCACGAGCTTCTGCTCTTTCGGGCTGCAATGCCTAATGTAGATCAAATGTATAGTATTAAATAAATGCAATTAAATGAAAAATGAAATGAAAAATTAAACATAAGACACTCGCTTCATTAACACAGGAAACATGTTTCTTGTCTGCTACTGTATTTGCTGGAAATCAGTAATAAATCCCCACCCCTTAGCCAGGAGTCGAAGGGAGGTCCGTTGCATTTGTGGCCGGAAACTGTAACTTGAGCTCCAGCAGACGACTTTTGTGTGGCCACATTATCAACAAGAAGACAAGAATGTAACCTTGGGAGCTATGAACCCATGCTCTAATCTAGAGCGTTAATATTTTGGGGGCCGGAGAAGAGAGAGATAATTTGGACTCCTGCATAGAATGATAATGAATGCGTGCGTGTGTGAATCGTGTGACGTCATCAATCCGTCTGTCTGTCTCTCTTTCTCGGCGATTTGACCAGCACATGCGAGAGCTAAATCACCCGTCCAGTCTTTCATTCATCCTGGCTTATTGTGCCCTCATTCACACTACGTATCAGCCACTCGTTAACTGCTAGCGTTTGTTTATTTAATCACATAATGGTCCATTAGCATACTTCAAGTTACAAGCACTCTGGACTGCTATGTTCTTCTTCAGTGAGAGTTCCAGCGTGGGAGGCTATTTGTTGATTGTCGTTTGTTCTAAAGCTGCTATAGAGGATTTCACGTTAAGGAAAAAGCATTGGATTTATAGGCCTTGCCTAATATGATGTATAAGCCATGTGGTAGGTAAGCGTTTCATTGGTAACTGGACATTTGATGGAATAGCCCCATATGCCCAATGCTTTTTTCTTAACGTGAAATCCTCTATAGTACATAATGAAATTCTTCTTCCAGTTCATTAGAAGCAAACTTGTCAGAGTTTGATTACTGTTGAAAAAGATTTGTTAAAACTGTTTCGTAACAAATATAAATGATACTCGGGAGGAAATTAAACACAGAATAAATATGGGAAATGCCTGTTATTATTCGGTTGAGAAACTTTTATCTTCCAGTCTGCTGTCAAAAAATCTGAAAGTTAGAATTTATAAAACAGTTATATTACCGGTTGTTCTGTATGGTTGTGAAACTTGGACTCTCACTTTGAGAGAGGAACAGAGATTGAGGGTTTTTGAGAATAAGGTTCTTAGGAAAATATTTCGGGCTAAAAGGGATGAAGTTACAGGAGAATGGAGAAAGTTACACAACGCAGAGCTGCAAGCATTATATCCTTCACCTGACATAATTAGGAACATTAAATCCAGACGTTTGAGATGGGCAGGGCATGTAGCACGTATGGGCGAATTCAGAAATGCATATAGGGTGTTAGTTGGGAGGCCAGAGGGAAAAAGACCTTTGGGGAGGCCGAGACGTAGATGGGAAGATAATATTAAAATTGATTTGAGGGAGGTGGGATATGATGATAGAGACTGGATTAATCTTGCTCACGATAGGGACCAATGGAGGGCTTATGTGAGGGCGGCAGTGAACCTCCGGGTTCCTTAAAAAGCCAGTAAGTAAGTAAGTGTTTGTTTGTTTGTTTGTTTGATAAATTCAGTCTAATAACTTATCATCTAGATACAGAGTTCAATTGACAATTATATTCATCTTCGTGTTAAGGTATCTTCAGGTCACAATGTTTAGTGTTAATAATTATTTGTGATACAAGTTCGTAAAGATTCTCTTTTTGGCACGTCTCATAGTGTGCAATAGCGCAAATCTAGCTGACAAAATTAGTAACTTCTCTGCATTCCAATGGATTGTTATGAAACTTTGTACAGACCTTACAAATAGCACATATTTTTTGTATACAAATTCTGACTACATTTGTGTACCAGGAATTACCCCTTTATAGGGAATGGTTTTAGACTAAAATAATAACTTCTCTCCTATCTAATACTTGTTTATGACTTCTGAATAGATGTCATAACGTTTTAGCTATCATGGTAATATTTTTACGGCACTAATGCTATAATGTGGCATATTATGCACCATTTTGACTAACGATGAAGACAGTTTACCGAGCGAGTTGACTGAGATGGTAGCGTTTGAAACTCGTATTCGAGAGGTCCCGGGTTCAGAACCCGTATCCGATCAATCTGACTGGGGTTTTTCATGATTTCCCTCAGTCACAAAGGCAAATGCCGCATTGGCAATTTACTTACCATGATTCATCACCGCCTCAATCACCAATATCATAAACTTACCTACTTACTTACTTACTAACTTACTTACTTACTTACTTACTGGCTTTTAAGGAGCCCGGAGGTTCATTGCCGCCCTCACATAAGCCCGCCATTGGTCCCTATCCTGAGCAAGATTAATCCAGTCTCTATCATCATATCCCACCTCCCTCAAATCCATTTTAATATTATCTTCCCATCTACGTCTCGGCCTCCCTAAAGGTCTTTTTCCCTCCGGCCTCCCAAATAACACTCTGCATTCTGCCCATACGTGCTACATGCCTGACCATCGCAAACGTCTGGATTTAAAGTTCCTAATTATGTCAGGTGAAGAATACAATGCGTGCAGTTCTGCGTTGTGTATCTTTCTCCATTCTCCTGTAACTTCATCCCTCTTAGCCCCAAATATTTTCCTAAGAACCTAATTCTCAAACAACCTTAACTATGTTACTCTCTCAAAGTGAGAGTCCAAGTTTCACAACCATAAAGAACAACCGGTAATATAAATGTTTTATAAATTGGAACTTTCAGATTTTTGACAGCAGACTGATGATAAAAGCTTCTCAACCGAATAATAACAGGCATTTCCCATATTTATTCTGTATTTAATTTCCTCCCGAGTATCATTTATATTTGTTACTGCTGCTCAAAGATATTTGAACTTCTCCACCTCTTCAAAAGATAAATTTCCAACTTTTTATATTTCTATATCGTACAACATTCTCGTCACGAGACATAATCATATACTTTTTTCGGGATTTACTTTTCGGGATATACTTCCAGTAAAATTCCCGTGTTTTCCCTAATCGTTTGTGGATTTTCTCCTAACATATTCACGTCATCCGCATAGACAAGCAGCTGATGTAACCCGTTCAATTCCAAACCCTTTCTGTTATCCTGGGCTTTCCTAATGGCATACTCTAGAGCAAAGTTAAAAGTAAAGGTGGTAGTGCATCTCCTTGCTTTAGCCCACAGTGAATTGGAAACGCATCTGACAGAAACTGACCTATACGAACTCTGCTGTACGTTTCACTGAGACACATTTCAATTAATCGAACTAGTTTCTTGGGAATACCAAATTCAATAAGAATATCATATAAAATTTCTATATCATAAACATTAATCAAAATCTATAATCAGTTAACACGCAATAGAAACAGACACTAAACAATAATACCAACGGTCTACTGGTATGCCCGCAGATTCTAACCCCGCGATATGATCACAGATGTTAAATCGAGTATAAATAAACTTAACAGAAAGAAAATAGTAATATGCGTTACAAGAGCGGTACGTTGAAGTTTTCATGTTCGAGGAAAAGTTTGAAAAAGCGAAACGTAGTTGAACTTTTTTAATTTCCGAGAATTGAAAGAAAACATACCGCTCGTGTATCGTACATTATTTTGTGCGAAGATCGTTTATTACATACCTGAAAAAGGAATTTCTAATTAGTTGCAATGAAATCTCCATCTTGGTTTCTGTTCAATGACGGCAAACAAAAATATGTATCTTCAACATTGCTGCTTTAAAATGTTTTCTGTGTTTACTATACTCCAGCAGGGCGTCTTTTTTCCTCCCAGTCTATAAATGCGAACTTAAAACAAACGGCTTCCTTAAATGTTATATGAATCACGAAATGCAGTAACTTTAGTGGAGTTGTAGAGTTTACTTAATTTTTGCAAATATTTAAAAACAATAATTAACAGTGCAATTTAGGTGAAATTGCAGTGGTAAGTTTCAATTTATAATTATTACTATATTGAACGTCTCTAAAAATAATATGTTAAAAGCCTAAAGCAGTAGGTTGGGAATACTGAATGAGGGAATTTTAGACTTAATACTGAATGTGGAATTTTAGACTTACCGCGGGTTGGTTTTGTGCGGAAACCAAGCAAATACGCACGATCTCGCACAAAAGACTTTATAATGCTGAAGAAAAAACATAAATTAATAGGCCTAGCATTCTTCTTACACCACTCTTCTATCTCGAGAGGATGATGATGATGGTGGTGGTGATGATGATGATGATGATGATGATGATGATGATGATGATGATGATGATGTTAAATACGATGAGGACCTGTATCACAATCATTATATATTTGTACAGTACAATTTTTAATGTCATATATCCCACAAAATGCTTAAAATATAGTTGGTTTAAATTTTATGATCTCCAGCGTAATACAGCGTTATAAAATATCAATTTAGTTACGTTTATTGAAGAGTGTTAAACATGGCAAAAGTTAA